>OZ026842.1:26605092-27205092 GCA_964023205.1 Lutraria lutraria | reverse complement strand
GATGCTGCTCCTACTGCAGATAATGATGATGATGAGTATAGAGATACTGATCAGAATGTGTGATTGTGTTGTATATTGTGATGCTCTAGTTGTTGAATGTATTCATGATGCTGCTCCTACTGCAGATAATGATGATGATGAGTATAGAGATACTGATCAGAATGTATGATTGTGTTGTATATTGTGATGCTCTAGTTGTTGAATGTATTCATGATGCTGCTCCTACTGCAGCTAATGATGATGATGAGTATAGAGATACTGATCAGAATGTGTGATTGTGTTGTATATTGTGATGCTCTAGTTGTTGAATGTATTCATGATGCTGCTCCTACTGCAGCTAATGATGATGATGAGTATAGAGATACTGATCAGAATGTATGGTTGTGTTGTATATTGTGATGCTCTAGTTGTTGAATGTATTCATGATGCTGCTCCTACTGCAGATTATGATGATGATGAGTATAGAGATACTGATCAGAATGTATGATTGTGTTGTATATTGTGATGCTCTAGTTGTTGAATGTATTCATGATGCTGCTCCTACTGCAGATAATGATGATGATGAGTATAGAGATACTGATCAGAATGTATGATTGTGTTGTATATTGTGATGCTCTAGTTGTTGAATGTATTCATGATGCTGCTCCTACTGCAGATAATGATGATGATGAGTATAGAGATACTGATCAGAATGTGTGATTGTGTTGTATATTGTGATGCTCTAGTTGTTGAATGTATTCATGATGCTGCTCCTACTGCAGCTAATGATGATGATGAGTATAGAGATACTGATCAGAATGTGTGATTGTGTTGTATATTGTGATGCTCTAGTTGTTGAATGTATTCATGATGCTGCTCCTACTGCAGCTAATGATAATGATGAGTATAGAGAAACTGATCAGAATGTATGATTGTGTTGTATATTGTGATGCTCTAGTTGTTGAATGTATTCATGATGCTGCTCCTACTGCAGATTATGATGATGATGAGTATAGAGATACTGATCAGAATGTATGGTTGTGTTGTATATTGTGATGCTCTAGTTGTTGAATGTATTCATGATGCTGCTCCTACTGCAGCTAATGATGATGATGAGTATAGAGATACTGATCAGAATGTGTGATTGTGTTGTATGTTGTGATGCTCTAGTTGTTGAATGTATTCATGATGCTGCTCCTACTGCAGATAATGATGATGATGAGTATAGAGATACTGATCAGAATGTATGGTTGTGTTGTATATTGTGATGCTCTAGTTGTTGAATGTATTCATGATGCTGCTCCTACTGCAGCTAATGATGATGATGAGTATAGAGATACTGATCAGAATGTATGGTTGTGTTGTATATTGTGATGCTCTAGTTGTTGAATGTATTCATGATGCTGCTCCAACTGCAGATAATGATGATGATGAGTATAGAGATACTGATCAGAATGTATGATTGTGTTGTATATTGTGATGCTCTAGTTGTTGAATGTATTCATGATGCTGCTCCTACTGCAGCTAATGATGATGATAAGTATAGAGATACTGATCAGAATGTATGGTTGTGTTGTATATTGTGATGCTCTAGTTGTTGAATGTATTCATGATGCTGCTCCTACTGCAGATAATGATGATGATGAGTATAGAGATACTGATCAGAATGTATGATTGTGTTGTATATTGTGATGCTCTAGTTGTTGAATGTATTCATGATGCTGCTCCTACTGCAGCTAATGATGATGATGAGTATAGAGATACTGATCAGAATGTATGATTGTGTTGTATATTGTGATGCTCTAGTTGTTGAATGTATTCATGATGCTGCTCCTACTGCAGCTAATGATAATGATGAGTATAGAGACACTGATCAGAATGTATGGTTGTGTTGTATATTGTGATGCTCTAGTTGTTGAATGTATTCATGATGCTGCTCCTACTGCAGATAATGATGATGATGAGTATAGAGATACTGATCAGAATGTATGATTGTGTTGTATATTGTGATGCTCTAGTTGTTGAATGTATTCATGATGCTGCTCCTACTGCAGCTAATGATGATGATGAGTATAGAGATACTGATCAGAATGTATGATTGTGTTGTATATTGTGATGCTCTAGTTGTTGAATGTATTCATGATGCTGCTCCTACTGCAGCTAATGATAATGATGAGTATAGAGACACTGATCAGAATGTATGATTGTGTTGTATATTGTGATGCTCTAGTTGTTGAATGTATTCATGATGCTGCTCCTACTGCAGCTAATGATGATGATGAGTATAGAGATACTGATCAGAATGTATGATTGTGTTGTATATTGTGATGCTCTAGTTGTTGAATGTATTCATGATGCTGCTCCTACTGCAGCTAATGATGATGATGAGTATAGAGATACTGATCAGAATGTGTGATTGTGTTGTATATTGTGATGCTCTAGTTGTTGAATGTATTCATGATGCTGCTCCTACTGCAGATAATGATGATGATGAGTATAGAGATACTGATCAGAATGTATGATTGTGTTGTATATTGTGATGCTCTAGTTGTTGAATGTATTCATGATGCTGCTCCTACTGCAGCTAATGATGATGATGAGTATAGAGATACTGATCAGAATGTATGATTGTGTTGTATATTGTGATGCTCTAGTTGTTGAATGTATTCATGATGCTGCTCCTACTGCAGCTAATGATGATGATGAGTATAGAGATACTGATCAGAATGTATGGTTGTGTTGTATATTGTGATGCTCTAGTTGTTGAATGTATTCATGATGCTGCTCCTACTGCAGCTAATGATGATGATGAGTATAGAGATACTGATCAGAATGTATGATTGTGTTGTATATTGTGATGCTCTAGTTGTTGAATGTATTCATGATGCTGCTCCTACTGCAGATAATGATGATGATGAGTATAGAGATACTGATCAGAATGTGTGATTGTGTTGTATATTGTGATGCTCTAGTTGTTGAATGTATTCATGATGCTGCTCCTACTGCAGCTAATGATGATGATGAGTATAGAGATACTGATCAGAATGTGTGATTGTGTTGTATATTGTGATGCTCTAGTTGTTGAATGTATTCATGATGCTGCTCCTACTGCAGATAATGATGATGATGAGTATAGAGATACTGATCAGAATGTATGATTGTGTTGTATATTGTGATGCTCTAGTTGTTGAATGTATTCATGATGCTGCTCCTACTGCAGCTAATGATAATGATGAGTATAGAGATACTGATCAGAATGTATGATTGTGTTGTATATTGTGATGCTCTAGTTGTTGAATGTATTCATGATGCTGCTCCTACTGCAGCTAATGATGATGATGAGTATAGAGATACTGATCAGAATGTGTGTATGATTGTGTTGTATATTGTGATGCTCTAGTTGTTGAATGTATTCATGATGCTGCTCCTACTGCAGATAATGATGATGATGAGTATAGAGATACTGATCAGAATGTATGATTGTGTTGTATATTGTGATGCTCTAGTTGTTGAATGTATTCAACAATGCTGCTCCTACTGCAGATAATGATGATGATGAGTATAGAGATACTGATCAGAATGTGTGATTGTGTTGTATATTGTGATGCTCTAGTTGTTGAATGTATTCATGATGCTGCTCCTACTGCAGCTAATGATGATGATGAGTATAGAGATACTGATCAGAATGTGTGATTGTGTTGTATATTGTGATGCTCTAGTTGTTGAATGTATTCATGATGCTGCTCCTACTGCAGATAATGATGATGATGAGTATAGAGATACTGATCAGAATGTGTGATTGTGTTGTATATTGTGATGCTCTAGTTGTTGAATGTATTCATGATGCTGCTCCTACTGCAGATAATGATGATGATGAGTATAGAGATACTGATCAGAATGTATGGTTGTGTTGTATATTGTGATGCTCTAGTTGTTGAATGTATTCATGATGCTGCTCCTACTGCAGATAATGATGATGATGAGTATAGAGATACTGATCAGAATGTGTGATTGTGTTGTATATTGTGATGCTCTAGTTGTTGAATGTATTCATGATGCTGCTCCTACTGCAGATAATGATGATGATGAGTATAGAGATACTGATCAGAATGTGTGATTGTGTTGTATATTGTGATGCTCTAGTTGTTGAATGTATTCATGATGCTGCTCCTACTGCAGATAATGATGATGATGAGTATAGAGATACTGATCAGAATGTATGATTGTGTTGTATATTGTGATGCTCTAGTTGTTGAATGTATTCATGATGCTGCTCCTACTGCAGCTAATGATGATGATGAGTATAGAGATACTGATCAGAATGTGTGATTGTGTTGTATATTGTGATGCTCTAGTTGTTGAATGTATTCATGATGCTGCTCCTACTGCAGCTAATGATGATGATGAGTATAGAGATACTGATCAGAATGTATGGTTGTGTTGTATATTGTGATGCTCTAGTTGTTGAATGTATTCATGATGCTGCTCCTACTGCAGATTATGATGATGATGAGTATAGAGATACTGATCAGAATGTATGATTGTGTTGTATATTGTGATGCTCTAGTTGTTGAATGTATTCATGATGCTGCTCCTACTGCAGCTAATGATGATGATGAGTATAGAGATACTGATCAGAATGTATGATTGTGTTGTATATTGTGATGCTCTAGTTGTTGAATGTATTCATGATGCTGCTCCTACTGCAGATTATGATGATGATGAGTATAGAGATACTGATCAGAATGTGTGGTTGTGTTGTATATTGTGATGCTCTAGTTGTTGAATGTATTCATGATGCTGCTCCTACTGCAGATAATGATGATGATGAGTATAGAGATACTGATCAGAATGTATGATTGTGTTGTATATTGTGATGCTCTAGTTGTTGAATGTATTCATGATGCTGCTCCTACTGCAGATAATGATGATGATGAGTATAGAGATACTGATCAGAATGTGTGATTGTGTTGTATATTGTGATGCTCTAGTTGTTGAATGTATTCATGATGCTGCTCCTACTGCAGCTAATGATGATGATGAGTATAGAGATACTGATCAGAATGTGTGATTGTGTTGTATATTGTGATGCTCTAGTTGTTGAATGTATTCATGATGCTGCTCCTACTGCAGATAATGATGATGATGAGTATAGAGATACTGATCAGAATGTGTGATTGTGTTGTATATTGTGATGCTCTAGTTGTTGAATGTATTCATGATGCTGCTCCTACTGCAGCTAATGATAATGATGAGTATAGAGAAACTGATCAGAATGTATGATTGTGTTGTATATTGTGATGCTCTAGTTGTTGAATGTATTCATGATGCTGCTCCTACTGCAGATTATGATGATGATAAGTATAGAGATACTGATCAGAATGTATGGTTGTGTTGTATATTGTGATGCTCTAGTTGTTGAATGTATTCATGATGCTGCTCCTACTGCAGCTAATGATGATGATGAGTATAGAGATACTGATCAGAATGTGTGATTGTGTTGTATGTTGTGATGCTCTAGTTGTTGAATGTATTCATGATGCTGCTCCTACTGCAGATAATGATGATGATGAGTATAGGATACTGATCAGAATGTATGGTTGTGTTGTATATTGTGATGCTCTAGTTGTTGAATGTATTCATGATGCTGCTCCTACTGCAGCTAATGATGATGATGAGTATAGAGATACTGATCAGAATGTGTGATTGTGTTGTATATTGTGATGCTCTAGTTGTTGAATGTATTCATGATGCTGCTCCAACTGCAGATAATGATGATGATGAGTATAGAGATACTGATCAGAATGTATGATTGTGTTGTATATTGTGATGCTCTAGTTGTTGAATGTATTCATGATGCTGCTCCTACTGCAGCTAATGATGATGATAAGTATAGAGATACTGATCAGAATGTATGGTTGTGTTGTATATTGTGATGCTCTAGTTGTTGAATGTATTCATGATGCTGCTCCTACTGCAGATAATGATGATGATGAGTATAGAGATACTGATCAGAATGTATGATTGTGTTGTATATTGTGATGCTCTAGTTGTTGAATGTATTCATGATGCTGCTCCTACTGCAGCTAATGATGATGATGAGTATAGAGATACTGATCAGAATGTATGATTGTGTTGTATATTGTGATGCTCTAGTTGTTGAATGTATTCATGATGCTGCTCCTACTGCAGCTAATGATGATGATGAGTATAGAGATACTGATCAGAATGTGTGTATGATTGTGTTGTATATTGTGATGCTCTAGTTGTTGAATGTATTCATGATGCTGCTCCTGCTGCAGATAATGATGATGATGAGTATAGAGATACTGATCAGAATGTATGATTGTGTTGTATATTGTGATGCTCTAGTTGTTGAATGTATTCAACAATGCTGCTCCTACTGCAGATAATGATGATGATGAGTATAGAGATACTGATCAGAATGTGTGATTGTGTTGTATATTGTGATGCTCTAGTTGTTGAATGTATTCATGATGCTGCTCCTACTGCAGCTAATGATGATGATGAGTATAGAGATACTGATCAGAATGTGTGATTGTGTTGTATATTGTGATGCTCTAGTTGTTGAATGTATTCATGATGCTGCTCCTACTGCAGATAATGATGATGATGAGTATAGAGATACTGATCAGAATGTGTGATTGTGTTGTATATTGTGATGCTCTAGTTGTTGAATGTATTCATGATGCTGCTCCTACTGCAGATAATGATGATGATGAGTATAGAGATACTGATCAGAATGTATGGTTGTGTTGTATATTGTGATGCTCTAGTTGTTGAATGTATTCATGATGCTGCTCCTACTGCAGATAATGATGATGATGAGTATAGAGATACTGATCAGAATGTGTGATTGTGTTGTATATTGTGATGCTCTAGTTGTTGAATGTATTCATGATGCTGCTCCTACTGCAGATAATGATGATGATGAGTATAGAGATACTGATCAGAATGTGTGATTGTGTTGTATATTGTGATGCTCTAGTTGTTGAATGTATTCATGATGCTGCTCCTACTGCAGATAATGATGATGATGAGTATAGAGATACTGATCAGAATGTATGATTGTGTTGTATATTGTGATGCTCTAGTTGTTGAATGTATTCATGATGCTGCTCCTACTGCAGCTAATGATGATGATGAGTATAGAGATACTGATCAGAATGTGTGATTGTGTTGTATATTGTGATGCTCTAGTTGTTGAATGTATTCATGATGCTGCTCCTACTGCAGCTAATGATGATGATGAGTATAGAGATACTGATCAGAATGTATGGTTGTGTTGTATATTGTGATGCTCTAGTTGTTGAATGTATTCATGATGCTGCTCCTACTGCAGATTATGATGATGATGAGTATAGAGATACTGATCAGAATGTATGATTGTGTTGTATATTGTGATGCTCTAGTTGTTGAATGTATTCATGATGCTGCTCCTACTGCAGCTAATGATGATGATGAGTATAGAGATACTGATCAGAATGTATGATTGTGTTGTATATTGTGATGCTCTAGTTGTTGAATGTATTCATGATGCTGCTCCTACTGCAGATTATGATGATGATGAGTATAGAGATACTGATCAGAATGTGTGGTTGTGTTGTATATTGTGATGCTCTAGTTGTTGAATGTATTCATGATGCTGCTCCTACTGCAGATAATGATGATGATGAGTATAGAGATACTGATCAGAATGTATGATTGTGTTGTATATTGTGATGCTCTAGTTGTTGAATGTATTCATGATGCTGCTCCTACTGCAGATAATGATGATGATGAGTATAGAGATACTGATCAGAATGTGTGATTGTGTTGTATATTGTGATGCTCTAGTTGTTGAATGTATTCATGATGCTGCTCCTACTGCAGCTAATGATGATGATGAGTATAGAGATACTGATCAGAATGTGTGATTGTGTTGTATATTGTGATGCTCTAGTTGTTGAATGTATTCATGATGCTGCTCCTACTGCAGATAATGATGATGATGAGTATAGAGATACTGATCAGAATGTGTGATTGTGTTGTATATTGTGATGCTCTAGTTGTTGAATGTATTCATGATGCTGCTCCTACTGCAGCTAATGATAATGATGAGTATAGAGAAACTGATCAGAATGTATGATTGTGTTGTATATTGTGATGCTCTAGTTGTTGAATGTATTCATGATGCTGCTCCTACTGCAGATTATGATGATGATAAGTATAGAGATACTGATCAGAATGTATGGTTGTGTTGTATATTGTGATGCTCTAGTTGTTGAATGTATTCATGATGCTGCTCCTACTGCAGCTAATGATGATGATGAGTATAGAGATACTGATCAGAATGTGTGATTGTGTTGTATGTTGTGATGCTCTAGTTGTTGAATGTATTCATGATGCTGCTCCTACTGCAGATAATGATGATGATGAGTATAGGATACTGATCAGAATGTATGGTTGTGTTGTATATTGTGATGCTCTAGTTGTTGAATGTATTCATGATGCTGCTCCTACTGCAGCTAATGATGATGATGAGTATAGAGATACTGATCAGAATGTGTGATTGTGTTGTATATTGTGATGCTCTAGTTGTTGAATGTATTCATGATGCTGCTCCAACTGCAGATAATGATGATGATGAGTATAGAGATACTGATCAGAATGTATGATTGTGTTGTATATTGTGATGCTCTAGTTGTTGAATGTATTCATGATGCTGCTCCTACTGCAGCTAATGATGATGATAAGTATAGAGATACTGATCAGAATGTATGGTTGTGTTGTATATTGTGATGCTCTAGTTGTTGAATGTATTCATGATGCTGCTCCTACTGCAGATAATGATGATGATGAGTATAGAGATACTGATCAGAATGTATGATTGTGTTGTATATTGTGATGCTCTAGTTGTTGAATGTATTCATGATGCTGCTCCTACTGCAGCTAATGATGATGATGAGTATAGAGATACTGATCAGAATGTATGATTGTGTTGTATATTGTGATGCTCTAGTTGTTGAATGTATTCATGATGCTGCTCCTACTGCAGCTAATGATAATGATGAGTATAGAGACACTGATCAGAATGTATGATTGTGTTGTATATTGTGATGCTCTAGTTGTTGAATGTATTCATGATGCTGCTCCTACTGCAGCTAATGATGATGATGAGTATAGAGATACTGATCAGAATGTATGATTGTGTTGTATATTGTGATGCTCTAGTTGTTGAATGTATTCATGATGCTGCTCCTACTGCAGATAATGATGATGATGAGTATAGAGATACTGATCAGAATGTGTGTATGATTGTGTTGTATATTGTGATGCTCTAGTTGTTGAATGTATTCATGATGCTGCTCCTACTGCAGATAATGATGATGATGAGTATAGAGATACTGATCAGAATGTATGATTGTGTTGTATATTGTGATGCTCTAGTTGTTGAATGTATTCATGATGCTGCTACTACTGCAGCTAATGATGATGATGAGTATAGAGATACTGATCAGAATGTATGGTTGTGTTGTATATTGTGATGCTCTAGTTGTTGAATGTATTCATGATGCTGCTCCTACTGCAGCTAATGATGATGATGAGTATAGAGATACTGATCAGAATGTATGATTGTGTTGTATATTGTGATGCTCTAGTTGTTGAATGTATTCATGATGCTGCTCCTACTGCAGATAATGATGATGATGAGTATAGAGATACTGATCAGAATGTGTGATTGTGTTGTATATTGTGATGCTCTAGTTGTTGAATGTATTCATGATGCTGCTCCTACTGCAGCTAATGATAATGATGAGTATAGAGATACTGATCAGAATGTATGATTGTGTTGTATATTGTGATGCTCTAGTTGTTGAATGTATTCATGATGCTGCTCCTACTGCAGCTAATGATGATGATGAGTATAGAGATACTGATCAGAATGTGTGTATGATTGTGTTGTATATTGTGATGCTCTAGTTGTTGAATGTATTCATGATGCTGCTCCTACTGCAGATAATGATGATGATGAGTATAGAGATACTGATCAGAATGTATGATTGTGTTGTATATTGTGATGCTCTAGTTGTTGAATGTATTCATGATGCTGCTCCTACTGCAGATAATGATGATGATGAGTATAGAGATACTGATCAGAATGTATGGTTGTGTTGTATATTGTGATGCTCTAGTTGTTGAATGTATTCATGATGCTGCTCCTACTGCAGATAATGATGATGATGAGTATAGAGATACTGATCAGAATGTATGATTGTGTTGTATATTGTGATGCTCTAGTTGTTGAATGTATTCATGATGCTGCTCCTACTGCAGATAATGATGATGATGAGTATAGAGATACTGATCAGAATGTATGATTGTGTTGTATATTGTGATGCTCTAGTTGTTGAATGTATTCAACAATGCTGCTCCTACTGCAGATAATGATGATGATGAGTATAGAGATACTGATCAGAATGTGTGATTGTGTTGTATATTGTGATGCTCTAGTTGTTGAATGTATTCATGATGCTGCTCCTACTGCAGGTAATGATAATGATGAGTATAGAGATACTGATCAGAATGTGTGATTGTGTTGTATGTAGTGATGCTCTAGTTGTTGAATGTATTCATGATGCTGCTCCTACTGCAGCTAATGATGATGATGAGTATAGAGATACTGATCAGAATGTATGATTGTGTTGTATATTGTGATGCTCTAGTTGTTGAATGTATTCATGATGCTGCTCCTACTGCAGATAATGATGATGATGAGTATAGAGATACTGATCAGAATGTGGGTATGATTGTGTTGTATATTGTGATGCTCTAGTTGTTGAATGTATTCATGATGCTGCTCCTACTGCAGATAATGATGATGATGAGTATAGAGATACTGATCAGAATGTATGGTTGTGTTGTATATTGTGATGCTCTAGTTGTTGAATGTATTCATGATGCTGCTCCTACTGCAGATAATGATGATGATGAGTATAGAGATACTGATCAGAATGTGTGGTTGTGTTGTATATTGTGATGCTCTAGTTGTTGAATGTATTCATGATGCTGCTCCTACTGCAGACAATGATGATGATGAGTATAGAGATACTGATCAGAATGTGTGTATGATTGTGTTGTATATTGTGATGCTCTAGTTGTTGAATGTATTCATGATGCTGCTCCTACTGCAGATAATGATGATGATGAGTATAGAGATACTGATCAGAATGTATGATTGTGTTGTATATTGTGATGCTCTAGTTGTTGAATGTATTCATGATGCTGCTCCTACTGCAGATAATGATGATGATGAGTATAGAGATACTGATCAGAATGTATGATTGTGTTGTATATTGTGATGCTCTAGTTGTTGAATGTATTCATGATGCTGCTCCTACTGCAGATAATGATGATGATGAGTATAGAGATACTGATCAGAATGTATGATTGTGTTGTATATTGTGATGCTCTAGTTGTTGAATGTATTCATGATGCTGCTCCTACTGCAGCTAATGATGATGATGAGTATAGAGATACTGATCAGAATGTATGATTGTGTTGTATATTGTGATGCTCTAGTTGTTGAATGTATTCATGATGCTGCTCCTACTGCAGATAATGATGATGATGAGTATAGAGACACTGATCAGAATGTATGATTGTGTTGTATATTGTGATGCTCTAGTTGTTGAATGTATTCATGATGCTGCTCCTACTGCAGCTAATGATGATGATGAGTATAGAGATACTGATCAGAATGTATGGTTGTGTTGTATATTGTGATGCTCTAGTTGTTGAATGTATTCATGATGCTGCTCCTACTGCAGCTAATGATGATGATGAGTATAGAGATACTGATCAGAATGTATGGTTGTGTTGTATATTGTGATGCTCTAGTTGTTGAATGTATTCATGATGCTGCTCCTACTGCAGCTAATGATGATGATGAGTATAGAGATACTGACCAGAATGTATGATTGTGTTGTATATTGTGATGCTCTAGTTGTTGAATGTATTCATGATGCTGCTCCTACTGCAGCTAATGATGATGATGAGTATAGAGATACTGATCAGAATGTGTGTATGATTGCGTTGTATATTGTGATGCTCTAGTTGTTGAATGTATTCATGATGCTGCTCCTACTGCAGCTAATGATGATGATGAGTATAGAGATACTGATCAGAATGTATGATTGCGTTGTATATTGTGATGCTCTAGTTGTTGAATGTATTCATGATGCTGCTCCTACTGCAGCTAATGATGATGATGAGTATAGAGATACTGATCAGAATGTATGGTTGTGTTGTATATTGTGATGCTCTAGTTGTTGAATGTATTCATGATGCTGCTCCTACTGCAGATTATGATGATGATGAGTATAGAGATACTGATCAGAATGTATGGTTGTGTTGTATATTGTGATGCTCTAGTTGTTGAATGTATTCATGATGCTGCTCCTACTGCAGATAATGATGATGATGAGTATAGAGATACTGATCAGAATGTGTGATTGTGTTGTATATTGTGATGCTCTAGTTGTTGAATGTATTCATGATGCTGCTCCTACTGCAGATAATGATGATGATGAGTATAGAGATACTGATCAGAATGTGTGATTGTGTTGTATATTGTGATGCTCTAGTTGTTGAATGTATTCATGATGCTGCTCCTACTGCAGCTTATGATGATGATGAGTATAGAGATACTGATCAGAATGTGTGATTGTGTTGTATATTGTGATGCTCTAGTTGTTGAATGTATTCATGATGCTGCTCCTACTGCAGCTAATGATGATGATGAGTATAGAGATACTGATCAGAATGTATGATTGTGTTGTATATTGTGATGCTCTAGTTGTTGAATGTATTCATGATGCTGCTCCTACTGCAGATAATGATGATGATGAGTATAGAGATACTGATCAGAATGTGTGATTGTGTTGTATATTGTGATGCTCTAGTTGTTGAATGTATTCATGATGCTGCTCCTACTGCAGCTAATGATGATGATGAGTATAGAGATACTGATCAGAATGTGTGATTGTGTTGTATATTGTGATGCTCTAGTTGTTGAATGTATTCATGATGCTGCTCCTACTGCAGCTAATGATGATGATGAGTATAGAGATACTGATCAGAATGTATGATTGTGTTGTATATTGTGATGCTCCAGTTGTTGAATGTATTCATGATGCTGCTCCTACTGCAGATAATGATGATGATGAGTATAGAGATACTGATCAGAATGTGTGATTGTGTTGTATATTGTGATGCTCTAGTTGTTGAATGTATTCATGATGCTGCTCCTACTGCAGATAATGATGATGATGAGTATAGAGACACTGATCAGAATGTGTGATTGTGTTGTATATTGTGATGCTCTAGTTGTTGAATGTATTCATGATGCTGCTCCTACTGCAGCTAATGATGATGATGAGTATAGAGACACTGATCAGAATGTATGATTGTGTTGTATATTGTGATGCTCTAGTTGTTGAATGTATTCATGATGCTGCTCCTACTGCAGCTAATGATGATGATGAGTATAGAGATACTGATCAGAATGTATGGTTGTGTTGTATATTGTGATGCTCTAGTTGTTGAATGTATTCATGATGCTGCTCCTACTGCAGCTAATGATGATGATGAGTATAGAGACACTGATCAGAATGTATGATTGTGTTGTATATTGTGATGCTCTAGTTGTTGAATGTATTCATGATGCTGCTCCTACTGCAGCTAATGATGATGATGAGTATAGAGATACTGATCAGAATGTATGGTTGTGTTGTATATTGTGATGCTCTAGTTGTTGAATGTATTCATGATGCTGCTCCTACTGCAGATAATGATGATGATAAGTATAGATATACTGATCAGAATGTGTGTGTGATTGTGTTGTATATTGTGATGCTCTAGTTGTTGAATGTATTCATGATGCTGCTCCTACTGCAGCTAATGATGATGATGAGTATAGAGATACTGATCAGAATGTGTGATTGTGTTGTATATTGTGATGCTCTAGTTGTTGAATGTATTCATGATGCTGCTCCTACTGCAGCTAATGATGATGATGAGTATAGAGATACTGATCAGAATGTGTGATTGTGTTGTATATTGTGATGCTCTAGTTGTTGAATGTATTCATGATGCTGCTCCTACTGCAGCTAATGATGATGATGAGTATAGAGATACTGATCAGAATGTGTGATTGTGTTGTATATTGTGATGCTCTAGTTGTTGAATGTATTCATGATGCTGCTCCTACTGCAGCTAATGATGATGATGAGTATAGAGATACTGATCAGAATGTATGGTTGTGTTGTATATTGTGATGCTCTAGTTGTTGAATGTATTCATGATGCTGCTCCTACTGCAGATAATGATGATGATGAGTATAGAGACAC
Organism: Lutraria lutraria; assembly: GCA_964023205.1. Lineage (NCBI taxonomy): Eukaryota > Metazoa > Mollusca > Bivalvia > Venerida > Mactridae > Lutraria > Lutraria lutraria. The sequence goes on along the minus strand of OZ026842.1, from coordinate 27,190,702 downwards.
TGATCAGAATGTGTGATTGTGTTGTATATTGTGATGCTCTAGTTGTTGAATGTATTCATGATGCTGCTCCTACTGCAGATAATGATGATGATGAGTATAGAGACACTGATCAGAATGTGTGATTGTGTTGTATATTGTGATGCTCTAGTTGTTGAATGTATTCATGATGCTGCTCCTGCTGCAGATAATGATGATGATGAGTATAGAGACACTGATCAGAATGTGTGATTGTGTTGTATATTGTGATGCTCTAGTTGTTGAATGTATTCATGATGCTGCTCCTACTGCAGATAATGATGATGATGAGTATAGAGATACTGATCAGAATGTATGGTTGTGTTGTATATTGTGATGCTCTAGTTGTTGAATGTATTCATGATGCTGCTACTACTGCAGCTAATGATGATGATGAGTATAGAGATACTGATCAGAATGTGTGATTGTGTTGTATATTGTGATGCTCTAGTTGTTGAATGTATTCATGATGCTGCTCCTACTGCAGCTAATGATGATGATGAGTATAGAGATACTGATCAGAATGTATGATTGTGTTGTATATTGTGATGCTCTAGTTGTTGAATGTATTCATGATGCTGCTCCTACTGCAGCTAATGATGATGATGAGTATAGAGATACTGATCAGAATGTATGATTGTGTTGTATATTGTGATGCTCTAGTTGCTGAATGTATTCATGATGCTGCTCCTACTGCAGCTAATGATGATGATGAGTATAGAGATACTGATCAGAATGTATGATTGTGTTGTATATTGTGATGCTCTAGTTGTTGAATGTATTCATGATGCTGCTCCTACTGCAGCTAATGATGATGATGAGTATAGAGATACTGATCAGAATGTATGGTTGTGTTGTATATTGTGATGCTCTAGTTGTTGAATGTATTCATGATGCTGCTCCTACTGCAGCTAATGATGATGATGAGTATAGAGATACTGACCAGAATGTATGATTGTGTTGTATATTGTGATGCTCTAGTTGTTGAATGTATTCATGATGCTGCTCCTACTGCAGCTAATGATGATGATGAGTATAGAGATACTGATCAGAATGTGTGTATGATTGCGTTGTATATTGTGATGCTCTAGTTGTTGAATGTATTCATGATGCTGCTCCTACTGCAGCTAATGATGATGATGAGTATAGAGATACTGATCAGAATGTATGATTGTGTTGTATATTGTGATGCTCTAGTTGTTGAATGTATTCATGATGCTGCTCCTACTGCAGCTAATGATGATGATGAGTATAGAGATACTGATCAGAATGTATGGTTGTGTTGTATATTGTGATGCTCTAGTTGTTGAATGTATTCATGATGCTGCTCCTACTGCAGATTATGATGATGATGAGTATAGAGATACTGATCAGAATGTATGGTTGTGTTGTATATTGTGATGCTCTAGTTGTTGAATGTATTCATGATGCTGCTCCTACTGCAGATAATGATGATGATGAGTATAGAGATACTGATCAGAATGTGTGATTGTGTTGTATATTGTGATGCTCTAGTTGTTGAATGTATTCATGATGCTGCTCCTACTGCAGATAATGATGATGATGAGTATAGAGATACTGATCAGAATGTGTGATTGTGTTGTATATTGTGATGCTCTAGTTGTTGAATGTATTCATGATGCTGCTCCTACTGCAGCTTATGATGATGATGAGTATAGAGATACTGATCAGAATGTGTGATTGTGTTGTATATTGTGATGCTCTAGTTGTTGAATGTATTCATGATGCTGCTCCTACTGCAGCTAATGATGATGATGAGTATAGAGATACTGATCAGAATGTATGATTGTGTTGTATATTGTGATGCTCTAGTTGTTGAATGTATTCATGATGCTGCTCCTACTGCAGCTAATGATGATGATGAGTATAGAGATACTGATCAGAATGTGTGATTGTGTTGTATATTGTGATGCTCTAGTTGTTGAATGTATTCATGATGCTGCTCCTACTGCAGCTAATGATGATGATGAGTATAGAGATACTGATCAGAATGTATGATTGTGTTGTATATTGTGATGCTCCAGTTGTTGAATGTATTCATGATGCTGCTCCTACTGCAGATAATGATGATGATGAGTATAGAGATACTGATCAGAATGTGTGATTGTGTTGTATATTGTGATGCTCTAGTTGTTGAATGTATTCATGATGCTGCTCCTACTGCAGATAATGATGATGATGAGTATAGAGACACTGATCAGAATGTGTGATTGTGTTGTATATTGTGATGCTCTAGTTGTTGAATGTATTCATGATGCTGCTCCTACTGCAGCTAATGATGATGATGAGTATAGAGACACTGATCAGAATGTATGATTGTGTTGTATATTGTGATGCTCTAGTTGTTGAATGTATTCATGATGCTGCTCCTACTGCAGCTAATGATGATGATGAGTATAGAGATACTGATCAGAATGTATGGTTGTGTTGTATATTGTGATGCTCTAGTTGTTGAATGTATTCATGATGCTGCTCCTACTGCAGCTAATGATGATGATGAGTATAGAGACACTGATCAGAATGTATGATTGTGTTGTATATTGTGATGCTCTAGTTGTTGAATGTATTCATGATGCTGCTCCTACTGCAGCTAATGATGATGATGAGTATAGAGATACTGATCAGAATGTATGGTTGTGTTGTATATTGTGATGCTCTAGTTGTTGAATGTATTCATGATGCTGCTCCTACTGCAGATAATGATGATGATAAGTATAGATATACTGATCAGAATGTGTGTGTGATTGTGTTGTATATTGTGATGCTCTAGTTGTTGAATGTATTCATGATGCTGCTCCTACTGCAGCTAATGATGATGATGAGTATAGAGATACTGATCAGAATGTGTGATTGTGTTGTATATTGTGATGCTCTAGTTGTTGAATGTATTCATGATGCTGCTCCTACTGCAGCTAATGATGATGATGAGTATAGAGATACTGATCAGAATGTGTGATTGTGTTGTATATTGTGATGCTCTAGTTGTTGAATGTATTCATGATGCTGCTCCTACTGCAGCTAATGATGATGATGAGTATAGAGATACTGATCAGAATGTGTGATTGTGTTGTATATTGTGATGCTCTAGTTGTTGAATGTATTCATGATGCTGCTCCTACTGCAGCTAATGATGATGATGAGTATAGAGATACTGATCAGAATGTATGGTTGTGTTGTATATTGTGATGCTCTAGTTGTTGAATGTATTCATGATGCTGCTCCTACTGCAGATAATGATGATGATGAGTATAGAGACACTGATCAGAATGTGTGATTGTGTTGTATATTGTGATGCTCTAGTTGTTGAATGTATTCATGATGCTGCTCCTACTGCAGATAATGATGATGATGAGTATAGAGACACTGATCAGAATGTGTGATTGTGTTGTATATTGTGATGCTCTAGTTGTTGAATGTATTCATGATGCTGCTCCTGCTGCAGATAATGATGATGATGAGTATAGAGACACTGATCAGAATGTGTGATTGTGTTGTATATTGTGATGCTCTAGTTGTTGAATGTATTCATGATGCTGCTCCTACTGCAGATAATGATGATGATGAGTATAGAGATACTGATCAGAATGTATGGTTGTGTTGTATATTGTGATGCTCTAGTTGTTGAATGTATTCATGATGCTGCTCCTACTGCAGCTAATGATGATGATGAGTATAGAGATACTGATCAGAATGTGTGATTGTGTTGTATATTGTGATGCTCTAGTTGTTGAATGTATTCATGATGCTGCTCCTACTGCAGCTAATGATGATGATGAGTATAGAGATACTGATCAGAATGTATGATTGTGTTGTATATTGTGATGCTCTAGTTGTTGAATGTATTCATGATGCTGCTCCTACTGCAGCTAATGATGATGATGAGTATAGAGATACTGATCAGAATGTATGATTGTGTTGTATATTGTGATGCTCTAGTTGTTGAATGTATTCATGATGCTGCTCCTACTGCAGCTAATTATGATGATGAGTATAGAGATACTGATCAGAATGTGTGATTGTGTTGTATATTGTGATGCTCTAGTTGTTGAATGTATTCATGATGCTGCTCCTACTGCAGCTAATGATGATGATGAGTATAGAGATACTGATCAGAATGTGTGATTGTGTTGTATATTGTGATGCTCTAGTTGTTGAATGTATTCATGATGCTGCTCCTACTGCAGATAATGATGATGATGAGTATAGAGATACTGATCAGAATGTATGGTTGTGTTGTATATTGTGATGCTCTAGTTGTTGAATGTATTCATGATGCTGCTCCTACTGCAGCTAATGATGATGATGAGTATAGAGATACTGATCAGAATGTGTGATTGTGTTGTATATTGTGATGCTCTAGTTGTTGAATGTATTCATGATGCTGCTCCAACTGCAGATAATGATGATGATGAGTATAGAGATACTGATCAGAATGTATGATTGTGTTGTATATTGTGATGCTCTAGTTGTTGAATGTATTCATGATGCTGCTCCTACTGCAGCTAATGATGATGATAAGTATAGAGATACTGATCAGAATGTATGGTTGTGTTGTATATTGTGATGCTCTAGTTGTTGAATGTATTCATGATGCTGCTCCTACTGCAGATAATGATGATGATGAGTATAGAGATACTGATCAGAATGTATGATTGTGTTGTATATTGTGATGCTCTAGTTGTTGAATGTATTCATGATGCTGCTCCTACTGCAGCTAATGATGATGATGAGTAGAGAGATACTGATCAGAATGTATGATTGTGTTGTATATTGTGATGCTCTAGTTGTTGAATGTATTCATGATGCTGCTCCTACTGCAGCTAATGATAATGATGAGTATAGAGACACTGATCAGAATGTATGATTGTGTTGTATATTGTGATGCTCTAGTTGTTGAATGTATTCATGATGCTGCTCCTACTGCAGCTAATGATGATGATGAGTATAGAGATACTGATCAGAATGTATGATTGTGTTGTATATTGTGATGCTCTAGTTGTTGAATGTATTCATGATGCTGCTCCTACTGCAGATAATGATGATGATGAGTATAGAGATACTGATCAGAATGTGTGTATGATTGTGTTGTATATTGTGATGCTCTAGTTGTTGAATGTATTCATGATGCTGCTCCTACTGCAGATAATGATGATGATGAGTATAGAGATACTGATCAGAATGTATGATTGTGTTGTATATTGTGATGCTCTAGTTGTTGAATGTATTCATGATGCTGCTCCTACTGCAGCTAATGATGATGATGAGTATAGAGATACTGATCAGAATGTATGGTTGTGTTGTATATTGTGATGCTCTAGTTGTTGAATGTATTCATGATGCTGCTCCTACTGCAGATAATGATGATGATGAGTATAGAGACACTGATCAGAATGTGTGATTGTGTTGTATATTGTGATGCTCTAGTTGTTGAATGTATTCATGATGCTGCTCCTACTGCAGATAATGATGATGATGAGTATAGAGACACTGATCAGAATGTGTGATTGTGTTGTATATTGTGATGCTCTAGTTGTTGAATGTATTCATGATGCTGCTCCTGCTGCAGATAATGATGATGATGAGTATAGAGACACTGATCAGAATGTGTGATTGTGTTGTATATTGTGATGCTCTAGTTGTTGAATGTATTCATGATGCTGCTCCTACTGCAGATAATGATGATGATGAGTATAGAGATACTGATCAGAATGTATGGTTGTGTTGTATATTGTGATGCTCTAGTTGTTGAATGTATTCATGATGCTGCTCCTACTGCAGCTAATGATGATGATGAGTATAGAGATACTGATCAGAATGTGTGATTGTGTTGTATATTGTGATGCTCTAGTTGTTGAATGTATTCATGATGCTGCTCCTACTGCAGCTAATGATGATGATGAGTATAGAGATACTGATCAGAATGTGTGATTGTGTTGTATATTGTGATGCTCTAGTTGTTGAATGTATTCATGATGCTGCTCCTACTGCAGCTAATGATGATGATGAGTATAGAGATACTGATCAGAATGTATGGTTGTGTTGTATATTGTGATGCTCTAGTTGTTGAATGTATTCATGATGCTGCTCCTACTGCAGATAATGATGATGATGAGTATAGAGACACTGATCAGAATGTGTGATTGTGTTGTATATTGTGATGCTCTAGTTGTTGAATGTATTCATGATGCTGCTCCTACTGCAGATAATGATGATGATGAGTATAGAGACACTGATCAGAATGTGTGATTGTGTTGTATATTGTGATGCTCTAGTTGTTGAATGTATTCATGATGCTGCTCCTGCTGCAGATAATGATGATGATGAGTATAGAGACACTGATCAGAATGTGTGATTGTGTTGTATATTGTGATGCTCTAGTTGTTGAATGTATTCATGATGCTGCTCCTACTGCAGATAATGATGATGATGAGTATAGAGATACTGATCAGAATGTATGGTTGTGTTGTATATTGTGATGCTCTAGTTGTTGAATGTATTCATGATGCTGCTCCTACTGCAGCTAATGATGATGATGAGTATAGAGATACTGATCAGAATGTGTGATTGTGTTGTATATTGTGATGCTCTAGTTGTTGAATGTATTCATGATGCTGCTCCTACTGCAGCTAATGATGATGATGAGTATAGAGATACTGATCAGAATGTGTGATTGTGTTGTATATTGTGATGCTCTAGTTGTTGAATGTATTCATGATGCTGCTCCTACTGCAGCTAATGATGATGATGAGTATAGAGATACTGATCAGAATGTATGGTTGTGTTGTATATTGTGATGCTCTAGTTGTTGAATGTATTCATGATGCTGCTCCTACTGCAGATAATGATGATGATGAGTATAGAGACACTGATCAGAATGTGTGATTGTGTTGTATATTGTGATGCTCTAGTTGTTGAATGTATTCATGATGCTGCTCCTACTGCAGATAATGATGATGATGAGTATAGAGACACTGATCAGAATGTGTGATTGTGTTGTATATTGTGATGCTCTAGTTGTTGAATGTATTCATGATGCTGCTCCTGCTGCAGATAATGATGATGATGAGTATAGAGACACTGATCAGAATGTGTGATTGTGTTGTATATTGTGATGCTCTAGTTGTTGAATGTATTCATGATGCTGCTCCTACTGCAGATAATGATGATGATGAGTATAGAGATACTGATCAGAATGTATGGTTGTGTTGTATATTGTGATGCTCTAGTTGTTGAATGTATTCATGATGCTGCTCCTACTGCAGCTAATGATGATGATGAGTATAGAGATACTGATCAGAATGTGTGATTGTGTTGTATATTGTGATGCTCTAGTTGTTGAATGTATTCATGATGCTGCTCCTACTGCAGCTAATGATGATGATGAGTATAGAGATACTGATCAGAATGTATGATTGTGTTGTATATTGTGATGCTCTAGTTGTTGAATGTATTCATGATGCTGCTCCTACTGCAGCTAATGATGATGATGAGTATAGAGATACTGATCAGAATGTATGATTGTGTTGTATATTGTGATGCTCTAGTTGCTGAATGTATTCATGATGCTGCTCCTACTGCAGCTAATGATGATGATGAGTATAGAGATACTGATCAGAATGTATGATTGTGTTGTATATTGTGATGCTCTAGTTGTTGAATGTATTCATGATGCTGCTCCTACTGCAGATAATGATGATGATGAGTATAGAGATACTGATCAGAATGTATGATTGTGTTGTATATTGTGATGCTCTAGTTGTTGAATGTATTCATGATGCTGCTCCTACTGCAGCTAATTATGATGATGAGTATAGAGATACTGATCTGAATGTGTGATTGTGTTGTATATTGTGATGCTCTAGTTGTTGAATGTATTCATGATGCTGCTCCTACTGCAGCTAATGATGATGATGAGTATAGAGATACTGATCAGAATGTGTGATTGTGTTGTATATTGTGATGCTCTAGTTGTTGAATGTATTCATGATGCTGCTCCTACTGCAGATAATGATGATGATGAGTATAGAGATACTGATCAGAATGTATGGTTGTGTTGTATATTGTGATGCTCTAGTTGTTGAATGTATTCATGATGCTGCTCCTACTGCAGCTAATGATGATGATGAGTATAGAGATACTGATCAGAATGTGTGATTGTGTTGTATATTGTGATGCTCTAGTTGTTGAATGTATTCATGATGCTGCTCCAACTGCAGATAATGATGATGATGAGTATAGAGATACTGATCAGAATGTATGATTGTGTTGTATATTGTGATGCTCTAGTTGTTGAATGTATTCATGATGCTGCTCCTACTGCAGCTAATGATGATGATAAGTATAGAGATACTGATCAGAATGTATGGTTGTGTTGTATATTGTGATGCTCTAGTTGTTGAATGTATTCATGATGCTGCTCCTACTGCAGATAATGATGATGATGAGTATAGAGATACTGATCAGAATGTATGATTGTGTTGTATATTGTGATGCTCTAGTTGTTGAATGTATTCATGATGCTGCTCCTACTGCAGCTAATGATGATGATGAGTAGAGAGATACTGATCAGAATGTATGATTGTGTTGTATATTGTGATGCTCTAGTTGTTGAATGTATTCATGATGCTGCTCCTACTGCAGCTAATGATAATGATGAGTATAGAGACACTGATCAGAATGTATGATTGTGTTGTATATTGTGATGCTCTAGTTGTTGAATGTATTCATGATGCTGCTCCTACTGCAGCTAATGATGATGATGAGTATAGAGATACTGATCAGAATGTATGATTGTGTTGTATATTGTGATGCTCTAGTTGTTGAATGTATTCATGATGCTGCTCCTACTGCAGATAATGATGATGATGAGTATAGAGATACTGATCAGAATGTGTGTATGATTGTGTTGTATATTGTGATGCTCTAGTTGTTGAATGTATTCATGATGCTGCTCCTACTGCAGATAATGATGATGATGAGTATAGAGATACTGATCAGAATGTATGATTGTGTTGTATATTGTGATGCTCTAGTTGTTGAATGTATTCATGATGCTGCTCCTACTGCAGCTAATGATGATGATGAGTATAGAGATACTGATCAGAATGTATGGTTGTGTTGTATATTGTGATGCTCTGGTTGTTGAATGTATTCATGATGCTGCTCCTACTGCAGCTAATGATGATGATGAGTATAGAGATACTGATCAGAATGTATGATTGTGTTGTATATTGTGATGCTCTAGTTGTTGAATGTATTCATGATGCTGCTCCTACTGCAGATAATGATGATGATGAGTATAGAGATACTGATCAGAATGTGTGATTGTGTTGTATATTGTGATGCTCTAGTTGTTGAATGTATTCATGATGCTGCTCCTACTGCAGCTAATGATAATGATGAGTATGGAGATACTGATCAGAATGTATGATTGTGTTGTATATTGTGATGCTCTAGTTGTTGAATGTATTCATGATGCTGCTCCTACTGCAGATAATGATGATGATGAGTATAGAGATACTGATCAGAATGTATGATTGTGTTGTATATTGTGATGCTCTAGTTGTTGAATGTATTCATGATGCTGCTCCTACTGCAGCTAATGATGATGATGAGTATAGAGACACTGATCAGAATGTATGGTTGTGTTGTATATTGTGATGCTCTAGTTGTTGAATGTATTCATGATGCTGCTCCTACTGCAGCTAATGATGATGATGAGTATAGAGATACTGATCAGAATGTATGATTGTGTTGTATATTGTGATGCTCTAGTTGTTGAATGTATTCATGATGCTGCTCCTACTGCAGATAATGATGATGATGAGTATAGAGATACTGATCAGAATGTATGATTGTGTTGTATATTGTGATGCTCTAGTTGTTGAATGTATTCATGATGCTGCTCCTACTGCAGCTAATGATGATGATGAGTATAGAGATACTGATCAGAATGTGTGTATGATTGTGTTGTATATTGTGATGCTCTAGTTGTTGAATGTATTCATGATGCTGCTCCTACTGCAGATAATGATGATGATGAGTATAGAGATACTGATCAGAATGTATGATTGTGTTGTATATTGTGATGCTCTAGTTGTTGAATGTATTCATGATGCTGCTCCTACTGCAGATAATGATGATGATGAGTATAGAGATACTGATCAGAATGTATGGTTGTGTTGTATATTGTGATGCTCTAGTTGTTGAATGTATTCATGATGCTGCTCCTACTGCAGATAATGATGATGATGAGTATAGAGATACTGATCAGAATGTATGATTGTGTTGTATATTGTGATGCTCTAGTTGTTGAATGTATTCATGATGCTGCTCCTACTGCAGATAATGATGATGATGAGTATAGAGATACTGATCAGAATGTATGATTGTGTTGTATATTGTGATGCTCTAGTTGTTGAATGTATTCAACAATGCTGCTCCTACTGCAGATAATGATGATGATGAGTATAGAGATACTGATCAGAATGTGTGATTGTGTTGTATATTGTGATGCTCTAGTTGTTGAATGTATTCATGATGCTGCTCCTACTGCAGATAATGATAATGATGAGTATAGAGATACTGATCAGAATGTGTGATTGTGTTGTATGTAGTGATGCTCTAGTTGTTGAATGTATTCATGATGCTGCTCCTACTGCAGCTAATGATGATGATGAGTATAGAGATACTGATCAGAATGTATGATTGTGTTGTATATTGTGATGCTCTAGTTGTTGAATGTATTCATGATGCTGCTCCTACTGCAGATAATGATGATGATGAGTATAGAGATACTGATCAGAATGTGGGTATGATTGTGTTGTATATTGTGATGCTCTAGTTGTTGAATGTATTCATGATGCTGCTCCTACTGCAGATAATGATGATGATGAGTATAGAGATACTGATCAGAATGTATGGTTGTGTTGTATATTGTGATGCTCTAGTTGTTGAATGTATTCATGATGCTGCTCCTACTGCAGATAATGATGATGATGAGTATAGAGATACTGATCAGAATGTGTGGTTGTGTTGTATATTGTGATGCTCTAGTTGTTGAATGTATTCATGATGCTGCTCCTACTGCAGACAATGATGATGATGAGTATAGAGATACTGATCAGAATGTGTGTATGATTGTGTTGTATATTGTGATGCTCTAGTTGTTGAATGTATTCATGATGCTGCTCCTACTGCAGATAATGATGATGATGAGTATAGAGATACTGATCAGAATGTATGATTGTGTTGTATATTGTGATGCTCTAGTTGTTGAATGTATTCATGATGCTGCTCCTACTGCAGATAATGATGATGATGAGTATAGAGATACTGATCAGAATGTATGATTGTGTTGTATATTGTGATGCTCTAGTTGTTGAATGTATTCATGATGCTGCTCCTACTGCAGATAATGATGATGATGAGTATAGAGATACTGATCAGAATGTATGATTGTGTTGTATATTGTGATGCTCTAGTTGTTGAATGTATTCATGATGCTGCTCCTACTGCAGCTAATGATGATGATGAGTATAGAGATACTGATCAGAATGTATGATTGTGTTGTATATTGTGATGCTCTAGTTGTTGAATGTATTCATGATGCTGCTCCTACTGCAGATAATGATGATGATGAGTATAGAGACACTGATCAGAATGTATGATTGTGTTGTATATTGTGATGCTCTAGTTGTTGAATGTATTCATGATGCTGCTCCTACTGCAGCTAATGATGATGATGAGTATAGAGATACTGATCAGAATGTATGGTTGTGTTGTATATTGTGATGCTCTAGTTGTTGAATGTATTCATGATGCTGCTCCTACTGCAGCTAATGATGATGATGAGTATAGAGATACTGATCAGAATGTATGGTTGTGTTGTATATTGTGATGCTCTAGTTGTTGAATGTATTCATGATGCTGCTCCTACTGCAGCTAATGATGATGATGAGTATAGAGATACTGATCAGAATGTATGATTGTGTTGTATATTGTGATGCTCTAGTTGTTGAATGTATTCATGATGCTGCTCCTACTGCAGCTAATGATGATGATGAGTATAGAGATACTGATCAGAATGTGTGTATGATTGTGTTGTATATTGTGATGCTCTAGTTGTTGAATGTATTCATGATGCTGCTCCTACTGCAGCTAATGATGATGATGAGTATAGAGATACTGATCAGAATGTATGATTGTGTTGTATATTGTGATGCTCTAGTTGTTGAATGTATTCATGATGCTGCTCCTACTGCAGCTAATGATGATGATGAGTATAGAGATACTGATCAGAATGTATGGTTGTGTTGTATATTGTGATGCTCTAGTTGTTGAATGTATTCATGATGCTGCTCCTACTGCAGCTAATGATGATGATGAGTATAGAGATACTGATCAGAATGTATGATTGTGTTGTATATTGTGATGCTCTAGTTGTTGAATGTATTCATGATGCTGCTCCTACTGCAGATAATGATGATGATGAGTATAGAGATACTGATCAGAATGTGTGATTGTGTTGTATATTGTGATGCTCTAGTTGTTGAATGTATTCATGATGCTGCTCCTACTGCAGCTAATGATAATGATGAGTATAGAGATACTGATCAGAATGTATGATTGTGTTGTATATTGTGATGCTCTAGTTGTTGAATGTATTCATGATGCTGCTCCTACTGCAGCTAATGATGATGATGAGTATAGAGAAACTGATCAGAATGTATGATTGTGTTGTATATTGTGATGCTCTAGTTGTTGAATGTATTCATGATGCTGCTCCTACTGCAGATAATGATGATGATGAGTATAGAGATACTGATCAGAATGTATGATTGTGCTGTATATTGTGATGCTCTAGTTGTTGAATGTATTCATGATGCTGCTCCTACTGCAGATAATGATGATGATGAGTATAGAGATACTGATCAGAATGTATGGTTGTGTTGTATATTGTGATGCTCTAGTTGTTGAATGTATTCATGATGCTGCTCCTACTGCAGATAATGATGATGATGAGTATAGAGATACTGATCAGAATGTATGATTGTGTTGTATATTGTGATGCTCTAGTTGTTGAATGTATTCATGATGCTGCTCCTACTGCAGATAATGATGATGATGAGTATAGAGATACTGATCAGAATGTATGATTGTGTTGTATATTGTGATGCTCTAGTTGTTGAATGTATTCAACAATGCTGCTCCTACTGCAGATAATGATGATGATGAGTATAGAGATACTGATCAGAATGTGTGATTGTGTTGTATATTGTGATGCTCTAGTTGTTGAATGTATTCATGATGCTGCTCCTACTGCAGATAATGATAATGATGAGTATAGAGATACTGATCAGAATGTGTGATTGTGTTGTATGTAGTGATGCTCTACGTCGGGTTATTTCCACAACCCCGTAACTCAATTTTTGGCGATATTGAGATTTTGGTATCATTTTTTTCGTCTCGATGAACTCTTTACAATGAACATACTTACCTGCTTCTATGTCTCCCCTAAGTAGGGTTAATCCGAATTCCACAAACCCGTAACTCGCTTATTTACGCTAAACTTTAATTCTAAAGCCCCGTAACTTTTATATCCAATCAAATCGTTCTATTCTGTACCACGTGATACAGGATAAAACTGTAATGGCTGCTCATGATGTTGTTAAACTTACTTTAGAAACATATTTACGGTGTTTATCTTTACTACAATCATGTAAGTTTACGTGAATTCAGTGAAAGTTTCTATTGCGTGAATATCATTTTGTATTATATGAAGCAGAAACTGTTTTCTGGACCAGATATACATATGTGTCAATATTACCTACTGTTCGGACGAACATTATTTCGGATACGTTTGGAATATTGATACAGTCTTAAAGTGTGTTTGTTTGTTTTGTTTGGTTTAACTATATATAACACACCGATACATATTGAGATCATATGGCGACTCCTACCTTTCCATGTGGAAGAAGACTCAAGGTGCACCTCCGTGCATTATTTCAGGCACGAGTGGATAAGATAGCTGGATAGCATTAAATAATTCGCTCCTCTCGGGATTCGAACCATTAGGGGGATATAGTCTTATAGAGAAAGAATAATTTGGTGTTCGCATAACTGCTGTTGCCATGTATTGCGTTCCAGAGTTCGGTGCCAGAATTGAATGTTCAGCATTTTCACTCAGGCAAGCTTTCTCTTCACTGCTGCAAATATTAGGATTGTGGACCTTTCCGAAAGTGAACTTCTTGTAATGAAGATGTCCATGTTTTTTTAAATATTAAACAGTTATACTTAAGTTTTACAAACATTACACAATCTACTCTTGAAAACATATGTTTTAACAAGCCGCTGATCACTGTTGAAGCAAGCAATGTTCCCTAGACATAAAGCATCGTAAAAAATGAAAATGTATATTGACATATTATATATTACTATATAACACTGGACGTCACTGTTGGTGAAAATTTGAACAGATCATATCTCAAACTGTTTGCTTTGAATACCTCCATCACACCAACAACAATGAAATATATACAGTACATGTGTGCAATACGGATATGTTGCTTTCAACGTTCGTTGAAGAAATGGAAACCACAGGTCACATTCTTGAAATATACAGAACCAGCTATAAACAATAATGATAGATGTAGCTCTAGTACAGAAGTAGCGGGTGTGATTACAACTGCTTGTTATAAAGAGACAGCAAACGAGATTGACATATTAGAGGATGATAAATACAATGATATTGAGCATGACACAGATGTTTTAAATAACCCGGAATGTAAACCAGATAATGTAAACTTTTTTGTTAATGAAAGCTACAATGAATTGGTTATACCATCCACTTGTATGATGCAAACACATTCCCCTCATTAGTTGTTGAAGAAATGGAATAAAACTGCTCATATTCTCGAAATAAATAGCAGCGTAGATGCAGAAGTTAATATGAGCAATTGTGATAAGAAAGGATCTAAAACAGAAGATGTAGAACTAACAGCAGATGCTGGGCCATACACTGATTCAATTGAGGTTATTGACAATAGTACAAATGCAAATAATTTAGAAGTTCGTATAGAAGAGACTCTTAATAGAAGTAGGAAAAGATTTAAAAAAGACCCGAGTAATTAGCAAAACAAGATAAGAAAACGTAGGGGCCAGACATGAAAAAAAATACTGAAGCTCGAGAGGAAACCAGGTACAGAAGACGAATATCAAAATTCGGAAAGACTTAAAGGGCATTGTAGATATACATGTAAGTGTTACCTGGATGACGATAAAATATTTGTATACTATACAGAAACAACAGAATAACCAACTTAGTCATAAAGCGAATTCTAAATGAACATGGGGGGAATTGTGTTACTTTGGAGTGCTGGCATACTTGAAGATAGATTCCTTTAAGATTTTAAATATGATGCACAGTCAAAGTAACATAGGTAGACTGTTACGGAATGTCATCTACGAAAGTAACTAGGTGACATTACAGTATATCCCGACAAACCAAATAATATGTGAAATGTTTTTATCATAAATACTTGTATCTTGTTCAGTAAACTGAGTTTTGTGGAGTTTTTTGGTGTTATTGATGGTTTAATTTTAACTATATTGCTAGTTATTGATATGTCAGGATGACGTCTTTGTAATTCAATGTTTTATAAGACTTGTGTTAACTCATTGTGCTACAGGTAAATAATAGTTTCATCTTAGTTTATTAGTGTTTATCTTCTTCACCATCCGAACATTACCCCACTTCTCACTTTGTGTCGTAATTGTTTTTCTAAGAACCCCGTATCTCAATTTTGGGTTTTAGAAGTGCCATTTCCTTACATGAATATTTTGCTAAAAACCCCGCATCTCAATGTGGGGTTTTAGAATTCAATTTTGACTAGCATTTTCTGATTTACAACGGAATTTTGAAAAATATGATTTGAAATTAAAGCAAACTGGTTCTATACATATTTATAAAATTTGGAATATAAGTAGATAACATAATTTTACATATGCACATAAAAATTCATTCAGGTGTCATCAATCATAAAAAAGTTATTGCAGTTCAAAACTTCAAATGCGATTTTCTCAAAATGGGAAAAAATGACATACGGGTTTGTGGAAATAAGCCGACGTCTAGGTGTTGAATGTATTCATGATGCTGCTCCTACTGCAGCTAATAATGATGATGAGTATAGAGATACTGATCAGAATGTATGATTGTGTTGTATATTGTGATGCTCTAGTTGTTGAATGTATTCATGATGCTGCTCCTACTGCAGATAATGATGATGATGAGTATAGAGATACTGATCAGAATGTGGGTATGATTGTGTTGTATATTGTGATGCTCTAGTTGTTGAATGTATTCATGATGCTGCTCCTACTGCAGATAATGATGATGATGAGTATAGAGATACTGATCAGAATGTATGGTTGTGTTGTATATTGTGATGCTCTAGTTGTTGAATGTATTCATGATGCTGCTCCTACTGCAGATAATGATGATGATGAGTATAGAGATACTGATCAGAATGTGTGGTTGTGTTGTATATTGTGATGCTCTAGTTGTTGAATGTATTCATGATGCTGCTCCTACTGCAGACAATGATGATGATGAGTATAGAGATACTGATCAGAATGTGTGTATGATTGTGTTGTATATTGTGATGCTCTAGTTGTTGAATGTATTCATGATGCTGCTCCTACTGCAGATAATGATGATGATGAGTATAGAGATACTGATCAGAATGTATGATTGTGTTGTATATTGTGATGCTCTAGTTGTTGAATGTATTCATGATGCTGCTCCAACTGCAGATAATGATGATGATGAGTATAGAGATACTGATCAGAATGTATGATTGTGTTGTATATTGTGATGCTCTAGTTGTTGAATGTATTCATGATGCTGCTCCTACTGCAGATAATGATGATGATGAGTATAGAGATACTGATCAGAATGTATGATTGTGTTGTATATTGTGATGCTCTAGTTGTTGAATGTATTCATGATGCTGCTCCTACTGCAGCTAATGATGATGATGAGTATAGAGATACTGATCAGAATGTATGATTGTGTTGTATATTGTGATGCTCTAGTTGTTGAATGTATTCATGATGCTGCTCCTACTGCAGATAATGATGATGATGAGTATAGAGACACTGATCAGAATGTATGATTGTGTTGTATATTGTGATGCTCTAGTTGTTGAATGTATTCATGATTCTGCTCCTACTGCAGCTAATGATGATGATGAGTATAGAGATACTGATCAGAATGTATGGTTGTGTTGTATATTGTGATGCTCTAGTTGTTGAATGTATTTATGATGCTGCTCCTACTGCAGCTAATGATGATGATGAGTATAGAGATACTGATCAGAATGTATGGTTGTGTTGTATATTGTGATGCTCTAGTTGTTGAATGTATTCATGATGCTGCTCCTACTGCAGCTAATGATGATGATGAGTATAGAGATACTGATCAGAATGTATGATTGTGTTGTATATTGTGATGCTCTAGTTGTTGAATGTATTCATGATGCTGCTCCTACTGCAGCTAATGATGATGATGAGTATAGAGATACTGATCAGAATGTGTGTATGATTGTGTTGTATATTGTGATGCTCTAGTTGTTGAATGTATTCATGATGCTGCTCCTACTGCAGCTAATGATGATGATGAGTATAGAGATACTGATCAGAATGTATGATTGTGTTGTATATTGTGATGCTCTAGTTGTTGAATGTATTCATGATGCTGCTCCTACTGCAGCTAATGATGATGATGAGTATAGAGATACTAATCAGAATGTGTGATTGTGTTGTATATTGTGATGCTCTAGTTGTTGAATGTATTCATGATGCTGCTCCTACTGCAGATAATGATGATGATGAGTATAGAGATACTGATCAGAATGTGTGATTGTGTTGTATATTGTGATGCTCTAGTTGTTGAATGTATTCATGATGCTGCTCCTACTGCAGCTAATGATGATGATGAGTATAGAGATACTGATCAGAATGTGTGATTGTGTTGTATATTGTGATGCTCTAGTTGTTGAATGTATTCATGATGCTGCTCCTACTGCAGCTAATGATGATGATGAGTATAGAGATACTGATCAGAATGTATGATTGTGTTGTATATTGTGATGCTCCAGTTGTTGAATGTATTCATGATGCTGCTCCTACTGCAGATAATGATGATGATGAGTATAGAGATACTGATCAGAATGTGTGATTGTGTTGTATATTGTGATGCTCTAGTTGTTGAATGTATTCATGATGCTGCTCCTACTGCAGATAATGATGATGATGAGTATAGAGACACTGATCAGAATGTGTGATTGTGTTGTATATTGTGATGCTCTAGTTGTTGAATGTATTCATGATGCTGCTCCTACTGCAGCTAATGATGATGATGAGTATAGAGACACTGATCAGAATGTATGATTGTGTTGTATATTGTGATGCTCTAGTTGTTGAATGTATTCATGATGCTGCTCCTACTGCAGCTAATGATGATGATGAGTATAGAGATACTGATCAGAATGTATGGGTGTGTTGTATATTGTGATGCTCTAGTTGTTGAATGTATTCATGATGCTGCTCCTACTGCAGCTAATGATGATGATGAGTATAGAGACACTGATCAGAATGTATGATTGTGTTGTATATTGTGATGCTCTAGTTGTTGAATGTATTCATGATGCTGCTCCTACTGCAGCTAATGATGATGATGAGTATAGAGATACTGATCAGAATGTATGGTTGTGTTGTATATTGTGATGCTCTAGTTGTTGAATGTATTCATGATGCTGCTCCTACTGCAGATAATGATGATGATGAGTATAGAGATACTGATCAGAATGTGTGTGTGATTGTGTTGTATATTGTGATGCTCTAGTTGTTGAATGTATTCATGATGCTGCTCCTACTGCAGCTAATGATGATGATGAGTATAGAGATACTGATCAGAATGTGTGATTGTGTTGTATATTGTGATGCTCTAGTTGTTGAATGTATTCATGATGCTGCTCCTACTGCAGCTAATGATGATGATGAGTATAGAGATACTGATCAGAATGTGTGATTGTGTTGTATATTGTGATGCTCTAGTTGTTGAATGTATTCATGATGCTGCTCCTACTGCAGCTAATGATGATGATGAGTATAGAGATACTGATCAGAATGTGTGATTGTGTTGTATATTGTGATGCTCTAGTTGTTGAATGTATTCATGATGCTGCTCCTACTGCAGATAATGATGATGATGAGTATAGAGATACTGATCAGAATGTGTGATTGTGTTGTATATTGTGATGCTCTAGTTGTTGAATGTATTCATGATGCTGCTCCTACTGCAGCTAATGATGATGATGAGTATAGAGATACTGATCAGAATGTATGGTTGTGTTGTATATTGTGATGCTCTAGTTGTTGAATGTATTCATGATGCTGCTCCTACTGCAGATAATGATGATGATGAGTATAGAGACACTGATCAGAATGTGTGATTGTGTTGTATATTGTGATGCTCTAGTTGTTGAATGTATTCATGATGCTGCTCCTACTGCAGATAATGATGATGATGAGTATAGAGATACTGATCAGAATGTATGGTTGTGTTGTATATTGTGATGCTCTAGTTGTTGAATGTATTCATGATGCTGCTCCTACTGCAGCTAATGATGATGATGAGTATAGAGATACTGATCAGAATGTATGGTTGTGTTGTATATTGTGATGCTCTAGTTGTTGAATGTATTCATGATGCTGCTCCTACTGCAGCTAATGATGATGATGAGTATAGAGATACTGATCAGAATGTATGATTGTGTTGTATATTGTGATGCTCTAGTTGTTGAATGTATTCATGATGCTGCTCCTACTGCAGCTAATGATGATGATGAGTATAGAGATACTGATCAGAATGTGTGTATGATTGTGTTGTATATTGTGATGCTCTAGTTGTTGAATGTATTCATGATGCTGCTCCTACTGCAGCTAATGATGATGATGAGTATAGAGATACTGATCAGAATGTATGATTGTGTTGTATATTGTGATGCTCTAGTTGTTGAATGTATTCATGATGCTGCTCCTACTGCAGCTAATGATGATGATGAGTATAGAGATACTGATCAGAATGTATGGTTGTGTTGTATATTGTGATGCTCTAGTTGTTGAATGTATTCATGATGCTGCTCCTACTGCAGCTAATGATGATGATGAGTATAGAGATACTGATCAGAATGTATGATTGTGTTGTATATTGTGATGCTCTAGTTGTTGAATGTATTCATGATGCTGCTCCTACTGCAGATAATGATGATGATGAGTATAGAGATACTGATCAGAATGTGTGATTGTGTTGTATATTGTGATGCTCTAGTTGTTGAATGTATTCATGATGCTGCTCCTACTGCAGCTAATGATAATGATGAGTATAGAGATACTGATCAGAATGTATGATTGTGTTGTATATTGTGATGCTCTAGTTGTTGAATGTATTCATGATGCTGCTCCTACTGCAGCTAATGATGATGATGAGTATAGAGATACTGATCAGAATGTGTGTATGATTGTGTTGTATATTGTGATGCTCTAGTTGTTGAATGTATTCATGATGCTGCTCCTACTGCAGATAATGATGATGATGAGTATAGAGATACTGATCAGAATGTATGATTGTGTTGTATATTGTGATGCTCTAGTTGTTGAATGTATTCATGATGCTGCTCCTACTGCAGATAATGATGATGATGAGTATAGAGATACTGATCAGAATGTATGGTTGTGTTGTATATTGTGATGCTCTAGTTGTTGAATGTATTCATGATGCTGCTCCTACTGCAGATAATGATGATGATGAGTATAGAGATACTGATCAGAATGTATGATTGTGTTGTATATTGTGATGCTCTAGTTGTTGAATGTATTCATGATGCTGCTCCTACTGCAGCTAATGATGATGATGAGTATAGAGATACTGATCAGAATGTGTGTATGATTGTGTTGTATATTGTGATGCTCTAGTTGTTGAATGTATTCATGATGCTGCTCCTACTGCAGCTAATGATGATGATGAGTATAGAGATACTGATCAGAATGTGTGATTGTGTTGTATATTGTGATGCTCTAGTTGTTGAATGTATTCATGATGCTGCTCCTACTGCAGCTAATGATGATGATGAGTATAGAGATACTGATCAGAATGTATGGTTGTGTTGTATATTGTGATGCTCTAGTTGTTGAATGTATTCATGATGCTGCTCCTACTGCAGATAATGATGATGATGAGTATAGAGATACTGATCAGAATGTATGGTTGTGTTGTATATTGTGATGCTCTAGTTGTTGAATGTATTCATGATGCTGCTCCTACTGCAGATAATGATGATGATGAGTATAGAGATACTGATCAGAATGTATGATTGTGTTGTATATTGTGATGCTCCAGTTGTTGAATGTATTCATGATGCTGCTCCTACTGCAGATAATGATGATGATGAGTATAGAGATACTGATCAGAATGTGTGATTGTGTTGTATATTGTGATGCTCTAGTTGTTGAATGTATTCATGATGCTGCTCCTACTGCAGATAATGATAATGATGAGTATAGAGATACTGATCAGAATGTGTGATTGTGTTGTATGTAGTGATGCTCTAGTTGTTGAATGTATTCATGATGCTGCTCCTACTGCAGCTAATGATGATGATGAGTATAGAGATACTGATCAGAATGTATGATTGTGTTGTATATTGTGATGCTCTAGTTGTTGAATGTATTCATGATGCTGCTCCTACTGCAGATAATGATGATGATGAGTATAGAGATACTGATCAGAATGTGGGTATGATTGTGTTGTATATTGTGATGCTCTAGTTGTTGAATGTATTCATGATGCTGCTCCTACTGCAGATAATGATGATGATGAGTATAGAGATACTGATCAGAATGTATGGTTGTGTTGTATATTGTGATGCTCTAGTTGTTGAATGTATTCATGATGCTGCTCCTACTGCAGATAATGATGATGATGAGTATAGAGATACTGATCAGAATGTGTGGTTGTGTTGTATATTGTGATGCTCTAGTTGTTGAATGTATTCATGATGCTGCTCCTACTGCAGACAATGATGATGATGAGTATAGAGATACTGATCAGAATGTGTGTATGATTGTGTTGTATATTGTGATGCTCTAGTTGTTGAATGTATTCATGATGCTGCTCCTACTGCAGATAATGATGATGATGAGTATAGAGATACTGATCAGAATGTATGATTGTGTTGTATATTGTGATGCTCTAGTTGTTGAATGTATTCATGATGCTGCTCCTACTGCAGATAATGATGATGATGAGTATAGAGATACTGATCAGAATGTATGATTGTGTTGTATATTGTGATGCTCTAGTTGTTGAATGTATTCATGATGCTGCTCCTACTGCAGATAATGATGATGATGAGTATAGAGATACTGATCAGAATGTATGATTGTGTTGTATATTGTGATGCTCTAGTTGTTGAATGTATTCATGATGCTGCTCCTACTGCAGCTAATGATGATGATGAGTATAGAGATACTGATCAGAATGTATGATTGTGTTGTATATTGTGATGCTCTAGTTGTTGAATGTATTCATGATGCTGCTCCTACTGCAGATAATGATGATGATGAGTATAGAGACACTGATCAGAATGTATGATTGTGTTGTATATTGTGATGCTCTAGTTGTTGAATGTATTCATGATGCTGCTCCTACTGCAGCTAATGATGATGATGAGTATAGAGATACTGATCAGAATGTATGGTTGTGTTGTATATTGTGATGCTCTAGTTGTTGAATGTATTCATGATGCTGCTCCTACTGCAGCTAATGATGATGATGAGTATAGAGATACTGATCAGAATGTATGGTTGTGTTGTATATTGTGATGCTCTAGTTGTTGAATGTATTCATGATGCTGCTCCTACTGCAGCTAATGATGATGATGAGTATAGAGATACTGATCAGAATGTATGATTGTGTTGTATATTGTGATGCTCTAGTTGTTGAATGTATTCATGATGCTGCTCCTACTGCAGCTAATGATGATGATGAGTATAGAGATACTGATCAGAATGTGTGTATGATTGTGTTGTATATTGTGATGCTCTAGTTGTTGAATGTATTCATGATGCTGCTCCTACTGCAGCTAATGATGATGATGAGTATAGAGATACTGATCAGAATGTATGATTGTGTTGTATATTGTGATGCTCTAGTTGTTGAATGTATTCATGATGCTGCTCCTACTGCAGCTAATGATGATGATGAGTATAGAGATACTGATCAGAATGTGTGATTGTGTTGTATATTGTGATGCTCTAGTTGTTGAATGTATTCATGATGCTGCTCCTACTGCAGATAATGATGATGATGAGTATAGAGATACTGATCAGAATGTGTGATTGTGTTGTATATTGTGATGCTCTAGTTGTTGAATGTATTCATGATGCTGCTCCTACTGCAGCTAATGATGATGATGAGTATAGAGATACTGATCAGAATGTGTGATTGTGTTGTATATTGTGATGCTCTAGTTGTTGAATGTATTCATGATGCTGCTCCTACTGCAGCTAATGATGATGATGAGTATAGAGATACTGATCAGAATGTATGATTGTGTTGTATATTGTGATGCTCCAGTTGTTGAATGTATTCATGATGCTGCTCCTACTGCAGATAATGATGATGATGAGTATAGAGATACTGATCAGAATGTGTGATTGTGTTGTATATTGTGATGCTCTAGTTGTTGAATGTATTCATGATGCTGCTCCTGCTGCAGATAATGATGATGATGAGTATAGAGACACTGATCAGAATGTGTGATTGTGTTGTATATTGTGATGCTCTAGTTGTTGAATGTATTCATGATGCTGCTCCTACTGCAGCTAATGATGATGATGAGTATAGAGACACTGATCAGAATGTATGATTGTGTTGTATATTGTGATGCTCTAGTTGTTGAATGTATTCATGATGCTGCTCCTACTGCAGCTAATGATGATGATGAGTATAGAGATACTGATCAGAATGTATGGTTGTGTTGTATATTGTGATGCTCTAGTTGTTGAATGTATTCATGATGCTGCTCCTACTGCAGCTAATGATGATGATGAGTATAGAGACACTGATCAGAATGTATGATTGTGTTGTATATTGTGATGCTCTAGTTGTTGAATGTATTCATGATGCTGCTCCTACTGCAGCTAATGATGATGATGAGTATAGAGATACTGATCAGAATGTATGGTTGTGTTGTATATTGTGATGCTCTAGTTGTTGAATGTATTCATGATGCTGCTCCTACTGCAGATAATGATGATGATGAGTATAGAGATACTGATCAGAATGTGTGTGTGATTGTGTTGTATATTGTGATGCTCTAGTTGTTGAATGTATTCATGATGCTGCTCCTACTGCAGCTAATGATGATGATGAGTATAGAGATACTGATCAGAATGTGTGATTGTGTTGTATATTGTGATGCTCTAGTTGTTGAATGTATTCATGATGCTGCTCCTACTGCAGCTAATGATGATGATGAGTATAGAGATACTGATCAGAATGTGTGATTGTGTTGTATATTGTGATGCTCTAGTTGTTGAATGTATTCATGATGCTGCTCCTACTGCAGCTAATGATGATGATGAGTATAGAGATACTGATCAGAATGTGTGATTGTGTTGTATATTGTGATGCTCTAGTTGTTGAATGTATTCATGATGCTGCTCCTACTGCAGATAATGATGATGATGAGTATAGAGATACTGATCAGAATGTGTGATTGTGTTGTATATTGTGATGCTCTAGTTGTTGAATGTATTCATGATGCTGCTCCTACTGCAGCTAATGATGATGATGAGTATAGAGATACTGATCAGAATGTATGGTTGTGTTGTATATTGTGATGCTCTAGTTGTTGAATGTATTCATGATGCTGCTCCTACTGCAGATAATGATGATGATGAGTATAGAGACACTGATCAGAATGTGTGATTGTGTTGTATATTGTGATGCTCTAGTTGTTGAATGTATTCATGATGCTGCTCCTACTGCAGATAATGATGATGATGAGTATAGAGACACTGATCAGAATGTGTGATTGTGTTGTATATTGTGATGCTCTAGTTGTTGAATGTATTCATGATGCTGCTCCTACTGCAGATAATGATGATGATGAGTATAGAGACACTGATCAGAATGTGTGATTGTGTTGTATATTGTGATGCTCTAGTTGTTGAATGTATTCATGATGCTGCTCCTACTGCAGATAATGATGATGATGAGTATAGAGATACTGATCAGAATGTATGGTTGTGTTGTATATTGTGATGCTCTAGTTGTTGAATGTATTCATGATGCTGCTCCTACTGCAGCTAATGATGATGATGAGTATAGAGATACTGATCAGAATGTATGATTGTGTTGTATATTGTGATGCTCTAGTTGTTGAATGTATTCATGATGCTGCTCCTACTGCAGCTAATGATGATGATGAGTATAGAGATACTGATCAGAATGTATGATTGTGTTGTATATTGTGATGCTCTAGTTGCTGAATGTATTCATGATGCTGCTCCTACTGCAGCTAATGATGATGATGAGTATAGAGATACTGATCAGAATGTATGATTGTGTTGTATATTGTGATGCTCTAGTTGTTGAATGTATTCATGATGCTGCTCCTACTGCAGCTAATGATGATGATGAGTATAGAGATACTGATCAGAATGTATGATTGTGTTGTATATTGTGATGCTCTAGTTGTTGAATGTATTCATGATGCTGCTCCTACTGCAGCTAATGATGATGATGAGTGTAGAGATACTGATCAGAATGTGTGATTGTGTTGTATATTGTGATGCTCTAGTTGTTGAATGTATTCATGATGCTGCTCCTACTGCAGCTAATGATGATGATGAGTATAGAGATACTGATCAGAATGTGTGATTGTGTTGTATATTGTGATGCTCTAGTTGTTGAATGTATTCATGATGCTGCTCCTACTGCAGATAATGATGATGATGAGTATAGAGATACTGATCAGAATGTGTGATTGTGTTGTATATTGTGATGCTCTAGTTGTTGAATGTATTCATGATGCTGCTCCTACTGCAGCTAATGATGATGATGAGTATAGAGATACTGATCAGAATGTGTGATTGTGTTGTATATTGTGATGCTCTAGTTGTTGAATGTATTCATGATGCTGCTCCTACTGCAGCTAATGATGATGATGAGTATAGAGATACTGATCAGAATGTATGATTGTGTTGTATATTGTGATGCTCTAGTTGTTGAATGTATTCATGATGCTGCTCCTACTGCAGATAATGATGATGATGAGTATAGAGATACTGATCAGAATGTATGATTGTGTTGTATATTGTGATGCTCTAGTTGTTGAATGTATTCATGATGCTGCTCCTACTGCAGCTAATGATGATGATGAGTATAGAGATACTGATCAGAATGTGTGATTGTGTTGTATATTGTGATGCTCTAGTTGTTGAATGTATTCATGATGCTGCTCCTACTGCAGCTAATGATGATGATGAGTATAGAGATACTGATCAGAATGTGTGATTGTGTTGTATATTGTGATGCTCTAGTTGTTGAATGTATTCATGATGCTGCTCCTACTGCAGCTAATGATGATGATGAGTATAGAGATACTGATCAGAATGTATGATTGTGTTGTATATTGTGATGCTCTAGTTGTTGAATGTATTCATGATGCTGCTCCTACTGCAGCTAATGATGATGATGAGTATAGAGATACTGATCAGAATGTATGATTGTGTTGTATATTGTGATGCTCTAGTTGTTGAATGTATTCATGATGCTGCTCCTACTGCAGCTAATGATGATGATGAGTATAGAGATACTGATCAGAATGTATGGTTGTGTTGTATATTGTGATGCTCTAGTTGTTGAATGTATTCATGATGCTGCTCCTACTGCAGATAATGATGATGATGAGTATAGAGACACTGATCAGAATGTGTGATTGTGTTGTATATTGTGATGCTCTAGTTGTTGAATGTATTCATGATGCTGCTCCTACTGCAGATAATGATGATGATGAGTATAGAGACACTGATCAGAATGTGTGATTGTGTTGTATATTGTGATGCTCTAGTTGTTGAATGTATTCATGATGCTGCTCCTACTGCAGATAATGATGATGATGAGTATAGAGACACTGATCAGAATGTGTGATTGTGTTGTATATTGTGATGCTCTAGTTGTTGAATGTATTCATGATGCTGCTCCTACTGCAGATAATGATGATGATGAGTATAGAGATACTGATCAGAATGTATGATTGTGTTGTATATTGTGATGCTCTAGTTGTTGAATGTATTCATAATGCTGCTCCTACTGCAGATAATGATGATGATGAGTATAGAGATACTGATCAGAATGTATGATTGTGTTGTATATTGTGATGGTCTAGTTGTTGAATGTATTCATGATGCTGCTCCTACTGCAGATAATGATGATGATGAGTATAGAGATACTGATCAGAATGTATGATTGTGTTGTATATTGTGATGCTCTAGTTGTTGAATGTATTCATGATGCTGCTCCTACTGCAGATAATGATGATGATGAGTATAGAGATACTGATCAGAATGTATGGTTGTGTTGTATATTGTGATGCTCTAGTTGTTGAATGTATTCATGATGCTGCTCCTACTGCAGCTAATGATGATGATGAGTATAGAGATACTGATCAGAATGTATGGTTGTGTTGTATATTGTGATGCTCTAGTTGTTGAATGTATTCATGATGCTGCTCCTACTGCAGATAATGATGATGATGAGTATAGAGATACTGATCAGAATGTGTGTATGATTGTGTTGTATATTGTGATGCTCTAGTTGTTGAATGTATTCATGATGCTGCTCCTACTGCAGATAATGATGATGATGAGTATAGAGATACTGATCAGAATGTATGATTGTGTTGTATATTGTGATGCTCTAGTTGTTGAATGTATTCAACAATGCTGCTCCTACTGCAGATAATGATGATGATGAGTATAGAGATACTGATCAGAATGTGTGATTGTGTTGTATATTGTGATGCTCTAGTTGTTGAATGTATTCATGATGCTGCTCCTACTGCAGATAATGATGATGATGAGTATAGAGATACTGATCAGAATGTATGATTGTGTTGTATATTGTGATGCTCCAGTTGTTGAATGTATTCATGATGCTGCTCCTACTGCAGCTAATGATGATGATGAGTATAGAGATACTGATCAGAATGTGTGGTTGTGTTGTATATTGTGATGCTCTAGTTGTTGAATGTATTCATGATGCTGCTCCTACTGCAGATAATGATGATGATGAGTATAGAGATACTGATCAGAATGTATGATTGTGTTGTATATTGTGATGCTCTAGTTGTTGAATGTATTCATGATGCTGCTCCTATTGCAGCTAATGATGATGATGAGTATAGAGATACTGATCAGAATGTGTGTATGATTGTGTTGTATATTGTGATGCTCTAGTTGTTGAATGTATTCATGATGCTGCTCCTACTGCAGCTAATGATGATGATGAGTATAGAGATACTGATCAGAATGTATGATTGTGTTGTATATTGTGATGCTCTAGTTGTTGAATGTATTCATGATGCTACTCCTACTGCAGCTAATGATGATGATGAGTATAGAGAAACTGATCAGAATGTGTGATTGTGTTGTATATTGTGATGCTCTAGTTGTTGAATGTATTCATGATGCTGCTCCTACTGCAGATAATGATGATGATGAGTATAGAGATACTGATCAGAATGTGTGATTGTGTTGTATATTGTGATGCTCTAGTTGTTGAATGTATTCATGATGCTGCTCCTACTGCAGATAATGATGATGATGAGTATAGAGATACTGATCAGAATGTGTGATTGTGTTGTATATTGTGATGCTCTAGTTGTTGAATGTATTCATGATGCTGCTCCTACTGCAGCTAATGATGATGATGAGTATAGAGATACTGATCAGAATGTGTGATTGTGTTGTATATTGTGATGCTCTAGTTGTTGAATGTATTCATGATGCTGCTCCTACTGCAGCTAATGATGATGATGAGTATAGAGATACTGATCAGAATGTATGATTGTGTTGTATATTGTGATGCTCCAGTTGTTGAATGTATTCATGATGCTGCTCCTACTGCAGCTAATGATGATGATGAGTATAGAGACACTGATCAGAATGTATGATTGTGTTGTATATTGTGATGCTCTAGTTGTTGAATGTATTCATGATGCTGCTCCTACTGCAGCTAATGATGATGATGAGTATAGAGATACTGATCAGAATGTATGGTTGTGTTGTATATTGTGATGCTCTAGTTGTTGAATGTATTGATGATGCTGCTCCTACTGCAGATAATGATGATGATGAGTATAGAGATACTGATCAGAATGTGTGTGTGATTGTGTTGTATATTGTGATGCTCTAGTTGTTGAATGTATTCATGATGCTGCTCCTACTGCAGCTAATGATGATGATGAGTATAGAGATACTGATCAGAATGTATGGTTGTGTTGTATATTGTGATGCTCTAGTTGTTGAATGTATTCATGATGCTGCTCCTACTGCAGCTAATGATGATGATGAGTATAGAGATACTGATCAGAATGTGTGATTGTGTTGTATATTGTGATGCTCTAGTTGTTGAATGTATTCATGATGCTGCTCCTACTGCAGCTAATGATGATGATGAGTATAGAGATACTGATCAGAATGTATGATTGTGTTGTATATTGTGATGCTCTAGTTGTTGAATGTATTCATGATGCTGCTCCTACTGCAGCTAATGATGATGATGAGTATAGAGATACTGATCAGAATGTATGATTGTGTTGTATATTGTGATGCTCTAGTTGTTGAATGTATTCATGATGCTGCTCCTACTGCAGCTAATGATGATGATGAGTATAGAGATACTGATCAGAATTTATGATTGTGTTGTATATTGTGATGCTCTAGTTGTTGAATGTATTCATGATGCTGCTCCTACTGCAGCTAATGATGATGATGAGTATAGAGATACTGATCAGAATGTATGATTGTGTTGTATATTGTGATGCTCTAGTTGTTGAATGTATTCATGATGCTGCTCCTACTGCAGCTAATGATGATGATGAGTATAGAGATACTGATCAGAATGTATGATTGTGTTGTATATTGTGATGCTCTAGTTGTTGAATGTATTCATGATGCTGCTCCTACTGCAGATAATGATGATGATGAGTATAGAGACACTGATCAGAATGTATGATTGTGTTGTATATTGTGATGCTCTAGTTGCTGAATGTATTCATGATGCTGCTCCTACTGCAGCTAATGATGATGATGAGTATAGAGATACTGATCAGAATGTATGATTGTGTTGTATATTGTGATGCTCTAGTTGTTGAATGTATTCATGATGCTGCTCCTACTGCAGCTAATGATGATGATGAGTATAGAGATACTGATCAGAATGTATGATTGTGTTGTATATTGTGATGCTCTAGTTGTTGAATGTATTCATGATGCTGCTCCTACTGCAGCTAATGATGATGATGAGTATAGAGATACTGATCAGAATGTATGGTTGTGTTGTATATTGTGATGCTCTAGTTGTTGAATGTATTCATGATGCTGCTCCTACTGCAGATAATGATGATGATGAGTATAGAGACACTGATCAGAATGTGTGATTGTGTTGTATATTGTGATGCTCTAGTTGTTGAATGTATTCATGATGCTGCTCCTACTGCAGATAATGATGATGATGAGTATAGAGACACTGATCAGAATGTGTGATTGTGTTGTATATTGTGATGCTCTAGTTGTTGAATGTATTCATGATGCTGCTCCTACTGCAGATAATGATGATGATGAGTATAGAGACACTGATCAGAATGTGTGATTGTGTTGTATATTGTGATGCTCTAGTTGTTGAATGTATTCATGATGCTGCTCCTACTGCAGATAATGATGATGATGAGTATAGAGATACTGATCAGAATGTATGATTGTGTTGTATATTGTGATGCTCTAGTTGTTGAATGTATTCATAATGCTGCTCCTACTGCAGATAATGATGATGATGAGTATAGAGATACTGATCAGAATGTATGATTGTGTTGTATATTGTGATGGTCTAGTTGTTGAATGTATTCATGATGCTGCTCCTACTGCAGATAATGATGATGATGAGTATAGAGATACTGATCAGAATGTATGATTGTGTTGTATATTGTGATGCTCTAGTTGTTGAATGTATTCATGATGCTGCTCCTACTGCAGATAATGATGATGATGAGTATAGAGATACTGATCAGAATGTATGGTTGTGTTGTATATTGTGATGCTCTAGTTGTTGAATGTATTCATGATGCTGCTCCTACTGCAGCTAATGATGATGATGAGTATAGAGATACTGATCAGAATGTATGGTTGTGTTGTATATTGTGATGCTCTAGTTGTTGAATGTATTCATGATGCTGCTCCTACTGCAGATAATGATGATGATGAGTATAGAGATACTGATCAGAATGTGTGTATGATTGTGTTGTATATTGTGATGCTCTAGTTGTTGAATGTATTCATGATGCTGCTCCTACTGCAGATAATGATGATGATGAGTATAGAGATACTGATCAGAATGTATGATTGTGTTGTATATTGTGATGCTCTAGTTGTTGAATGTATTCAACAATGCTGCTCCTACTGCAGATAATGATGATGATGAGTATAGAGATACTGATCAGAATGTGTGATTGTGTTGTATATTGTGATGCTCTAGTTGTTGAATGTATTCATGATGCTGCTCCTACTGCAGATAATGATGATGATGAGTATAGAGATACTGATCAGAATGTATGATTGTGTTGTATATTGTGATGCTCCAGTTGTTGAATGTATTCATGATGCTGCTCCTACTGCAGCTAATGATGATGATGAGTATAGAGATACTGATCAGAATGTGTGGTTGTGTTGTATATTGTGATGCTCTAGTTGTTGAATGTATTCATGATGCTGCTCCTACTGCAGATAATGATGATGATGAGTATAGAGATACTGATCAGAA
This sequence comes from Lutraria lutraria, assembly GCA_964023205.1. NCBI lineage: Eukaryota > Metazoa > Mollusca > Bivalvia > Venerida > Mactridae > Lutraria > Lutraria lutraria. Next base: position 27,158,499 of record OZ026842.1, on the reverse strand, counting down.
TGTATGATTGTGTTGTATATTGTGATGCTCTAGTTGTTGAATGTATTCATGATGCTGCTCCTATTGCAGCTAATGATGATGATGAGTATAGAGATACTGATCAGAATGTGTGTATGATTGTGTTGTATATTGTGATGCTCTAGTTGTTGAATGTATTCATGATGCTGCTCCTACTGCAGCTAATGATGATGATGAGTATAGAGATACTGATCAGAATGTATGATTGTGTTGTATATTGTGATGCTCTAGTTGTTGAATGTATTCATGATGCTACCCCTACTGCAGCTAATGATGATGATGAGTATAGAGAAACTGATCAGAATGTGTGATTGTGTTGTATATTGTGATGCTCTAGTTGTTGAATGTATTCATGATGCTGCTCCTACTGCAGATAATGATGATGATGAGTATAGAGATACTGATCAGAATGTGTGATTGTGTTGTATATTGTGATGCTCTAGTTGTTGAATGTATTCATGATGCTGCTCCTACTGCAGATAATGATGATGATGAGTATAGAGATACTGATCAGAATGTGTGATTGTGTTGTATATTGTGATGCTCTAGTTGTTGAATGTATTCATGATGCTGCTCCTACTGCAGATAATGATGATGATGAGTATAGAGATACTGATCAGAATGTGTGATTGTGTTGTATATTGTGATGCTCTAGTTGTTGAATGTATTCATGATGCTGCTCCTACTGCAGCTAATGATGATGATGAGTATAGAGATACTGATCAGAATGTGTGATTGTGTTGTATATTGTGATGCTCTAGTTGTTGAATGTATTCATGATGCTGCTCCTACTGCAGCTAATGATGATGATGAGTATAGAGATACTGATCAGAATGTATGATTGTGTTGTATATTGTGATGCTCCAGTTGTTGAATGTATTCATGATGCTGCTCCTACTGCAGCTAATGATGATGATGAGTATAGAGACACTGATCAGAATGTATGATTGTGTTGTATATTGTGATGCTCTAGTTGTTGAATGTATTCATGATGCTGCTCCTACTGCAGCTAATGATGATGATGAGTATAGAGATACTGATCAGAATGTATGGTTGTGTTGTATATTGTGATGCTCTAGTTGTTGAATGTATTGATGATGCTGCTCCTACTGCAGATAATGATGATGATGAGTATAGAGATACTGATCAGAATGTGTGTGTGATTGTGTTGTATATTGTGATGCTCTAGTTGTTGAATGTATTCATGATGCTGCTCCTACTGCAGCTAATGATGATGATGAGTATAGAGATACTGATCAGAATGTATGGTTGTGTTGTATATTGTGATGCTCTAGTTGTTGAATGTATTCATGATGCTGCTCCTACTGCAGCTAATGATGATGATGAGTATAGAGATACTGATCAGAATGTGTGATTGTGTTGTATATTGTGATGCTCTAGTTGTTGAATGTATTCATGATGCTGCTCCTACTGCAGCTAATGATGATGATGAGTATAGAGATACTGATCAGAATGTATGATTGTGTTGTATATTGTGATGCTCTAGTTGTTGAATGTATTCATGATGCTGCTCCTACTGCAGCTAATGATGATGATGAGTATAGAGATACTGATCAGAATGTATGATTGTGTTGTATATTGTGATGCTCTAGTTGTTGAATGTATTCATGATGCTGCTCCTACTGCAGCTAATGATGATGATGAGTATAGAGATACTGATCAGAATTTATGATTGTGTTGTATATTGTGATGCTCTAGTTGTTGAATGTATTCATGATGCTGCTCCTACTGCAGCTAATGATGATGATGAGTATAGAGATACTGATCAGAATGTATGATTGTGTTGTATATTGTGATGCTCTAGTTGTTGAATGTATTCATGATGCTGCTCCTACTGCAGCTAATGATGATGATGAGTATAGAGATACTGATCAGAATGTATGATTGTGTTGTATATTGTGATGCTCTAGTTGTTGAATGTATTCATGATGCTGCTCCTACTGCAGATAATGATGATGATGAGTATAGAGACACTGATCAGAATGTATGATTGTGTTGTATATTGTGATGCTCTAGTTGCTGAATGTATTCATGATGCTGCTCCTACTGCAGCTAATGATGATGATGAGTATAGAGATACTGATCAGAATGTATGATTGTGTTGTATATTGTGATGCTCTAGTTGTTGAATGTATTCATGATGCTGCTCCTACTGCAGCTAATGATGATGATGAGTATAGAGATACTGATCAGAATGTATGATTGTGTTGTATATTGTGATGCTCTAGTTGTTGAATGTATTCATGATGCTGCTCCTACTGCAGCTAATGATGATGATGAGTATAGAGACACTGATCAGAATGTATGATTGTGTTGTATATTGTGATGCTCTAGTTGTTGAATGTATTCATGATGCTGCTCCTACTGCAGCTAATGATGATGATGAGTATAGAGATACTGATCAGAATGTATGGTTGTGTTGTATATTGTGATGCTCTAGTTGTTGAATGTATTCATGATGCTGCTCCTACTGCAGATAATGATGATGATGAGTATAGAGATACTGATCAGAATGTGTGATTGTGTTGTATATTGTGATGCTCTAGTTGTTGAATGTATTCATGATGCTGCTCCTACTGCAGATAATGATGATGATGAGTATAGAGATACTGATCAGAATGTATGATTGTGTTGTATATTGTGATGCTCTAGTGGTTGAATGTATTCATGATGCTGCTCCTACTGCAGATAATGATGATGATGAGTATAGAGATACTGATCAGAATGTATGATTGTGTTGTATATTGTGATGCTCTAGTTGTTGAATGTATTCATGATGCTGCTCCTACTGCAGCTAATGATGATGATGAGTATAGAGATACTGATCAGAATGTGTGTGTGATTGTGTTGTATATTGTGATGCTCTAGTTGTTGAATGTATTCATGATGCTGCTCCTACTGCAGATTATGATGATGATGAGTATAGAGATACTGATCAGAATGTGTGATTGTGTTGTATATTGTGATGCTCTAGTTGTTGAATGTATTCATGATGCTGCTCCTACTGCAGCTAATGATGATGATGAGTATAGAGATACTGATCAGAATGTATGGTTGTGTTGTATATTGTGATGCTCTAGTTGTTGAATGTATTCATGATGCTGCTCCTACTGCAGATAATGATGATGATGAGTATAGAGACACTGATCAGAATGTGTGATTGTGTTGTATATTGTGATGCTCTAGTTGTTGAATGTATTCATGATGCTACTCCTACTGCAGATAATGATGATGATGAGTATAGAGACACTGATCAGAATGTGTGATTGTGTTGTATATTGTGATGCTCTAGTTGTTGAATGTATTCATGATGCTGCTCCTACTGCAGATAATGATGATGATGAGTATAGAGATACTGATCAGAATGTATGGTTGTGTTGTATATTGTGATGCTCTAGTTGTTGAATGTATTCATGATGCTGCTCCTACTGCAGCTAATGATGATGATGAGTATAGAGATACTGATCAGAATGTATGATTGTGTTGTATATTGTGATGCTCTAGTTGTTGAATGTATTCATGATGCTGCTCCTACTGCAGCTAATGATGATGATGAGTATAGAGATACTGATCAGAATGTATGATTGTGTTGTATATTGTGATGCTCTAGTTGTTGAATGTATTCATGATGCTGCTCCTACTGCAGCTAATGATGATGATGAGTATAGAGATACTGATCAGAATGTATGATTGTGTTGTATATTGTGATGCTCTAGTTGTTGAATGTATTCATGATGCTGCTCCTACTGCAGCTAATGATGATGATGAGTATAGAGATACTGATCAGAATGTATGATTGTGTTGTATATTGTGATGCTCTAGTAGTTGAATGTATTCATGATGCTGCTCCTACTGCAGCTAATGATGATGATGAGTATAGAGATACTGATCAGAATGTGTGATTGTGTTGTATATTGTGATGCTCTAGTTGTTGAATGTATTCATGATGCTGCTCCTACTGCAGATAATGATGATGATGAGTATAGAGATACTGATCAGAATGTGTGATTGTGTTGTATATTGTGATGCTCTAGTTGTTGAATGTATTCATGATGCTGCTCCTACTGCAGATAATGATGATGATGAGTATAGAGATACTGATCAGAATGTATGGTTGTGTTGTATATTGTGATGCTCTAGTTGTTGAATGTATTCATGATGCTGCTCCTACTGCAGCTAATGATGATGATGAGTATAGAGATACTGATCAGAATGTATGATTGTGTTGTATATTGTGATGCTCTAGTTGTTGAATGTATTCATGATGCTGCTCCTACTGCAGCTAATGATGATGATGAGTATAGAGATACTGATCAGAATGTATGATTGTGTTGTATATTGTGATGCTCTAGTTGCTGAATGTATTCATGATGCTGCTCCTACTGCAGCTAATGATGATGATGAGTATAGAGATACTGATCAGAATGTATGATTGTGTTGTATATTGTGATGCTCTAGTTGTTGAATGTATTCATGATGCTGCTCCTACTGCAGCTAATGATGATGATGAGTATAGAGATACTGATCAGAATGTATGATTGTGTTGTATATTGTGATGCTCTAGTTGTTGAATGTATTCATGATGCTGCTCCTACTGCAGCTAATGATGATGATAAGTATAGAGATACTGATCAGAATGTATGGTTGTGTTGTATATTGTGATGCTCTAGTTGTTGAATGTATTCATGATGCTGCTCCTACTGCAGCTAATGATGATGATAAGTATAGAGATACTGATCAGAATGTATGGTTGTGTTGTATATTGTGATGCTCTAGTTGTTGAATGTATTCATGATGCTGCTCCTACTGCAGATAATGATGATGATGAGTATAGAGATACTGATCAGAATGTATGGTTGTGTTGTATATTGTGATGCTCTAGTTGTTGAATGTATTCATGATGCTGCTCCTACTGCAGATAATGATGATGATGAGTATAGAGATACTGATCAGAATGTATGGTTGTGTTGTATATTGTGATGCTCTAGTTGTTGAATGTATTCATGATGCTGCTCCTACTGCAGCTAATGATGATGATGAGTATAGAGATACTGATCAGAATGTGTGATTGTGTTGTATATTGTGATGCTCTAGTTGTTGAATGTATTCATGATGCTGCTCCTACTGCAGCTAATGATGATGATGAGTATAGAGATACTGATCAGAATGTGTGATTGTGTTGTATATTGTGATGCTCTAGTTGTTGAATGTATTCATGATGCTGCTCCTACTGCAGCTAATGATGATGATGAGTATAGAGATACTGATCAGAATGTGTGTGTGATTGTGTTGTATATTGTGATGCTCTAGTTGTTGAATGTATTCATGATGCTGCTCCTACTGCAGCTAATGATGATGATGAGTATAGAGACACTGATCAGAATGTGTGATTGTGTTGTATATTGTGATGCTCTAGTTGTTGAATGTATTCATGATGCTGCTCCTACTGCAGATAATGATGATGATGAGTATAGAGATACTGATCAGAATGTATGATTGTGTTGTATATTGTGATGCTCTAGTTGTTGAATGTATTCATGATGCTGCTCCTACTGCAGCTAATGATGATGATGAGTATAGAGATACTGATCAGAATGTATGGTTGTGTTGTATATTGTGATGCTCTAGTTGTTGAATGTATTCATGATGCTGCTCCTACTGCAGATAATGATGATGATGAGTATAGAGATACTGATCAGAATGTATGATTGTGTTGTATGTTGTGATGCTCTAGTTGTTGAATGTATTCATGATGCTGCTCCTACTGCAGCTAATGATGATGATGAGTATAGAGATACTGATCAGAATGTATGGTTGTGTTGTATATTGTGATGCTCTAGTTGTTGAATGTATTCATGATGCTGCTCCTACTGCAGATAATGATGATGATGAGTATAGAGATACTGATCAGAATGTATGATTGTGTTGTATGTTGTGATGCTCTAGTTGTTGAATGTATTCATGATGCTGCTCCTACTGCAGCTAATGATGATGATGAGTATAGAGATACTGATCAGAATGTATGGTTGTGTTGTATATTGTGATGCTCTAGTTGTTGAATGTATTCATGATGCTGCTCCTACTGCAGCTAATGATGATGATGAGTATAGAGATACTGATCAGAATGTATGATTGTGTTGTATGTTGTGATGCTCTAGTTGTTGAATGTATTCATGATGCTGCTCCTACTGCAGATAATGATAATGATGAGTATAGAGATACTGATCAGAATGTATGGTTGTGTTGTATATTGTGATGCTCTAGTTGTTGAATGTATTCATGATGCTGCTCCTACTGCAGATAATGATGATGATGAGTATAGAGATACTGATCAGAATGTATGATTGTGTTGTATGTTGTGATGCTCTAGTTGTTGAATGTATTCATGATGCTGCTCCTACTGCAGATAATGATAATGATGAGTATAGAGATACTGATCAGAATGTATGGTTGTGTTGTATATTGTGATGCTCTAGTTGTTGAATGTATTCAAGATGCTGCTCCTACTGCAGCTAATGATAATGATGAGTATAGAGATACTGATCAGAATGTATGGTTGTGTTGTATATTGTGATGCTCTAGTTGTTGAATGTATTCATGATGCTGCTCCTACTGCAGATAATGATGATGATGAGTATAGAGATACTGATCAGAATGTATGGTTGTGTTGTATATTGTGATGCTCTAGTTGTTGAATGTATTCATGATGCTGCTCCTACTGCAGCTAATGATGATGATGAGTATAGAGATACTGATCAGAATGTGTGTGTGATTGTGTTGTATATTGTGATGCTCTAGTTGTTGAATGTATTCATGATGCTGCTCCTACTGCAGATAATGATGATGATGAGTATAGAGATACTGATCAGAATGTATGGTTGTGTTGTATATTGTGATGCTCTAGTTGTTGAATGTATTCATGATGCTGCTCCTACTGCAGCTAATGATAATGATGAGTATAGAGATACTGATCAGAATGTATGGTTGTGTTGTATATTGTGATACTCTAGTTGTTGAATGTATTCATGATGCTGCTCCTACTGCAGCTAATGATGATGATGAGTATAGAGATACTGATCAGAATGTATGGTTGTGTTGTATATTGTGATGCTCTAGTTGTTGAATGTATTCATGATGCTGCTCCTACTGCAGCTAATGATGATGATGAGTATAGAGATACTGATCAGAATGTGTGATTGTGTTGTATATTGTGATGCTCTAGTTGTTGAATGTATTCATGATGCTGCTCCTACTGCAGCTAATGATAATGATGAGTATAGAGATACTGATCAGAATGTATGGTTGTGTTGTATATTGTGATGCTCTAGTTGTTGAATGTATTCATGATGCTGCTCCTACTGCAGCTAATGATGATGATGAGTATAGAGATACTGATCAGAATGTGTGTGTGATTGTGTTGTATATTGTGATGCTCTAGTTGTTGAATGAATTCATGATGCTGCTCCTACTGCAGATAATGATGATGATGAGTATAGAGATACTGATCAGAATGTATGGTTGTGTTGTATATTGTGATGCTCTAGTTGTTGAATGTATTCATGATGCTGCTCCTACTGCAGCTAATGATAATGATGAGTATAGAGATACTGATCAGAATGTATGGTTGTGTTGTATATTGTGATACTCTAGTTGTTGAATGTATTCATGATGCTGCTCCTACTGCAGATAATGATGATGATGAGTATAGAGATACTGATCAGAATGTATGGTTGTGTTGTATATTGTGATGCTCTAGTTGTTGAATGTATTCATGATGCTGCTCCTACTGCAGCTAATGATGATGATGAGTATAGAGATACTGATCAGAATGTATGGTTGTGTTGTATATTGTGATGCTCTAGTTGTTGAATGTATTCATGATGCTGCTCCTACTGCAGCTAATGATGATGATGAGTATAGAGACACTGATCAGAATGTGTGATTGTGTTGTATATTGTGATGCTCTAGTTGTTGAATGTATTCATGATGCTGCTCCTACTGCAGATAATGATGATGATGAGTATAGAGATACTGATCAGAATGTATGATTGTGTTGTATATTGTGATGCTCTAGTTGTTGAATGTATTCATGATGCTGCTCCTACTGCAGCTAATGATAATGATGAGTATAGAGATACTGATCAGAATGTATGGTTGTGTTGTATATTTTGATGCTCTAGTTGTTGAATGTATTCATGATGCTGCTCCTACTGCAGCTAATGATGATGATGAGTATAGAGATACTGATCAGAATGTATGGTTGTGTTGTATATTGTGATGCTCTAGTTGTTGAATGTATTCATGATGCTGCTCCTACTGCAGCTAATGATGATGATGAGTATAGAGATACTGATCAGAATGTGTGATTGTGTTGTATATTGTGATGCTCTAGTTGTTGAATGTATTCATGATGCTGCTCCTACTGCAGATAATGATGATGATGAGTATAGAGATACTGATCAGAATGTGTGTGTGATTGTGTTGTATATTGTGATGCTCTAGTTGCTGAATGTATTCATGATGCTGCTCCTACTGCAGCTAATGATGATGATGAGTATAGAGATACTGATCAGAATGTATGATTGTGTTGTATATTGTGATGCTCTAGTTGTTGAATGTATTCATGATGCTGCTCCTACTGCAGATAATGATGATGATGAGTATAGAGACACTGATCAGAATGTATGATTGTGTTGTATATTGTGATGCTCTAGTTGTTGAATGTATTCATGATGCTGCTCCTACTGCAGATAATGATGATGATGAGTATAGAGATACTGATCAGAATGTGTGATTGTGTTGTATATTGTGATGCTCTAGTTGTTGAATGTATTCATGATGCTGCTCCTACTGCAGCTAATGATGATGATGAGTATAGAGATACTGATCAGAATGTATGATTGTGTTGTATATTGTGATGCTCTAGTTGTTGAATGTATTCATGATGCTGCTCCTACTGCAGATAATGATGATGATGAGTATAGAGACACTGATCAGAGTGTATGATTGTGTTGTATATTGTGATGCTCTAGTTGTTGAATGTATTCATGATGCTGCTCCTACTGCAGCTAATGATGATGATGAGTATAGAGATACTGATCAGAATGTATGATTGTGTTGTATATTGTGATGCTCTAGTTGTTGAATGTATTCATGATGCTGCTCCTACTGCAGATAATGATGATGATGAGTATAGAGACACTGATCAGAATGTATGATTGTGTTGTATATTGTGATGCTCTAGTTGTTGAATGTATTCATGATGCTGCTCCTACTGCAGATTATGATGATGATGAGTATAGAGATACTGATCAGAATGTATGATTGTGTTGTATATTGTGATGCTCTAGTTGTTGAATGTATTCATGATGCTGCTCCTACTGCAGATAATGATGATGATGAGTATAGAGATACTGATCAGAATGTATGGTTGTGTTGTATATTGTGATGCTCTAGTTGTTGAATGTATTCATGATGCTGCTCCTACTGCAGATAATGATGATGATGAGTATAGAGACACTGATCAGAATGTGTGATTGTGTTGTATATCTGTATGAAATTATTTGCACTTTGAACAGCGTCATTCAAAATTTAAAAACTGATTCGAACGCAATTAAACAAAACTAAGTAGAATATGATGATTTAATGAAAAAATGTTCCAAACATAAAAACATTACGTCTTCGATTCTTTAATTGTTTTAGAATGTAACGATAGCGATGCTTAGTCGATCGTTAGTAAGTGAAGTGAGAATGACATACCGGTAATCATTCTGACGGATTGTGTATAATCCATAAATGCGCGGGTATTTATTTAACAAGAATTTATTCTTTCATTTGTTAACTCATATACATTCATAAAACAAGGATAAATAATAAGTGTTTGTTATACATTTTATTTTATTCTTATTATCACTCAAGAAACGTCTTGTTTGCATATGAGAGTTAACTCCCTTGCAATATACTGACAGTACGGAATTTATCATTTCCAACCGGAACATCATACTGAAATGGATAATTCGAAAACCATGGATTATCCGAATGATTTTTCAGGGCCCAATGACATTCGAATAATCAGGGTTTTACTGTATAAGAGTATTACATAATCAACTATGTGAGCTAGTGTTGAAATTGATCTGCTGTATTTTGAAGTAATAAAACTTAGTAAATGTTACATGACTCACTCAAGGGGTAGATTCAGTGGATGACTAAGATATTGTGGGATCTTTGGAGCGATTCTGTCGAATATGATACTCCTGTATATTGCTAACATTTCATCCTAAAATACCAAAATAACAACATTTATTTCTGAAATAATGAATATAAAATCAAGAACTATGTCTTATTAGGATATATGCTACACATTTGAATTAAAACATCACCATTCACCCTTTACGCTAAATATTGTTCTAAAATTAATTCGAATTCAAGAAACTGGCCATCTTATGAAAATATTATTACACATGTATTTTTGATCGAAATATTTGTATCAATATACATACTGGGTCCTGTGTTAGAAAGCAAGAACAACTAGGCTTACTACTGATCACTTCTGTGAAGTTTTATTGAATTTATGTCAGTTGTTAATAAGAAAAAGTCTGCCATGGACAAAATTTGCCTATTGTATATACAAAATGTACTGTATAAAACAAGAGGGCCAAGATGGCCCTATATCGCTCACATGACAATCACTGTTCACTCATTAAAACATTGTTTTGAACCGGTGACCTAGTTTTGGACCCCAGACGACCTATGTTCGAATTTGTCTTACATATCATTAAGACAAACAGTCTGACTAGGTTTGGTGAAGATATGATCAAAATTTGACATCTACAGAGTTAATAAGGTTTTCCTAAGATTTGACCTTGTGACCTGGTTTTTGACCCTAGGTGACCCATATTTGATCTTGTCCTTAATATCATTAAGACAAACAATCTGACAAAGTTTGGCCAAGATCCAATCAAAACCATGATATTTAGAGCTTTTACAAGATTTTTACCTAAGATTTGACCTTGTGACCCAGTTTTTGAACCCGGCTGACCCATGTTCATCCTTGACCCACATATCATTGAGGCAAACATTTTGACAAGGTTTAATGAAGATCCAATTAAAACTGTGACATCTACAGTGTTAACAAAGTTTTCCTAAGATTTGACCTGGTGACCTAGTTATTGACCCCAGATGACCCATATTTATACTTGACCGTTATATCATTAAAACAAACGATTTGACAAAGTTTGGTGAAGATCCAATAATAACTGTGAAATCTACAGTGTTAACATGGTTTTTCTTAAGATTTGACCTAGCGACCTAGTTTTTGACCCAAGATGACCCATGTTCAAACTCGTCCAAGATATTATGAAGACAAACATTCTGACAAGGTTTCATGATCATCCAATCAAAACAGTGACTTCTAGAGTGTTCACAAGGTTTTCAAGCAATTTGCCCTAGTGACCTAATTTTACTACAGAAATTACCCATTTTCAAACTTGACCTACATATTATTAAAATAAACATTCTGACAAAGTTTCATGAAGATAAATTCAAAACAGTGATTTCTAAAGTGTTCACAAGGTTTTCCCTTATTTGGCCCTGGTGACCTAGTTTTTGACCCCAAATGGCCCAATATCGAACTCGTCCGAGATTTTGTTGATATTAACATTCTGACCCAGTTTTGCTAAAATTGAGCCAAAAATGTGGCCCCTAGTGTGGTCACAACATAAAGTTTGACGACGCACGACGCCGGACGGAGAGTGATCCTAATAGCTCACTTTGTCACTTTGTGACATGTGAGCTAAAAACAAAGGGCCATATCTCAGTGAAAAATTAATCCAAACGAAAAATGGTTTCACATGCACAACTAGGCTTACTACTGATCACTTCTGTGAAGTTTCATTGAAATCCTGTCAGTAGTTGCTGAGAAATCGTCCAGACAAATTGTGTCTACAGACTACTGACCGACCAACCATCAAGCAAAAATCCAATATAGCCCCCCATATATTTCATATCTGGGAGTATAAAAAATATGCATGAATTTTTATGAAACTTTTTGGCATGAATTCTTTAATATAAAAGACTTAATAAAGACATTTGCTACAATTTCCAAAGTGTCAAGGGGCATAACTCAGAATTGCCTGGGTCAATTGGGCTAGTCATTGAACTTGACCGAGACCTCAAGGCCATAATCATTTCTGTCAAGTTTGGTGAGGATCCGAATAAAACTGGTTGAATTAGACAGCTGACACTGTGTGCTGAAAAAAAGCCTTTTGTTCATGGGTAGATCATATCTATTTTAATCCACAGCAAACCCAAAAGATAAAGTATGATAAGTCTCATTCTAAATGACTGCTATCTGAGTTTCTGTCTGATAATACATTACTGGTTCCGGTATTTATTTCAGCATTAGGAAGACTTACTACTTCTAGAATAGGAACCAGCAGCGTAGAGACCAGGTTGAAGCGGACTGTGATCTATACAGGATATGATCCCACATTGACCTTCCTTAGCTAAAATATATACAATAAAATATCTAGTTTATACAGCAAAGCAAATAAAACATTCAGAAAACCTGAGTTTTCGGCTAACAGTGAGTGAAGGCCATCTTGAGAGTAATTTAAATCCTGAAGCACACATTTATTAACAGGGATAACCTTAGAAAAATGTTGGTTTGCTGTTAAGAGACCTAAACTTTTGAAAGTGTTAGTAGGTAGACATTAATTAAGTCCTGAAGTAATAGAATGGAATAAAAAATAGAGAACAATTTTAAAAATCTCTAAAAAAACGGAGATTTTTCAATAAGTCAGTGGCATTACTGCAATTTGCAAACCAAATTTTTTTTTAAGAAAGGCATAGGACAGACAGTTTGAAATCTCCAAAAAGCCAACTTTACATACAAAGAGACAAACTACAGTAAAGTTCCACCTAACGACTGGTCCGATAATACAACTGTTCCGCTATTACGACCGCTTTTTTAAAGAACCAAAAATTTCCCTACTCATTTCAATGATTTAAAGGTCCGAAAATACGACCAGTCTGCTATTCAATATTACGACCACTTTATTGGACCCAAATCTGTTAATTACTGCAGTTTTAAGTCCCACTAAAGCGACCATGAACAAGTCGATATCTGGCTGTATACATTTCACACCTAGCCGCAGGGGTTTGGTTGTTGTTGTAGTTTATTGTTAACGACATACACTGATTTACGGTTTTTACGACATGTGACTACTAAATGATACGCTGTTATTGTTTGTAGTGGAGAAGGGTCTAAAATGTGTAATTGTTAAGTGATTAATTAATATCATAGTGGATTATCGGGCTGATCGTATAGACATTAAATCGAGAGGTGTTATCAAACACGTGGTCCATGGTTTAATGTTGATTTTGACAGTATTTTACACGATTAAGATTGGATTAAATTACTAAATTTTGTACTTGTACCCCAAGAAAATTTATTGTGTATGGTGATAAGACACATGTCATCAAATTTTTTTTATATAGTTTCAGTTTAAAATAAATTCATAAATTTGTTTACTATTTGTTTTCTGTATGTAATTTGTATATGCCACAGTAACAGATAAAACAACAACAAACACTACATTTCTACATGTATTTTGTAACTTTATGAAATACTCTGTATACATATAGACTGACTCACTATTAAGACCGACTCGCTATTAAGACCACTTTTTGTCAGATCGCCCAGTGGTCTTAATAGTGGAACTTTACTGTACTTACAAATGAATTATACTATGAATCTTTGAAATAATAAAGCTGATTTTTCTAACAATAAAAATAAAATTACAAACTCACCAAAGGTGGGTCTACTAACGAAACTTCTCCCAGGTCTGGTAACATCAAACTCTCTGATTACCTTGTTGCAGCCACAATACAACTTACTTCCATCTGGATTAAACTCTACACAATGTGCAGCTACAACTTCATCCTGTATATCAACATCAACATAGCATTATCATGGTAATTCTAATAGTATTACAATTTTATCCCATATGGAAAAAACTTGAAAAAAATAAATTAAGGAATAATTTTTAAGGGAACTTCTCTAGCATTAAGAATTAGGGTCCAGATGGGATTCAAAATCATAGCTGTGAGGGGCTTGTAATATAAACTTCACAAATTTTAAGAATAGAAATTGAGATTTCAAGACCAGCTATTTATAAAGAAGCTTCTGAAAAAGTATAATCTTTAAAGACCTTTACAGCATTATTCATTTGGTGCTAAGAGGCTGTAAATATAGCGGGATAAATAAAACGTACTTCTTGGCAAAATAGTGCAAATTTTCATACAAGCACCAAATTCAGTATGATGATGCATACATGTGTCGGGGTTAATTTAAGACCGTGTGCCAACGTGTACCTGGTCAGGAACGCTGTGGACACGCTCGGATTCGAACCCACTGTCTCCAGGCTATATGACGTGTATAATAGGAGTGAAAACACATTGTAATCCATAGTTTATGCTCATAATATCATTCTTACCGACGTAAAGAATCGGGTTTTGACCAACCTGAGGTACATGTACTGGTATACTAAAATATTTTTGACAGTTGTTTAGGCCAAGGGAATAATTATATATGTTATTGGAGCGGCTAAATTCGGAAGGTTGAGTTAATCATGTTTAGCCCGACATATGTAATTTTGATGGTATCTTTAAACAACTTCAATGCTTATTGTAAGAAAATTATGTTCAAAGTCTGCTTTAAATTTTACAGTTCATCGAGTATATAAACATCCGTCTGTCATAGAAGTCAAAATGCGTCCTTCGGTGGTACGTGGCACTACTTTCATTTGATATAAGATGAATACACTTCGTTCAATTAATCAGTAGTATTGCAAGTTTAGGTTCGTACATACCTGCATTTTCAAAATGCCTTTTGCTGTTTTCAGTATTTTGTAGCAGACATGTTTGTCTAGAAACCGTGCCTCAGAATTTTGATTTAGTCTATTAGCGGGTTTCAGGATACGGAATATCTAACGAACATAGGACAATATAAAAAAATATGAGAAACGGTTCTCCGTATTATTCATTTATAGTAATTGATTTTAAGGCTAATTGTTGTAATATAGTTCTAAACACTGAGTGATTTGTATCGTTGATATTAACGTTTGATATTGGTTTATAGAAGGCCAATCAAATATGCTATTTGTTTCAAATCACTGGCAATAGACTTTATACACTGGATTTATTTAAGTATATACTTATGGTTTAGTTTTTAAATCTGTAAATTGACGAACTTGATGTGACCAGTCATCGAATACCGATACATTAATGAGTGTGCCAAAAACATTCAATTCCTTATTGGCCAAACTCAGTGCTGATTATGATGTCGCTCTTGAAATGAAATGGTGTTAAAAGTCTTACATCTCTTAGCAACAGAGAAAGGCGTTCAATACAAAACATAATGAGAAGTCGGTCAAATACTCGGCAGGCATTCGAGAAAAAAAAACATTTGCTAAACTAGTTACATACATAATTCGAAACACAAACTTTGTCGGACGAGTGCCATAGCTCAACTATCTGAGCAGGCACCTGAGACTGGAACAGTTGGATTCTGAATTAGAACCGCATCAATGCGGTAAGAAAGTCTTATTGACTTTGAAGAAAGATACAGGCCATGCATTGTTTGCTGCATGTGCTAATGATCCATGAAAACAAATTCAGTGGTAATTTTGTACCAGAAGTCAGTTGTTATCAGTACCCAAACAATCTCTTGAATTAGTGAGTAAGGTACAATATGGGTCAAACAATAAAGCACATATGGAGCAGTGCAACTCTAAGTCTCCTTTGCAATAACTCAATTACTTCAGTATAACTGTCATAGAGGTATTCACCGTACATCAAATGTCCATTTTTATTCCAAGACAAACGAACCCCCATTTGCTATTTATATTGACCTTTTGATTTTGTGTAGACAAGGAAACGACATCTAATTGATATCTTGTTTCAGTGCGGTGTATGTACATAATATAAACGTGTCCTTGAAATTTCCACAATGGTTGGAGATGTTGTACGACGATGTTGAGTAGTTCGTTCACCAGTGCTACACCGTGGACTCTTTAAAATATAACATTGATAACAATTCTGGCTCCACTACGTCAATATCATCATTTCATGGGGCGGGCATTTCTTTATTTCAACATACGATACGAACGTTGCCGGTGAAAAACAACCACGTTGACTTGTACATTTAAGTGATTGTTTGGGTACCCGCATCAATCGGTGTACCATCTATACCCGAACAATACGCAAATAATTATAATTCTAGCATACTTTTTTCACAAATTAATCAACCATCTTCATTGTCTGATAATTTTCTTGACATGGAGACCAGCATTATCAAACAAAATATGAACTTTAAATACCAATGCCTTCAAAAGGTTTTGATTGCATATCTTGCGTGGGCGACTTTCCATACCAATGAAAGGTGGGCGTCCTAGTGTCAACTATCGCTGAATGCTGTCTTACCCATCTTACACGAGCAAGCCCATTCCGTTGCCATCATAAAAAATCCATCTATAAGGTCCGAGAAGTCACCAATTTCCTAAATCAATGTCAAGTTCCTTCGTTCGCTCTTGCCAAACAAATTCAGTGGCAATGACAAACTTTCGTTGTTTATGTTTGGTGGTTTGCACGTTGAAATGATGTCTCTGAAAATTGTTGTTATTATTTTGAAAGATAGTGGGTGGATACCGACACTTACAGTGTCCAATATCGCTACCATGGATGTTGCTTAATAATCCTTTTTGGCATACAATGTTTCTAGAACACGACTTGCCCACCAGACCACAGCGTGTGCTCTATATAAATTAAAATTTGGTGAATATATATACGGGATAATCTGAGACCGTTCTGAATTTCAATGTCTCCTGATTGATGACTGGTCTGACATACCAGAAAAGATAAGTTCTCAGATTTAGTTTTGAAACCAGGTTCTTGCACTCCAGATAATAACACTTATATATTTGTCCAACCATATAGAGAAGCAAATTTTGTATTTTACCGTAAAGTACTTGTTCCCTTTATTTTTGCATAAGACTATATAAATTATGTTAGTTCGGGTCCTTATTCATTTACATGATATGGTTTTAATAGTTGATAATACTTTTATCTTTCAATAAAAACACAAGGTGTATTTATTTAGTAGAAAGTTAAAGCATGACGTCTGGGGAGTGAAATCTTTAGTTACAATGAAAGCAAACTGTGATCTTTTTACGTCGTTTTATATCTTGCCAGAAACGTCAGTTTGAGTGATTTTCTTTTGAAGCACGAAGACCATGCAAAACCTCCTTCGCTTTCAAACAATGGCATTTTTAATTATTCGAACTAACTCGCAACTCTTTCAAGTACTCGAACAAAACGTGACAACCCCAATAGACGGACCTCTTGCCGATGCTCTGATTTTTTAAAATAAATGTATTAATAATGTTAGTGCTGCGAAAATGTTTGATGGCCAAATTACTGTTGTTTTTGTACTATTCCTAGTTGCTGCATTCTAAGACACTCTCGGATAGAATGTGTTTGATCTTTATCTTCCTAATTTTAAAGCAATGACAAGAACGGCTCGTTGATCAGGTATTTGACAGTTGTAAGTAATGGATTGGAATACATTTTCAAGCAACTTCGTTTGAATTTACTTATATACATGTATAAACATACTGAACATGTTATGATGATGAGCTAAGGTAGTATAATACATTGGTATTGAGAGTTTTGATAAAAAGTTCTTTGACTGGAAAAATATTTGGCGGCCATTTTGAAAAATTGCCGGCCATCTTGAATCGAGGCACTTGAACTTTGGCACACACCCTAAATCGTTTCTACATATCATTCCCAACATGTGTGGAAAATTTGGTGCTTGTATGACAATTTGCACTATTTTTTCGTTATTTACCCCGCTAATAACCTCCTAGGGACATTGAAGATCCAGAAATCTAGTATAAATAAAAATTCCTGCACCCTTGACATCATAGACAATAACTTACAACATGGTTATATGATCTGTAAGTACATCTGTGTTCACCAGTGAAGGCATCATATAAATGTGTCGGTGTATCTTTACTAGTAACAGCAAAACTGAAACAAAACATGTATTATACAGTGTTAAAGTAATCTCCTTATGACATAAAATCAAGCTTAATCCATATTTTAATTTCAATCTCCTTATAACATAAAATCAATCGTAATCCATATTTTAATATCAAAAGCATTTTAAAGTATGCTAAAAATACTAAAGTAGCCTTTTTTGAAAACAAGAAAAAACATCACTGAGAAAAATAAATAACTTATGATCCTATATTACATTTTGATTTACTTAGCAATACTTACAATGTTTGACAAAGGAATAAAATTTGTATAGTAGTAGCAACAAGGTTTCAAAATCCAAAATTGTTTTAAAGAAATTGAAATTCTACCGAAGGGAAAATTTTTATGAATTTACAAGAAACTAGCATACTTTTCAGACAGGAAAATGGCCCAAAATTAGTCTGAAAAAAAGTCTCAATCTGTAAACTTTAAAATATTTCTGGAATTAGTAAAATTAACGAAATCTATAAATGTGACGTTCCGCATCACCAGATTTACATACCAAGCTGTTTCAGGCTGAGACGATGACATCAATGGAAACCAACAGAAGTCGTATACAGTGTCTGCTTCCTTTATCTCAACAACATGCCTCTAAAAATGTGATAACAAGACATGAAATTATTAGCTTTGACAGTTCTAAGAAAATTGCACTATATAGTAGGGAGGATTGTAGATGTATATTGGGCAATTTTATTAACCTGTCAAAGCTAAATAATTACACGGTCGATGCTAGCATGTATTTTTAGCTTCGATGTGATTTGATAAGTTTTCGATAATTTTTGTTAAACCAGTTGCTGAATGTATGTGTATTGAAAATTATAAATGTAACGGAACATTCCCTTGTTGTAAATTAACAGAAACGATCGACTGTGGTACTAAGTTAAAAGTAAACACATTAAGTGACTGTGTAATTATTCAGCTTTGACAGTTTAATAAAATCACACTGTACCACCAGTTGGTTCTCTGTTTCAGTAGTTTTAACACTTCTGTCATTTATATGCAGGTGCCAATTCACCTAAACAGTTTTCCTGGACTGTATTCTAACCAGTATTAATCCATAGTTTTCTAAAACACTCAACACAGGCTTGCTTTGTGATAATGTTATGAAAACAATAACCATTTTAGATAAACAAGATGAAAAACAACAATAAATTGAATAAAAAAGACATTTTCATCTCTAGGGAGATTTTTGGCTGATTTTACTTAAGTATTCAGCCTAGAACATAAATTCTTGCACAAAAAATGATAAAGCAGATTATTTCAACGATTTAATCTATTCTAGGTGCTAATAACAGGCAAATTTTACATGACCGACAATTGCGGCAGATAAATAAGAGTTTAGATAAGCATAATTTTTACCATTTCTGGAATAATTTTGTTTTCTCCACCATCATAATACAATTCATCTGGCAAGTTGAATATTTTCAATGTGTTATCATTACTGTTTGTCAATAAACATGTACCATCAGGTGCCCCTAAATGAAGAAAAGATGCATCTTTGTTAAAAGTACAGTGAACAGTGTACCCTATCACTAACCAGTATAACAATGTTTGAGATCTTTTCGTGTGAATTATATGTCATAATCTCCCTTCTCCCCTCTAATCAAACAATAAGGAATGATTAAAAAATTAAACTGTGGGAAATTTACGAAACAATTAAGCACATTTTATAAAGGATAATAAATAGTTTTACAGAGATTATTACACAGTTGATTAGTTTGTCCTAGTTACCATTTACAACTGCTAAGATAATTTTTCTTATTTGAATCCTCAAAGCTCTTCCATGCTCCAGTTAACTGTTTTGGTGAACCTTTAAATTTGAACACTGACTGCCTGAAATAAAAACGTATTGATCATTGTGATGCGTATATATATTATTTCATAGATCTTGTATTAATTTGTTTTTTTTAGGTCAAGCGGGGTTTTTCTTTTTTTAGGGGAAGATGCCCTAACCTTTATATGGTGATGAAATAGTGTGTAGAAACCTCTTTTGGGAAAGAAGTTCTTGTGAATGTTAGTTTGTATATTTCACAAGAATATTTGAAATGATTGAGGTTAAAAGCTAGATTTTGCCCCAAAATCAGTTAGTTTGTTTGCTTCATCAGATTTAACGTAATTGTCAACATTATATCAGTCATATCTTGTTGGGTAGTTATCCTAACCAGCTTTCCTGGACTTCATTTAGGCCTTAACCAGTGCTAACAACATTCTATCCGTAAGCTTCTGCCAAGCTACCCCACGTAATTCTGAGGTGGTAGACAATTTAACATAGGATGTAATATCTTCAGCCAAATTTTGTCATGGACAGACAAAAAATTAGTAAAACAAAAGGGCCAAGATGGCCCTATATCGCTCACATGACAATCACTGTTCACTCATTAAAACATTGTTTTGAACCGGTGACCTAGTTTTTGACCCCAGACGACCTATGTTCGAATTTGTCTTACATATCATTAAGACAAACAGTCTGACTAGGTTTGGTGAAGATACAATCAAAATTTGACATCTACAGTGTTAATAAGGTTTTCCTAAGATTTGACCTTGTGACCTGGTTTTTGACCCTAGGTGACCCATATTTAAACTTGTCCTTAATATCATTAAGACAAACAATCTGACAAGGTTTGGCCAAGATCCAATCAAAACCATGACATTTAGAGCTTTTACAAGATTTTTACCTAAGATTTGACCTTGTGACCCAGTTTTTTAACCCTGCTGACCCATGTTCATTCTTGACCCACATATCATTGAGGCAAACATTTTGACAAGGTTTGGTGAAGATCCAATTAAAACTGTGACATCTACAGTGTTAACAAAGTTTTCCTAAGATTTGACCTGGTGACCTAGTTATTGACCCCAGATGACCCATATTTATACTTGACCGTAATATCATTAAAACAAACGATTTGACAAAGTTTGGTGAAGATCCAATAATAACTGTGAAATCTACAGTGTTAACATGTTTTTTCATAAGATTTGACCTAGCGACCTAGTTTTTGATCCAAGATGACCCATGATTTCTAAAGTGTTCACAAGGTTTTCCCTTATTTGGCCCTGGTGACCTAGTTTTTGACCCCAAATGGCCCAATATCGAACTCGTCCGAGATTTTGTTGATATTAACGTTCTGACCCAGTTTTGCTAAAATTGAGCCAAAAATGTGGCCCCTAGTGTGGTCACAACAAAAAGTTTGACGACGCACGACGCCGGACGCCGGACGGAGAGTGATCCTAATAGCTCACTTTGTCACTTTGTGACATGTGAGCTAAAAATGGAGAATACATTTTATTTATAAATCCAACTACAGTAAAACCTGTGTTAGCACCTTGAATAAAGGTCATAAACTGTCATTGATTATTTAGAACAAAATGATATCCGAATAACAGCTACCTGTCAATATTGGCCATGTTTTGTCTTCTAAAGGGTGGCCTTTGCTCACAGGCTTGACTGTATTTGTTTGTTAGACCTTGATGTGATTTCTTCAAGGTAAGTATTAGGAGTATCTGTCACAGCCACAACATCCTGAGATGTGCAAGATTCCTCAGGCCTAAATTAAAAATATGTTTGTTTGCCCTTTACCGACCCTGAATTCTAGAAGAGGGTCAGTAGGAAGGAAAAATATTTTGTTTTATTTCTGTATTTGACCTTTACCTGGCATGAAATTATACTTCTATCTTGATGCATTCTTACGGGTATATTTATTTTATGTATTCTGCTACCATACAACCATTTATTGTGTGCTTTAATCAACCATAACATGTACTCAGTGCCTTAACACACATTATTGTTTCCCTTCATTACTTCAATTTTCAAATGATACCTACTTTAAATGTCTATCGAAAGCACTGAGTACAGGTATATTTCTCAAATATAAAAATATTCAAGAGATTTAGCTTGGAATTTTGTTGTATCAATAGTCGAAGGTCTTTGACGATGATACATATGCATTACATTGCAGTTCATCGTCAAAGCCACTTATTCTTTAAAAGCTAACAGGTAAACAACTCAATCTGAGTCACGTTCGTTTTCCTATTTAACATACAAATTTCCGTTAAACTTGTGTACAATTCGATGAATTATAGTATAATCTATCAACATGTTCTAAAATATACCTTCAACAGATGAAAGTTATCGAATATTTTGCTGATGTTTCATACTACCCTTAGTTTCCTCGTAATGCTTTGGATTAAGTCCGTAGCATTCCGGAAAGCATGTGAAATGATCTGATTCAATAGATGCATGAACAAGTGTCTTGAGGTGTTGACTTTGAACAAGGAGAATTCCATAACTAAATGGACAACAAGACGAAATAAAAAAGACCAATTTAGTTATGGGACCCAGAACTGTTGTATCAATATCTCTCGAATTACTTATACTATCGAATACCACACTATCAATTCATTTTGAGTATCATCCCCATCATAATTCTCATCAACACTTACTTCATCTTTCGCTATATCAGTTTTATCAATATTATTACTGTCAGCTGAAGAAGTTTCAAAACACATCTCAAGTTCAACATCAACATTGCTGTCGGTAATCTCAAACTTGTATTATCCGACATATTAAGTAAGTCTCAGATGATTGCGATTAACAAAGACGTAAACTATATACTCATTGTTTGATTGGATGCACATGATACACAAGACAGTAAGTAAACAATTAGAAATTTCGATTAATTACCGATGCGAAATTGAAAACACAAAAACACACGGGCGCAGACATATTGTTTTATCAATTACGACTAAATTTACAAATTATCGCTGTCGTCTAAAAACCATCGACGGAAAGTTTGAATTTGGTCATGAATTTAGGTACGTGTATACAGAGACATAGATAACATGTTCTATGTCTCTGGTGTAAATAAATTGTAAAACAAAGTTCAAAATAAAGGAGTAGAAGTATAATGCAACGAAATGTACTTAACGATTTATGATAAATAAGCTTTAAGTGCATGTATATATATATATATAGTACGAATTCATCAGTAATATATTACAGGAGTCGTATAATACAAATGTATTATACTTCTCTGATATTACGTACTTTTTCAAAGCCAACTAATATATGTATAGGTCATAATTATTATGAACTTACTTGAGACTCAGTAAATTATGAATTATTATTAGAATCCAATAATGATCGTTATAGATAAGATAACTAAGATCCTATTAATTGTTATAATTTTTCTTGTTTACAAGCTAGTACTTTCTGTACAAAGAAAATTATATATTTCACGTTAACCCGGTCACCGGCGTAGCTTCAAATACAGACACTTTTTCTTACAAATGAAAAAAAAATGCCAAAAGAGCGCAATAAAAATGAAGGGGGCATGGTAGTTAACGCATTTTTAAAGCCCGAATTACGAGTAGTTTATGTGAAGCTCATTTGTGACAACGTAGATGCATACAGTACTTACTGAACTTATGCAACTTTAATGGAAAATCATTTGGTAAATTGAAAACTCAAAATCATCGGAATAAATACAGCAGTGAAAAACTGGAAGAACTTCATAAATATGTTTACGCTGCAGCATACCGGACCCCCCCCCCCCCCAAAGAATGCTTCTCCGAAAGTCTACAGTGGAAAATAATTTCGAGGGGGGGGGGCAGCATGCCCCCGGACCCTCTAGAAAGGTGCCTGCACATTTCCTTAAGACAAGCTAGCCCCTGTTCGTGTATTACTTTATATACTAAAGATTTAGATAATTAATTGAAGTAGTTATTTATTGTATTCAGCATCCGTCCCCTGTCTATTTTTCAAACCAATACTTGTATCTGCAGTTAATGAACACATTTTTTTGTGGATTTTTTTTGCTTTACGATGCCTAATTGTTGTTCGGGACATTAAAATAACATCAAAACAATGAAAACTTAATTGTATATGTAAAGAAGCGGAAATACTTTTGTTTCCTCTTATAACGAAAAAATCGTCTTATGCTAGTTAGCCATATCGTTGTCACTGCTGAACACCTTTGAAGGGCAACAATCCAATTAAGAACTTTTTACAAATTGTTCTATTTACTTCCCTTCAATTGGACATCGTTTATGTGGTTGATATCTGTGCGCACGTGAATAACTTGATTAGTTTTATTCAAGGTATTAAATGCATAACAAAAGAAAGAATGTGCGATACTTTGGGTAATGAAAGATGATTGCTTAAATTTTATGAATACAAAGAGATTCGTAAAGCACGTTTTTATCTTGAGTTCACGAAATGTGTTGGTAGAAAATTGTTAGTATTCATACAAAGCCTTCTCGGTGTGTTTTGCTCAATATGATTTCTGTTGAATGTGTTTTCATAAATCGTAATACTTTTGTATAACCCAAAAAGCGACGAAAGTGAACACACTAAGTAGGTCTATGTGTGATATTTTATCAATGCATAAACCTGAGTTAAAGAATTGTATTATACTGGAAATTACATTTTGGTCAATTGCCCCGGGCCCGTGTTTATAAAGCATCTTAATTATTTTCTCCAACTCGGTGTAAATAGTTTAGCTCGGAAAGCATCTTGTCACAAGATAAGTGATATCATTAAACGCTCATAAGCCATTTTTAGCGAAGAAAATTCTCAAATAAAAAAAGTTTTAAACTGTCGTTGCTACGAAATCCCGGTGGTTCCGTTCTAAAGTCGATAGAACCGAAATGGTTTCTATTACGGTCGCACCCTCAAATCTGTAAGAATAATGTAATTAATAAAATCTTATATTCTCTTTATCATGCATCATAATTTATGCGTTGAATTTTTTGATCATATTGCTGAGTAATGGTGTTAATCATTGATAATGACAGCGTTATAATACACCAATGAGTCGTACACACGTGTATATACATTCCTTGAAGACACTCGGTTACACATCATCTTCTCAGCTCTGTCAAACTGTATACATATGGGGATCCTAGGGGCCGGTTAGCTTGTTTTGATGATATTAGAACCTGAAATGGCCACTAGGACCGAGAACACGTTTATCATGTATATGCATTATATGTGCATGTATATAATATGATTAACGTATTTTTGGTCCGTTTTGCCATTTCGTACCTTAATATCCATTATCCATACTGTCCCTGCAACGTGCTGGCCCCCTATTATTGGGATCCCCTCTTGGTAGCTCTATTTGGTGGATGGCGTTCTTTCCGTTGGGGAACTGCATATTGAAATAAACATGTACCAACTTGAAGTCGAACTAATACAGCTAGCATACACATTAATCAAACTGATGACGAAAACCAGTTACTTGACTGAGATTCATTTTACCTAAATGGTAAAGAAGGGGTGATTCTAGATGTTCAATACAACAATCAGCGAAATTGTCTTATCATAAAGTCAGGACAGACAACAGACAGACAAATAAACAGTCTGAACGACAGAAGTTCTCGAATGACAGATGTTTCAAGAGAGGTTTTCTCTTTAATATTTGTTAGGCCCCTACATGTGTTTACATTGCAGCGGACTATAGGTTTGCCGTCCGTCCGTCCGCCTGTCTGTCATCTGTCTGTCCGGCTAAACCAGGATCCTGCGATAACTTAAGCACTATTCAATCTAGGTTGATGGAACTTGGTATAATATTCTTTGCCTTTGTAGAATTTCTCCAATCAGTCATAATGACTATATGAACTTAAACAACATCAAATTAACATTTCATTTTTGGCATGTACATGACGGACAGACAGGCGAACGGACGGATGTTTATGATGGAGTAAGTCAAACGGTGTGTATACGAAAACATTCATTGTTTATCGATCAGAGTAGCACGAACAAAGTTTTTGCTGAAAATCAACTGGTTGTTTAATTAATATATTCCTCTGTTATTAAAAGAAAATACAACTATAGTATAATAACGATTTCCCACTATTTTAACCTAGCTATAATCTCTTGATATGATACTTTCAATAAATATGATTTGAGTATGTTACCGGGAATTTTTAATTTTGACTCTATTGATGCTGGCATGTTTAACATGTTCTTAATGTATAAGGTAACAAACACATGGAAACATTTATGATGAAAGACACAAGATTTTTAAGCAGAAAAAAGCAAACAATTGACTTTGTCAAACCAGGACTAGAGTTTGTGGCATTTAATTAACTAAACAAAGGTTTTCAGTATTTATTTCACTGGCATTTAGCGTCGCCCCAATAACTAGGGTCATTAAGGTGGAACCAAACGATTGAAATTACGTCGTTTTCGACGTCAAAACGGTTATTTTTACGGTATTTATAGTGCCTCTCTGGAAATACTTATCGCTGAATCAGTTTTTGGAAATAATTAATGAAATAAAATTTTAATAGCGGAGAATAAAATTACCTACACGTGGGTATAAATTTGATGTTCATGACTTAATTATAAGTGCAAATAAAACGATTTTAAATGTAAAGTTTAGTGTTTTTGTCTTCTCACTTTTAAACCTAAATTATTGTTATTAAAATTCTGCCCGAGGGATTTTTTTTATTTTTGTTTAGAATAAAGTTTGATGTGTCATCTACTGTTCTCGTAAATTTTAAGAAAATCTATCGAGCCGTTTTTATCTTATTAAAGCTTTAAATGATAGCATTACCTTATAAAGCGCTCATTCGCTTTCAAGAACGTCGTTTCAAACACACGGTTGATTTTGGTATCTAATGCATACTTACATCTATTTTATTTACTGTACACAATGATCTAAAAAGATTTTCTGGAATTAATGATACATTGTCTGTCAGTAACCCTAACATTGCCATTCTTTTCAGATAACAATAAACACATTACATTATCATTTTAGCGTGCTTAATTCTGTGTACATATGCGTAAAATAAATAATATGACAAAATTGCAGAAATTGGCTGCTCTAGTGAACTAAAATGGAAGATAATTTTGATTATTAATTCCATTTTTTGGGGGGTATAAAAACAAGGTTCCATGATTTACATAATAAGTAATTATTATATTATGATTCAGAAGTTTATTTAGATGTGTTGTTTTAATGATATGCATTCTATGTATGTTTATTTTTGGGGTAAATATTAATTATGACTCATAACAACAGATTTACGACCCCGTTGCGATTTATGATATAGATACTTAATAAAAGGGAAGATGGTTACTATAGCATGTGACAAATACATACATGATTACAACAGACGAGTCCGTTGTTTCAGAATTGATGTCATTAGAACGCTCACGTGTAAGCCCGATTCTCACTGTCGCAGTGCTGGTCCCGGTGTAGCGTTTTCAAGCTCCGCCTTTTTCATAGCACATGTATTAAACTCAGACCCCTTTTGGTAAAACTAGAGGTTCACAGAACATCCCAAACACACACATAAGAGGAAATTAAGCACTTAACATTAATATTCATATTTTAACACATGACTGTATTATGCAATAATATCAAAAACATAGATGAATAATAAAAAGTATCGCTACAATCCAAAATAATCCTGAAAACTTCCTTTATTTTGCAAAAGCAAAATCCAAATCGTCTGTGATAGGGATCGAATTCACGTTATTGTTGCTAAATAACTGCATTTATGCATTTGTAATCTCCCTATTCGTGGCAAGCTCTCTCTCTCTCTCTCTCTCTCTCATTATGAATTTTCAAATTATTACCCGGGGTAATCTGAAAACGTTTTCAAAGCAACCCCGGGGGTGATCTGAAAACGTTTTCAAAGCGCCCCCGGGTAACCTGAAAACGTTTTTAGATTACCGGGTTGGGTATTTGAAAATGGAGGGGGTAATCTGAAAACGTTTTTAAGTTACCGTGAGGTAGCTTGAAACGGGGGGAGCTTAAAAATGTCACACCGGGGCCTCCCTGTGGCATATAACCGGTATATCGACTTTAAATGTCAATCGCGCATGTAGTCCAATAATCCGGAACACTAATACTGTGGAATCATCAATTTTCGTAGGGTTCAATTTTCGTGGTTTTTATTAAAATGACTATTTCGTGGGGACATAAATTCGTGGATTTTAATTTTGAAAAGAATTACCTTATCTCTACATTTGTATTCGTGGGGATTTGATTTCGTAGATGGGCTGACCCACGAAATCCAAGAAATTAAATCCCCAACGAAAATTTATGATTCCACAGTACCTTGTGTATATCATACTACAGCCAGGTACAAGAACGGATCTACCTCGGTTCTGTCCAGTAGCTTTAAGGATTAAGCAGGTTCTTAATATTTTCCCGGTAAGCCATGGTTGTATTATACATTAAACATTTTAACAAATACGGGACTGATTGCCCGATAGCGCCAGAACAACAAGGTCCATCCAGGACTGCCATGGATGACTTCAGTGTCACCAGGGTTGTACTCCTGGTTTGACAGGGTTTCGCCAAGTCACTCCTCCGGGACCAACCGAGAGTCAACCCGGAACAGAGAGAATAGCGAGTGTCAAACGACGTTTTTGAAGGCGAATGAGCGTTTTGTAGGGTAACGCTATATAGTGAAGATTGGATAAAATAAAAACGGCTCGATAGATTTTCTTAAAATTTATGAGAACAGTAGATGACACATAAAACTTTATTATAGACAGAAATAAAAAAAATCCTTCGGGCAGATTTTTAATAAAAATAATTTAAGTTTGAAAGTGAGAAGAAAACAACATTAAATTTTACATTTAAAATCGTTTTACTTGCACTTATAATTAAATCATGAACATCAAATTTATACCTACGCGCAGGTAATTTTATTCTCCGCTATTAAACTTTTATTTCATTAAATATTCAAATAAATTGACAGAGCGATAGGTGTTTTCAGAGACGTACTATAAATACCGCAAAAATGACCGTTTTGACGTCGAAAACGACGTTATTTCAATCGTTTGGTTCCACCTTAAAGACTTTCTGGCTTGAATGGAGAAGACAGACCCTAAACGTGTACATGGATTGAACCATCGACATTCCGTAAGCTAGCTGCACGGTTTCCTCAAAAAAGAATTATTTTCAGGACCCGTCTGTAATTCGATATCATAGCTCTACTGATATCATAAAGATGACGGATTGTTGTACTGGATACTAGATATCTAGAATGCGCATGGACTATACAATTGTTTATAATATTATAGAAATGCTGAATATATTGACCTGTATTTGTAATGGGGTTGTCAATATGTATCTATAATATATTGTTGAGTCAAGTTTATATTTGATAAGTTGTCAATATATTTTATCACATGTTGCATTAGTAAATTTGTACTTACAAAATGTACATGTATTGTTATAAATAAAAAAGGTTTAATATAAATACTATGTACTTATCATGCTCTTCATTGGTGTCAAAATGCATCTGTAATATATTGTTGAGCCATTTTGAGCCAAGTTGCATTTTTACATTTGTACTTACAAAATGTACATTATTATAAATGAAACAGGTTTAATATTGATATTATGTACCCATCACGCTAATCATTTGTAAATACGCATTTTAACTACTGTATTAATTGTTGCATTCATTTAAAATTATTCTTATACTTTATTTAAGGATGTTTTCATATATTGTTGCTGTTGGTAAATTGGGCCCTTAACCATTTTCCATTAGTACCATTTCTTCAGAAACACTTTATATCTTAAAATATTTTGACAAATAGATAGTATTCTTATCAAATTACTATGTTTGGAATGATTTAAAAACATTAAACACCTTCTCCGCCACTGTTCTGAATTATCACCTCAATTACACTCCTATTGATAAGACCGTCGCTAAATGTACTTTTTAAATACTTAGCTTATACTCTCATCCATTGGCATTACATTTCATAAAACAACGTTATATCCCATTTGTTAGTTCAATGCATAATCTGCGTAAATCATTATTTTTCATGTAAACCATTGTCTATGTCACGTCATTTGTAATTTCATGTATGTAATTGTATGTTCACATGGGCCTCAGCGCCTACTGATTTAAAAAATAAACTATACCATATGTATTAGGAAATTAAGTTCATGAACGCATTTTTTTACAAACAACTGGACTCATATCTGCGGAAGTCATATAACGACATGTACATACTGCATTGTTCTTGGACGCCGTGTGGTTGTCGTGAAATTCGGTCCTCTCGGGTCATAGTTTAACATACAAGTAGTCGTAAAGCAAATACTTTCGGTCGTATTCCATGTAGTACACGGTTTGCATCAACATTCTGTTCAATTTACGTAGAATATTATATGACATCTACTATGAATATTTCGACCTCGTGTATATTTCTATCACATATTTGTTCAATTCTTAAACGATAGAACATGGTCGCCAGTGTTTCTGTCTCTGACAAGTAAAGAATATAATTTATTATAATTTATTGATACTTAGCAATAAGTATTATAATGATGAACTTTAATATGAAGCTAATTGATGAATAAATAGTTCATCCTGTCATATTATAAAATCACTTGACTCCTAGAATTCGAGCTTAAACTCGGTAGTTTCGAACTGAAATCACATTAAATGTTGTATATTGAATTTGAGGAAGGACATGAATTAAGGCCTAAAAATGTTTGTTTCATGTTTCATGCTCATCAACTAAAGGGTAAACGGTTGGAGCTCTTTTGGCTCTTAAAAGTGTGTTGAAAGATAAAACCAGTGAGGACATGAATGTACCGTTCCTCAAGTCTAGTAAACAATCTAGGAAAGTGGGCAAATTAGGATAGGTCGAGTAATTAGAAGGCCCATTCTCACACAACTTGGACAATTGATGTCCTCAGTATAGAAAATGATGAGAATTTTCAATGAAAAGGAAAAAAAGTTAACACTTTGTTTCGTGTGAACAATTAATATGAATACTTAAAAATGAGCTTACATTTTGGTGAATAAATAGCTGTTTTGGTCTAAATTAAGAAGGAATAGTTATGCAGGTGCGTCTAAAATGCTGTGTCTCCAGGTACATAATACAAAATAAAATCCATCCTGTAAAACAGCTACGACATAATTCCAGCACAGTACCGAATATATTTCGTAGTTAGTAATGAGTGCCAGCCAGCTGAACTATTTGTTTTTTAAAAATCTATCAATTAACGAAAATGCACACATTTTGGGTCGTGTCTCCAAATTATCGAAATCAACGGGACAACATTATACACTCAAGTCTTAATGTACAAAAGAATAACTTTTGACATAGTTAATGTGCTTTTTGAATTCGTAAAATGTAATAAAATGAATGTTGGTTTCAATTTATATCTACGTATTATACGAGAACAAAGGATAATTCATGAAATCCGAATTTACTACCGTAATTTTGATGCAATAATCAACGAGTCCGTAGCAAAAACTGAATTGAAATGCATATCATTGCATATAAAGATGGTATAAAAGCTTAACATGACGAGCTATATTCCCCACCAAGGTATTGCAGAAACTTTTCTTCATACGTGTAAAGAATATTCGATTTTGCTGTGTTAGAATCTAGAAATTTGAAATTAACATAAGCAACGGGACGTAAGCAACGGGACACACACTGTCAGGATAGGACTAAATCTTGCACATTCTTGCCGCTATAATATACATTTGGGCTCATATATGCTTCAAAACGTCAACCATATGTTTATATTTGTCGTCTGCCATCGATTTCGGAAAAAAACGGGTAAAACACATTCGCCTAAACTTCGTTTTTGAGGCGAGTAAGGGTTGATATCGTCTAAAGTTGTGAATAGCTTATAATTTATAAGCTGTTACTGATTTTGCTTGTTGACTTATTAATATACCGTTTTCAAGCCACTGCCCTATTTTATAAAGTCTCATAGACGTTTTCTGTGCTATGTAATGAAGGCCTCGTTGATTACGTAGTGATTGTCCCGTTGATTTTTTATTGGACTAACATTTTGATAATAACAGTAACAATTTGTTTAGTATTTATGTACATTTATTAATTTCTAAATATGTTCGGACAGCATGCAGAATTCAAATACACAAGTAAATTTGGTGTAATAATGTCTGATTAGATGTGTAGAGTGCATTTAGCACGCAATCATATTCGATGTAGGTCAGTATTTACATCTTTGTAAAATATAATTGTTCAATATTAATACAAACTGCACTTAAAGTATAAAAAAGATGTATTTAAGTATTTTGCAGTGTCTTGCGTTTAGTATCCCCGTAACATATCGAGCAAAACTGATAACGCATTTAAGTGGAACGGAGAAATGCAGTTGTCCCGTTGATTATTCAAGAGTTGTCCCGTTGATTACGTACAACAAATCTATGAATTTTCAGCCATGTTGGTTAGTTATCGAATTGATGCATATACTATTATATTCGCAACCATGTATATTCGTATTTGCATTATGGCGAAGTCCAAATTCGCAAAGAATTATAATCTACGGGACAACTCTTGAATAATCAACGGGACAACATTTCATTCGTGTGATAAGTTCAATCAGTTTGTCTGACGAGTAATATATTCGCTTTCACCATCGTAAGCATATACTTGTTTCGATTAAATAGTTCAAATACATTTATCTTCTTTAAAGTGGTTTTATTTCACAACTTAATACAAAGTTTTTCAAAAATGAAGTAAAAATTATTAATATATTTTCAAAAAGCATGACATAATCCAAGTATTCCTCACTCAAGGGGGGAAATCGCGAGCTTATATCATATTTTATCCTATTTTTCACAGATATTTATAGGTTACTTGTACAAAAGTTATACCAATTCATGGTTATATAACATCGAACTATCATGGGTACTGTTTAAAAATGCAGTAAAAAATACAGCAACAAGACCAATTAAACATCCGAATCTCGAAAACTGTTTATATGTTGCTGGTAAAATTTTGGAAATCAGTAGTTTATATGTATCCTGATATGATGCTAAGGAAATGAGTAAGTTCTGGGAGTACAGAAAAATCGTTTTTTTTACCCAATTGTCCAAGTTGTGTGAGAATGGACCAGAAACAAACAATTTTATATGCCTTACTGCGATTGAAGAGTCGTCTCGTATTCAACGCGTTCAACACTGTGGGATTTTGTGGGATTTTGCACGGTTTTCTCGTGGAGTATAAACGGGATTAGTAAACGAAGTTTTGTGTATTGGTAATTATATCGGACGATATTGAGGAAATAAAAGTTAAATTTCAAATAAACAATATGTGTTTTTAAAACACAATGTCCCCACCGGGTGACCATTGACCTGAAAACGTACATGTTCTGTAGAGATTGTCATGATGAACCAAGATATGAAGTTTGATGATTGTAGGTGGAAGTCTTATAGACAAGGTTAAAATTTGGTGCAGACAAAGGAAGTGCTAAATCTGCTAAAAATGATCGAATCACAAAACTCTGACAATATGTGATGGGGAACTTGGTAACAATAGTTCTATCAAAATATGGTCAAATTCCCTTGAGAAATGTAGGAGTTGTGAAGAAGAAGAGTATAGAAGAGTATTTCTTTATTGCATATGCATAAAATACACATAGGGCCATAAATCTGCCAAAAATGATCGAATCACAAAACTCGCACAATATGTGCTGGTGAACTTGGCGACAATAGTTCTGTCAAAGTCAAAATCCCTTGAGAAATATAGAAGTTGCAAACTAAATAGTATTTCTCTATAAATTACATATGCACAAAATGGTCATTATTCCGTAAAATAATCTAATCATAAAACCTCGACATTATGCACTGGGTAACTTGATAACAATAGTTCCATGAAAGTTTTATCAAAATCCATTGAGAAAAGAAGCAAACAAGAGTATTTCTCTATTAGAATTGCACACAATAAATAAAGGGCCATAATTCCGCAAAAATAGATCGAATCACAAAACCCGGTATTTATATGCCGGGGTTCTTGGTAACAACATGTATGTAGTTTAGTCAAAATCCCATGAGAAATGTAAGAGTAGTATCCTAGAAGGCATTTAGGAATTTCTAAAAACACAATGACCTTGTGACCTGCTGACCTGAAAATGCGCAGGTCCTGTAGAAGTTGTCATGAGGAACCTACATTTAAGTTTGATGATTGTAGGTGGAAAAGTTTTGATTTTATGGGCAAGGTTTAAGTTTGGTTCAAAGAGACAGACAGGCCAAAAACAATACCACCCGATCTATCGATACGGGGACATTAACAATACATACACGTCTTAACACTCTTGATGTCTTGCAGTGCGTTTTCAAAGATTTCATTTCCTTAGCTTGTCCTTGTGTCAGTCCGCGCTCAACACAAACAAACTATGACAGAATCATGATACATGTACATCATGTGTGTCCGTTGACGTCGCCATTTTTGTCAAACTCGAAAAAAAACTGTTCGTTGAAAATGCGATCAACATCATTTAAGATTTAATGACGGCGAAAATTAACATTAACAATGATTCAGCATTGCAGTTATGTAAATTGCATAACTTAATATACAACATTATCGGAGCAATACAGGCAATAACGCGAAAATCAACGAAAAACATATTGCTCCGATAGGTGGCACTTTTTGCGGTTCAATGGAAATATCATTTGAATATATCATTTCTGCATTAGGCAATGTCCATGCAAAATTACTATATCGTGCATTGACATCTAAAAGAATGACCATTTTCGGGAGGAATCCCGCGACCCACCTTAATTTGACCAAATGACGTCATTTCCAAACTAACGTTGTATAGAATTCATTATAACACACGCGTGTCGTTTTGGTCGTGCCGTTAAACAGAATGGCACGGCAATGCATATAATATGCTAATGACGTCACGAAGTACACGTCATAAACTTGATGAAGCATAGACATTGATTGTCAATGCATGTTTTTTTTCAAAATTATAACTTCACAGGAGTAATGTTGACCTGGTTTTAACAATTTGAGTAAACAAAGACACTGTTTATATCGTTAGATATGTTCACACATTTATTATTTATGATGTTTCATAATGGAAAAAATGTGTGTGCTCCTGATTGAAAAGCTTTACTACGCATGTGTCATTCTTGTCATAAGTAGCAATGTCAAACAGGTATGTTGGTTTTCTTCGTATGTTCAGGGTATATAATAGAGGCTCGCTTCATACTGTTTTATTCAACTCGTTCAAATGTGGAAAAAACTATTTCGAAGTACTTAGTGTTCGAGTTTGACATCTATAGGTCGCTATATATCGTATGTTTTTATAATCATATGTTTTAAAATTGTACTTCAGCGTCTACGCGTCCAAAAGTAGACGGAAATACGTGAAAACTAAAATGTTGAATCTACATTCCAAATGACAACATTAGGACCTACTGATCTTAACTAATTATACGCTACACTGTGAAAACCCTCGTACACGTCATACAATCAACAAATGTTAACTAACTATTAATGAAGTGAGGAGTTCAAGTGTAAAGGCCATTATACTGTTTAGCCTGGAACCCTTACCTCCATATTTCCCTCTTAAGGGTTTTGTGGTCAGATAGCCACCGTTGCTTGCAGTTGTGGACTCAATAATTTGTGTAACATAGTGGCCTCATGCATGTTTGTTTTTATATGTAAATATAATTGATGAATTGATTGATAATTAAATGACTATAAGTGCATACTTGATAGAGAAGCATACGAATTAGGTTATGCACGTGATGTGCACGTGCATTTGTATGTATGTTCAGATGGATAGTTTGCACTTGATTGTTGTGGTGAACTGATCATATAGTGACAGTTGTCTAATAATTAATAAGTAATTTTAGAATAAATGTATCAACATAACTTTTCACTTTTGGCAAGACGAAAGCAATATGACATTAAAGAAAGATCAATTGCACAATGTTGCGTAAGCCATTAGTGATTGGTTAATTAAAACTCTAACTTAGTTCCCATTGGTCAGAAAACAAGGACCACCCAACTGCCAAAACACTTTCGGACATCCTATATGAAAGTTCGACCACAGATAGCAAGTTGGTACGATAGAGAGTACGCAAATGAGTACGAAAGAGAGTACGGGCGGTAGTATGAACGGGAGTATGAACGGAAGTAAGATCAGTATGAACAATTGAAATTGGTACTCATGGAAGTTAATAAATATTTTTAATTTGGTCGCGGAGAATAAATACGTTGAAAGCGAAGTACTTGCATTACTACATTTGAATCCGACAACGAGAGTTACGTTACATTTGATTATTTGTGTTAGAACCGAATTATCATCAATTTGTGCGATAAATTGCGCCTTAAATGATTAATCAGGCACATGGGAATATTATTTGATGTTATCTATGTATAGTTTATTATCATGTAATACCAGTCCTGTCAAACGTCTGCATTCATGTCGAGCCACGATACCTGCGATAAATATATTACCAGACTGGTAATTTAATAAGATGATGTTGTATTTGTTAAAGTGTAGGTCAGACTATTTGAATTTATAGCATATAGGTTGTTTTATGGCCCGTTCGACAGCCATAGTCATTTCATGGCCGCCCGGAGACAGAGAGGGGGGTCAGCTAAATTACATCATCGCCAATTCATATTGTTTCTATTTAACTGAACTGGTTGATGGGCATTAGCCTCACTCAGTCTCTCCAGAGCGTCACTCTCTTGAGCAGCAACCTCCATTCAACAACAGCATGTTTTTTCCAACTGCAGGATTCAACTATTAATATAACCTCTCTTGAACAACACCATCTCAACAACAACATAATTTTGCTACTCCCTAAGGGTATTGTTTTGGAGAGGTTGGTTGCACTGTAGTATCAAATTGGCTTATTCATTGAAGAAATTGCCAGGTCTTTCAAAGCCCGTGACGAAATAGCAACAATGACTACAGACAATTTATTCTCTTTGTGTGAAAAATACAAACTCGCAACAGAAGATTTAGCAAGGATATCTCTTACTTATTTGTTTGTTACTTATTACACAGTTCAAAATGATATTCACTTTTATGACAAGTTTGTTTCTGTTTACTTAAGAAAAAACAAAGTTCGCCAATAATCGCCATGGTTCAGTAATTGCAATTTCAAAGAGTGACAATCATTATGAAGCGTGTACGTATGTCAAATCAAAAGTTTATTAGCAAATTACTGGTTTGTCCGTCACGGGTGACACAATTCTTTTCAAACCATGTTTCAGGTCGAAATAACAAAATCATTGCTGTTTTATTAACAAAAATAAACTTTTTACTTATTCATGCACTGTAAGAGAATGTCTAGTTTCTAAAAATGATATTGTCGGAGATTCGAACATATTATAGCAGTATGGTATATAGTATTAGTATAGATAAATTGGCTGTTTTATAAACACTCCGATTAGCCCAGTTAAGAGAGTATCAGACTTGCAAGCGGGAGGTCGAGGGTTCGAGCCCCGCATCGGGTACATTATTTCCCCCTCCTATTACATTAGGTTTGCATTCTTTGAGACCATGTGTGCCATGCCGGCAGCAAATACTAGAGCAGGTGCTGGAAGAGGCATATGCATTGTAAAGGAGAAAATAGGAAGGCTATGTTGCCAACTCCGTGGGAAGGACACTAGAAGTTTCAAAATCAATTACTCTTTAATTAGTTGCTGTTCGCTTATTTCATTTTTCTAAACCACATGTCAAATGAATTAAAGGATGCATTTTGATATTTGGTGTTATTTATAAGTGTAGAAATGATTAAAAATTTCACGCGTTTCGATGGTGTTTCGTGAAATATTTGTCTTTCGCGTAACATATACAATACTGTGGTAAAGATTTTGGTTTGTTTTGCCCACGCTTTTCTCGTGCATGAAAAAATAGCAAGATGTTCGACGGGACGTAGTTTGACACAGGTTACGTTACTCGCACAGGTTTGTCAATTTGAAATGACATATATTATGTATAATATATATGCATGCATGTATTTTAATATTGACATGCAGCTCTCCACGAAAGATGTTGATATTTGTTGTTATATGTAAGTGTAGAAAAGATTTGCTCGGACACCTTGCTCGTCCTTGTCCATTGAAGGTCAAACCCATCACGAAACGTTTATCCCGGACACCGGAGAAATGGATGACATCCGGTATGCTAAGAATGGCGTGGCAGAGACAAAGAACTTCAACTTTAACCGCGGAGTAGGCGATAATCCCAAGTTGAAAATCTGGAATTAAGTTACGTACGATATATCTTATATTTACAATGATGTGTTTGATAGTTTGTCGTGTCCTTTCCAACGTGTCATTTCGATACTGTAATCGTTTTCGGATGATACGTGAAGTTTGAGCGGTTGTTCTGGCTGTCAGATACAAATATTAAACCTGAGATATTTTACTTGCTCATTAAAGATAAGCCTAACTTCAGGATATTGTCGAATATTTTGTTTTGAACAAGTGATGGATCTAGTTGAAGAGAGAGAGAGAGAGGGGGGGGGGGGGGGGGTACAGTGTTCACTATAGAAGCGGACATTTGCGCAATTTGTGCCAACCTTATTACCAGTAAAGGTATATGTGAATTATAACGGTATCATTATCTAGTATGATGTTTACAAGGTAATGGCAAGCCAAGCTACTGAATTGTGGAATGCTTTTCATGTTTATTATGTGTTTATAGTTGATATGCAATGTGCCTGGTACCTGATGTGTTATTGCACTGTGGTAGACAATATGCCATTCTGCATCCAATTGTATAAATATTGGGTTATTTTCAGGTTTGGATAAAAAGTTAACCAGAGGCAAGATGGGTTAGAGTTGTTGCATCAAATGCAATTAAGACAAGTAAACAACAAACTGAGGATCTTTACAGCTCTTAAACAGTATCAGACACTTAGATCCAATTTTACTGGATATACTTTTTTATCAAATTTAACCAACATTTTACACAATCGTTTTACCTAACTTTAGCTCATTTTACCAATATTTATACTGTTATGTGCTGATGTTTCTCTGTGTCAAGAAAGCATTGCTATTTAACCAGATTGTTTGTATCTTGGAAATATTTTATAACCAGTCATTTTGCTCCAGGGGTGTAGTCTATATATTACTGAATATTTTTCTTATACAACATAAACTCTACACATCTTATCTTAATTTTGTTATAATTTATACAATGTGTGTAGAAATTTTAAAACATACTGTGTCTTTTAGTATTGTTATCAAACATTAAAATTAGCAAAACAATCAAGTACTTTGTACATCTGTGATAAACAATTTATTTAAAGCATCTTACAGTCTAGATAAAAGCACATTCAATAGAAATATCATGAGATTTGTCATTCCTATTGTGTTCATAATTTGATCACCTTGATGCTATGATAAATGCAGTAGAAAAATAGATTTAGTCATTTGTTGGATCTATTTGAGGAACTCAAAATTATTTGCATATTTGAAATGACACTTGGTTTAATGTTATGACTGCCGACTATTGCTTTACTATAGATACGGGTACTGAACTAACAAGAGTTCTGGTTTATTGATAGATTAGTAGACTGCTTACAAAGATCTGTGATTTTAATAGGGTATTGTAATATTGTTAGGTACTGGACAAATGATATGTTCTGGACTATGGATTAGGTACTGGACTATTGATAGAATAAAGGACTATTGATAGAGTACTGGACAATTGGCGAAGGGACTACTGATAGAGTAGTGGACTATTGGTAGAGTAATGGACTATTGATAGAGTAATGGACTATTGGTAGAGTACTGGGTCAATGATAAAGTAGTGGGCTATTGATAGAGTACTGCACTATTGGTAGAGTAGTGAGCTATTGATATAGTAATGGACTATTGGTAGAGTACTATGCAATTGATAGAGTAGTGATCTACTGATAGAGTAATGGACTAATGGTAGAGTAGTGGGCTATTGATAGAGTACTGCACAATTGATAGAGTAATGGACTATTGGTAGAGTACTGGACCACTGATAGAGTAGTGGACTATTGGTGCAGGGACTATTGATAGAGTACAGGACCACTGATAGAGTAGTGGGTAATTGATGGAGTAATGAACTATTGGTATAGTAGTGGACTACTGATAGAGTAATGAACTCTTGGTAAGAGTAGTGGACCATTGATAGAGTAATGAACTATTGGTGGAGGGACTACTGATAGAGTAGTGGACTATTGATAGAACAATGAACTAATGGTAGAGTAATGTGCTAGTGATAGAGTAGTGAACTATTGATAGATTACTGGACTAATGGTAAAATAATGGACTATTGTTAGATTAGTGGACTATTGATACTTAGTAAGACTTTTGATAGAGCTGTGGACTCTTGATAAGAGTAGTGGACTATTAATAGAGTAGTGTGCTATATATAAAGTACTGGACCACTGATAGAGTAGTGGGCTACTGATATTGTAATGGACAATTGGTAGAGTAGTGGACCATTGGTAGAGTACTGGATTAATGGTAGAGTAATGGATTGTTGTTAGATTAGTGGACTATTGGTATTCAGTTAGACTTTTGATAGAGCTGTGGACTCTTGATAAGAGTAATGGATTATTGATAAAATAATGGACTATTGGTAGAGTACTGGACTAATGGTAGAGTAATGGACTGTTCTTAGATTAGTGGACTATTGGTATTCAGTTAAGACTTTTGATAGAGCTGTGGCCTCTTGATAAGAGTAATGGATTATTGCAATTGGTAGAGTAATGGACTAATGGTAGAGTATTAGGCCACTGACAGAGTAGTGAACTATTGATAAAGTAATGGACAATTGGTAGAGTACTGGATCACTGACGGAGTACTGTACTATTGATAGAGTACTGGACTAATGGTAGAGTAATGGACTATTGTTAGATTAGTGGACTTTTGATATCCAGTTAGATTTTTGATAGAGCTGTGGACTCTTGATAAGAGTATTGAACTATTGATAAAGTAATTGACTACTGGTAGAGTACTGTACTAGTGATAGAGTAGTGAACTATTAATAGAGTACTAGACTCATGGTAGAGTAATGAACACATGTTAGAGTGGTGGACTATTGATAGAGTAATGGACTATTGGTAGAATACTGGATCACTGACAGAGTACTGTACTATTGATAGAGTACTGGACTAATGGTAGAGTAATTGACTATTGTTAGATTAGTGGACTATTGATATTCAGATTTTTGATAGAGCTGTGGACTCTTGATAAGAGTAGTGGACTATTGATTGAGTACTGGATTATTGGTGGAGCGACTACTGATACAGTAGTGGACTATTGATAGAGTAATGGACTATTGGTAGAGTACTGTGCTAGTGATAGTGTAGTGAACTATTAACAGAGTAGTGGACAATTGTTAGGGTAGTGGTCCATTGATAAAGTACTGGACTAATGACAGAGTAATAGACTTTAGTTAGATGAGTAACTATTGATATTCAGTTAGACTTTTGATAGAGCTGTTGACTATTGAAAAGAGAAGTGGACTTTTGATTGAATACTTGACTAATGGTACTGTACTGCACCACTGATAGAGTAGTGAACTAATATTAGAGTACTGTACTAGTGATAGAGCAGTGAACTATTAATAAAGTACTGAACTGATGTTAGAGTACTGGACCGCTGATAGAGCAGTGAACTATTGATAGAGTACCGGACTAATGGAAGAGTAGTGGGCAATTGTTAGAGTACTGGACTATAAGTGGAGGGACTACTGATAGAGTAATGAACTATTGATAGAGTAATGGACAATTGGTAGGGTACTGTACTAGTGATAGAGTACTGAACTATTAATAGAGTACTGGAGTAATGGTGGAATATTGGACCACAGATAGAGTGGTAGGCAATAGATAGAGTACTTGACCACAAATAGAGTACTGGACAAATGGTAGAGTAATGGACTATATTTAGATTAGTGGCCTATTGATTTTCAGTTAGATTCTTGAAAGAACTGTTGTCTATTGAACAGAGTAGTGGACTATTGATTGAGTACTTGACTATTGGTGGAGGGACTACTGATAGAGTAGTGAACTATTAATAGGACACTGGACTAATGGTACTGTACTTGACCACTGATAGATAAGTGAACTAATACTAGAGTACTGTACTAGTGATAGAGTAGTGAACTTATACTAGAGTACTGTACTTGTGATAGAGTAGTGAACTATTAAGAGAGTACTGTACTAGTGATAGAGTAGTGGACTATTGATAGAGTACTGGACTAATGGTAGAGTGGTGGGCAATTTTTAGAGTAGTGGACCATTGATGGAGTAGTGGACTATTGATACAGAGCTGCACTATTGATAGAGTAATGCACTATTGATAGAGTAACATACTATTGATACAGGTAGTGGACTATTGATTAGACTTTTGATAGAGCTGTGGACTCTTGATAAGAGCAGTGGACTATTGATAGAGAACTCGACTATTGATAGAGTACTGGACTATAAGTGGAGGGACTACTGATAGAGTAGTGAACTATTGATAGAGTAATAGACAAATGGTAGGGTACTGTACTAGTGATAGAGTAGCGACATATTAATATGTTACTGAGGTAATTGTAGAATACTGGACCACTGATAGAATGGTGGGCTATTGATAGAGTACTGGACCACAGATAGAGTACTGGGCCAATGGTAGAGTAATGGGCTATATTTAGATAAGTGGACTATTGATATTCAGTTAGACTTTTGATTGAGCTGTTGAGTCTTGATAAGAGTAGTGAACTATTGCTAGAGTACTGGAATTATGGTAGAGGGACCACTGACAGAGTAATGTACTATAGACAGAGTACTGGACTAATGGTAGAGTGATGGACTATTGTTAGATTAGTGGACTATTGATATTCAGTCAGACTTTTGATAGAGCTGTTGCCTATTGACAATAGTAGTAGACTATTGATTGAGTACTTGACTATTGGTGGAGGGACTACTGATAGAGAAGTGAACTACTAATAGAGTACTAGACCACTGATGAAGTAATTTACTATTGTTAGAGAACTGGGCCACAGATAGAGTAGTGAACTATTGTTAGAGTACCGGACCACTGATAGAGTAGTGAAATATTGTTAGCGTACTGTACTAGTGATAGACTAGTGAACTATTGATAGAGTATTGGGCTAATGGTAGAGTAGTGGGCAATTGTTAAGAGAAGTGGACCATTGATAGAGTAGTGGACTATTGATATGGAGCTGCACTATTGATAGAGTAATGGACTATTGATAGAGTAACTGACTTTTGATACAGGTTGTGGACTATTGATATTCAGTAAGACTTTTGATAGAGCAGTGGACTATTGATTGAGTACTGGATTATTGGTGGAGGGACTACTGATAGAGTAGTAAAAAATTGATAGAGTAATGGACCACTGACAGAGTATTGAACTATTGATAGAGTACTAGACTAATAGTAGAGTGTTGGATCACTGATATAGTAGTTAACTATTGCTTGTGTACTGGACTAATGGTAGAGTAGTGGGCTATTGCTAGAGTAGTGGACCACTGATTGAGTAGTGAACTATCGATTGTAAACTGTCCTAATGGTAGAGTAGTGGACCATTGTTAGAGTAGTGGACCATTGATAGAGTAGTGGACTATTGATAGAGTTATAGACTTTTGATACAGGTATTGTACTATTGATATTCAGTTAGACTTTTGATAGAGCTGTGGAATCTTGATATGAGTAGTGTACTATTGATAGAATTTGGAATATTAGTAGAGAGCAAGAC
Source organism: Lutraria lutraria (assembly GCA_964023205.1). Classification (NCBI taxonomy): domain Eukaryota; kingdom Metazoa; phylum Mollusca; class Bivalvia; order Venerida; family Mactridae; genus Lutraria; species Lutraria lutraria. The sequence continues at coordinate 27,114,899 of OZ026842.1, read as the reverse complement.
TATTGTTACATGCTGGTCCATTGTTAGAGTTAGTGGACTTTTGTTAGAGAGCTGGTCTATTGTTAGAGTTAGTGCACTATTAACAGATTAGTGGTCTATTGATAGAGTAGTGGATTATCTATAGTCAGTAAGACCTTCTATTATAATAGTGGATTTTTAATAGAGTACTGGACTGTTGATTTAATTTTGGAATTGTAATTGTAGGCTGAACTATCAGTAGAGTTTTGGACTATTGTTTAAATGCTGGATTGTTGATAGAGGGCTGGTCTAGATAGATATTTAAAGATTTCATTGTGATATATTCATGATAATAGGCTAATTAATCGAAGATTTCCATTTGATTATCGATTTTATCAGATGTACCCAATTACGTATAACTGATTTTTTATTGATATGTTATACTTATTCAGATGTTATATATCAACAATAGTGATTGCTGGATTATGTACAGCCTTGCATTGAGGATAACCCTTTGTACAGGTGACTATACTTTCACTAACTTATAAAAACATGTATATCATAGATACGTAGATCACCACATTAATTTATTGAAAGTTACTTACAGGTACAACATATTTTTATCTAATCGTTATATTTCCTGGTTCGTGCAAGTTATTAATACGTTGTTAATGATGACTTGTCCTTATGTACAGAAAGCTACTCATATCCTCTGTATTTCCACCACAGAGTGATTTATTCATGGAGTCACACTTCATAGGAATGTATAATGTAAACATACAATTATGAATAACACTTAAAGCAATATGCTGTCATAAATACTGAAACAGAAAAAGAATAAAGCTTTAATTTTGGATCAATTTACATACGCATTTCTACTAGTAATAAATGACTATTATTTAATCATTAGTATTTTAGTCCTTATATCTGGCTACTTGTTATTGATTGAATATCTATTGATGTTAATATGTTTCTGATTTCACGAATCAGCGGTAGTGATTGCAGCTATTCAGCAGCATGGTAATGGGGATACAGTTTTTGTGGATAAGTATACTTTTACCTACTCCAAACATATTACACATGTTATGTAGATTTACTTATTTTTCTATATACACTATATATAAACCTATGCATGTATAGCTGATTGAAAGTGTTTAACTTGTTCTAGCTTATATACAGTCAAACCTGTGTTGGCGTATATCTCCAAAAACGGCCAACTTGTTAATAAAGGACATTCTATGAAAAACCGTCATTGATTATAAACAACAAAGTAACTTCTGAATGAAGGCCACTTGCCAATAAAGGTCACATTATATAGTTTTCAGTAGCGATCATTGTGGACAGCATTTATATTTTCCAATAGCTGTTTTCCTAGAATTTTCATATCATTTCTGTATTGTTAATAATGACTTTTTATTACTGAAAGATATTTTCGTTTAAGTTAGTTCATAATTATTTGATTACGTGTGCCCTTGAACTTAACACTTTCAGTGTTTGGTAACTTGTATTATATACTTATTCATCAAAAGTTAACTATTTGTGATTTGTATTTGATGATTTGCCATTTCATTTCAGGGCAAACCAGCATACTATAATAACTAAACTAAACTGAAGTTTGATCGAGATTGCTTTTTTCAACACTGTTTTATAAAACGTATGCTTTGTGTTTGTGATTAGTGATCAGTGTAGTGTTTGTGATTAGTGATCAGTGTAGTGTTTGTGCTTAGTATTTGTGCTTATTGTTTTGTGCATAGTGTTTGTGTTTAGTGTGTTGCGCATAGTGTTTGTGCTTAGTGTTTTACGCGTAGTGTTTGTGCTGTGTTATATTTGTGCTTGTTAAATAAAATTTGGATTAGGATTATTTAGGATGGATTTGAAGTAGGTTGATTTTCTTGATCACTGGCACCTAACTGTCACATTGATAGGTCCCCTCACATAATTTAACTTCACAATGCACTATTTTTTTAGGAATAGGAACACATTATTTTTCTTAAATTTTTGAACATTTTAAGTAATTGCAATTTTCAAATACTTAAGATAATATACTTAACATAATGATTGAGGTTTGAGATATAAGAATAGGTAATCAAATATGATTCTTCGAACAACAACAATAAAAAAAATGTTACGTAAATATAATGATTTTCGTAAAATTAAACCCTACAGGTTGACATATTTTTTCGAAATATGTTCGCGATATACATTAACATGCGCTTATCAACGTTTATCTAAAAGGTTAGAATGATTATTCATGTCCTATAAAATTCTTGTATATAAGATAAAACCATGTTTGCGCTAAACCATGTCTCAAAAATAAATCAAGGTGAATAAAATGTATAGCTAACATTAAACTAAGATGAATTCACACATTTTCATTGATATAACAATTAAAAACATGATAAGCTTGTTGATTAAAATTCACCCCCTCATATAAATTCATTAATTAGGGCGTGTAGTCAAACTGTTTGCATTGAAATAATATAAACAAATCCCGCGACCGTAGTAAAATACATTTCCAACCTAAATATTGACCATTTTGGATGACTTCAATGCACAATGATTCGTTATTGATATTCTACATCCAAGACCTTTAATCACATTAAATTCTCTATAATCACACTGGTAAATGTGATAATTTATACTTAATATCATTTTGAGAAAGCCAAATGCGATACACGCGGTTGTAAAATTAATTTAATATTAAATTCTTACTGAAGCCAATATACAATAATTAATACACGTTGAGGGCCCTTTATTCATATGTTTTACATAGAAATATATAAATAGATATTGCAAAAATAATTCCTTTTAATACAAGTTTTTATTTAGGGTATTCAATTAAAATTTGGCATTGAAATATGTAAATAGGCTCGATAAATATGCCATTTAATCAAAGATTTCACTTTGATAATCGAAACAGAATTTATCTGGTCATGAATTTGGGTAATACATAGTTCCCTCATCTACAATATTTACCTCCCGGCCATCGTGCTAGTCAAATTTCTTAAGCTCTAAATAGAAAAAAATCTTTATTGGTTATTATTAAACTCATTTTACAAAAGTTTACTTAATCGTGAAATTGTTAATGCTATAAGCACATCAGGTTTAAAAAATGTAGTAGTCACTTATGAATATCCTATATTTAGAATTATTGAAAAACAAATTCTTCTATCAATGCCTGTTAAATTGCCAAGCAAATAATGGCCGCCAAGGGAGGTAAATATTGAAGATGTGGGAACTATGTATAAACGAAAATGTAGCTCAAAATTTCGTAAATAAATATTGCAGTAATAATTCCGCTTAATATACGTATGTTTAAAATTCATGTATGTTTTATAAACTTATGAAATATGCTATTTAGTCAAAGATCTCCCTTAATACAATATATCATATCATTAATTAGGGCATTCAAACATAATTTGGCATTGAAATATATGAAAATAAATATGGCAGTAATACTTCTGTTTGATTCATGTTTACAATGCATTCACATTCTATAATCTTATAAATTACTATATTTAATCAAGATCGCCCTTTGGTAATCAATAAACAACATATCAGTTCATTCATTAGGGAATTCAATCAATATTTGGCATTGAAATATTATGTAAATAAATATTGCAGTAATAATTCTGTTTAATAGTATGTTTTCAATTCATGCACATTTATAATTTACATCTGCTCATTAAATTGGCTATAAAATCAAAGATTTCCTTTTGATAATCAACACACAACACATTAAGTCAATTAAGTAAGGTATTCAGTCAAAATTTGGCACTGCAATATATGTAAATGAACATTGCTGTAATAAGTCTGTATAATTCATGTTTACCATTCATGCACATTCTATATTCTCATTTATTAAGCCATTTAATCAAGATTTCCCTTTGATAAGCAATACACAATCTATCAGATCATTAATTAGGGCATTCAATCATAATTCGACATAGACAATTATGTAAGAAATGTTGCAGTAACTATTTCTGTCAGTCTTATGTTCTAATTCATGCACATTCAATCAGCTCATTAAATATGCCTTTTAATCAGAGATTTCCCTTTAATAATCAATAAACAATACATCAGGTCATTAGTTAGGGTATTTAATCAAAATTTGGCATTGAAATATGAAAATTAATTTTGCAGTAATTATTCTGTTAAATGTATGTTTACAATTCATGCACATTCTTAAGATTAATTAATCAAAGATTTGCAGCTGACAAATAATGAACATCCTGTATGATATCTGTTTTCAATTCATGCACATCACATAAGCTTATTGACTAGGCTATTTAATCAAATATTTGCAGTTGATAATACATGCACAACTAATAAAGACATTACTTAGGGTATTCAATCATAATTTCGCTTTGAAATAGTAAATATGTAAATACATATAGCAGAAATAATTGTCTTAAATGGCACTATACAATTTTTGTACATAATATAAATTAATCAAAAACCGGCTTTCAAACATGTAAATAAATATTTAATATTTTTATATGTAAATAATTCCCTTAAATATCTGTATACAATGTATGCACATTAAATAGGATATTTAAACAAAGATTTCTCTTAAATAATCAATGAACAATATATCAGGTCATTTATTATGATATTCACTTAAAATATGTAAAACAAAAATATTGAAGCAATAATTCTAATAAATGTATGTTTACAATTCATGTACCATTCTAAACGGACAGTAATTGGGTTATTAATTCAAAATTTGCAGTCCAAAAACTATGAACATCTTATAACATCATTTTTTAGGGTATTCAATTAGATTTCCTTAAATATATGTGTACAATTCATGCACATTATATAAGTTCATTAAATAGGGTATGTAAACAAAGATTTCTCTTTAATAATCAATGAACAATATGTCTGGTCATTCTTCATGATATTCAATCATAATTTGACTTTAAAATATGTATCACAATAATATTAAAGGAATAATTCATATAAATGTATGTTTACAATTAATGCACATTCTAAAGGGTCATTAATTAGGTTTTTTGATTCAAATTTGCAGTTGACAAACAATGAACATCTTGTGACCTCATTTGTTTGGGTATTCAATCAGATTTCCCTAAATATCTGTATACAATTCATGCACATTATATAAGTTCATTAAATAGGGTATGTAAACAAAGATTTCTCTTTAATAATCAATGAACAATATGTCTGGTCATTCTTCATGATATTCAATTATAATTTGGCCTTAAAATATGTATCACAAAAATATTGAAGCAATAATTCATATAAATTTATGTTTACAATTAATGCACATTCCAATGGGTTATTATTAGCTTATTTGATTCAAATTTGCAGTGTACAAACAATGAACATCTTATGACCTCATTTATTAGGGTATTCAATCAGATTTCCTTAAATATCTGTATACAATTCATGCACATTAAATAAGTTCATTAAATAGGGTATGTAAACAAAGAATTCTCTTTAATAATCAATGAACAATATATCTGGTCATTCTTCATGATATTCAATCATAATTTGGCTTCAAAATATGTAAAACAAAAATATTGAAGCAATAGTTCATATAAATGTATGTTTACAATTAATGCACATTCTAATGGGTCATTAATTAGGTTATTTGATTCAAATTTGCAGTTGACAAACAATGAACATCTTATGACCTCATTTGTTAGGGTATTTGTTATAAGATTTCCTTAAATATCTGTATACAATTCATGCACATTAAATAAGTTCATTAAATAGGGTATGTAAACAAAGATTTCTCTTTAATAATCAATGAACAATATGTCTGGTCATTCTTCATGATATTCAATTACAATTTGGCCTTAAAATTTGTATCACAAAAATATTGAAGAAATAATTCATATAAATGTATGTTTACAATTAATGCACATTCTAATGGGTCATTAATTAGGTTATTTGATTCAAATGTGCAGTTGACAAACAATGAACATCTTATGACCTCATTTGTTAGGGTATTCAATTAGATTTCCTTCAATATCTGTATACAATTCGTGCACATTAAATAAGTTCATTAAATAGGGTATGTAAACAAAGAATTCTCTTTAATAATCAATGAACAATATATCTGGTCATTCTTCATGATATTCAATCATAATTTGGCCTTAAAATATGTATCACAAAAATATTAAAGCAATAATTCATATAAATTTATGTTTACAATTAATGCACATTCCAATGGGTTATAAATTAGCTTATTTGATTCAAATTTGCAGTGTACAAACAATGAACATCTTATGACCTCATTTATTAGGGTATTCAATCAGTTTTCCTTAAATATCTGTATACAATTCATGCACATTATATAAGTTCATTAAATAGGGTATGTAAACAAAGATTTCTCTTTAATAATCAATGAACAATATGTCTGGTCATTCTTCATGATATTCAATTATAATTTGGCCTTAAAATTTGTATCACAAAAATATTGAAGAAATAATTCATATAAATGTATGTTTACAATTAATGCACATTCTAATGGGTCATTAATTAGGTTATTTGATTCAAATGTGCAGTTGACAAACAATGAACATCTTATGACCTCATTTGTTAGGGTATTCAATCAGATTTCCTTAAATATCTGTATACAATTCATGCACATTAAATAAGTTCATTAAATAGGGTATGTAAACAAAGAATTCTCTTTAATAATCAATGAACAATATATCTGGTCATTCTTCATGATATTCAATCATAATTTGGCTTCAAAATATGTAAAACAAAAATATTGAAGCAATAATTCATATAAATGTATGTTTACAATTAATGCACATTCTAATGGGTCATTAATTAGGTTATTTGATTCAAATTTGCAGTTGACAAACAATGAACATCTTATGACCTCATTTGTTAGGGTATTTGTTATAAGATTTCCTTAAATATCTGTATACAATTCATGCACATTAAATAAGTTCATTAAATAGGGTATGTAAACAAAGAATTCTCTTTAATAATCAATGAACAATATATCTGGTCATTCTTCATGATATTCAATCATAATTTGGCTTTAAAATATGTAAAACAAAAATATTGAAGAAATAATTCATATAAATGTATGTTTACAATTAATGCACATTCTAAAGGGTTATTAATTAGCTTATTAGTTTCAAAGTTGCAGTTGACAAACAATGAACATCTTATGACCTCATTTGTTGGGGTATTTAATCAGATTTCCTTAAATATATGTATACAATTCATGCACATTAAATAAGTTCATTAAATAGGGTATGTAAACAAAGAATTCTCTTTAATAGTCAATGAACAATATATCTGGTCATTCTTCATGATATTCAATCATAATTTGGCCTTAAAATATGTATCACAAAAATATTGAAGCAATAATTCATATAAATTGATGTTTACAATTAATGCACATTCTAATGGGTCATTAATTAGGTTATTTGATTCAAATTTGCAGTTGACAAACAATGAACATGTTATGACCTCATTTATTAGGGTATTCAATCAGATTTCCTTAAATATCTGTATACAATTCATGCACACTATATAAGTTCATTAAATAGGGTATGTAAACAAAGAATTCTCTTTAATAATCAATGAACAATATATCTGGTCATTCTTCATGATATTCAATCATAATTTGGCTTTAAAATATGTAAAACAAAAATATTGAAGCAATAGTTCATATAAATGTATGTTTACAATTAATGCACATGCTAATGGGTCATTAGTTAGGTTATTTGATTCAAATTTGCAGTTGACAAACAATGAACATCTTATGACCTCATTTGTTAGGGTATTTGTTAGAAGATTTCCTTAAATATCTGTATACAATTCATGCACATTAAATAAGTTCATTAAAAAGGTTATGTAAACAAAGAATTCTCTTTAATAATCAATGAACAATATATCTGATCATTCTTCATGATATTCAATCATAATTTGGCTATAAAATATGTAAAACAAAAATATTGAAGCAATAATTCATATAAATGTATGTTTACAATTAATGCACATTCTAATGGTTCATTAATTAGGTTATTTGATTCAAATTTGCAGTTGACAAACAATGAACATCTTATGACCTCATTTGTTAGGGTATTCGTTATAACATTTCCTTAAATATCTGTATACAATTCATGCACATTAAATAAGTTCATTAAATAGGGTATGTAAACAAAGAATTCTCTTTAATAATCAATGAACAATATATCTGGTCATTCTTCATGATATTCAATCATAATTTGGCTTTAAAATATGTAAAACAAAAATATTGAAGCAATAGTTCATATAAATGTATGTTTACAATTAATGCACATTCTAATGGTTCATTAATTAGGTTATTTGATTCAAATTTGCAGTTGACAAACAATGAACATCTTATGACCTCATTTGTTAGGATATTTGTTATAAGATTTCCTTAAATATCTGTATACAATTCATGTACATTAAATAAGTTCATTAAATAGGGTATGTAAACAAAGAATTCTCTTTAATAATGAATGAACAATATATCTAGTCATTCTTCATGATATTCAATCATAATTTGGCTTTAAAATATGTAAAACAAAAACATTGAAGAAATAATTCATATAAATGTATGTTTACAATTAATGCACATTCTAAAGGGTTATTAATTAGCTTATTTGTTTCAAAGTTGCAGTTGACAAACAATGAACATCTTATGACCTCATTTGTTGGGGTATTTAATCAGATTTCCTTAAATATATGTATACAATTCATGCACATTAAATAAGTTCATTAAATAGGGTATGTAAACAAAGAATTCTCTTTAATAGTCAATGAACAATATATCTGGTCATTCTTCATGATATTCAATCATAATTTGGCCTTAAAATATGTATCACAAAAATATTGAAGCAATAATTCATATAAATTGATGTTTACAATTAATGCACATTCTAATGGGTCATTAATTAGGTTATTTGATTCAAATTTGCAGTTGACAAACAATGAACATGTTATGACCTCATTTATTAGGGTATTCAATCAGATTTCCTTAAATATCTGTATACAATTCATGCACACTATATAAGTTCATTAAATAGGGTATGTAAACAAAGAATTCTCTTTAATAATCAATGAACAATATATCTGGTCATTCTTCATGATATTCAATCATAATTTGGCTTTAAAATATGTAAAACAAAAATATTGAAGCAATAGTTCATATAAATGTATGTTTACAATTAATGCACATGCTAATGGGTCATTAGTTAGGTTATTTGATTCAAATTTGCAGTTGACAAACAATGAACATTTTATGACCTCATTTGTTAGGGTATTTGTTAGAAGATTTCCTTAAATATCTGTATACAATTCATGCACATTATATAAGTTCATTAAATAGGGTATGTAAACAAAGAATTCTCTTTAATAATCAATGAACAATATATCTGGTCATTCTTCATGATATTCAATCATAATTTGGCCTTAAAATATGTATCACAAAAATATTGAAGCAATAATTCATATAAATTTATGTTTACAATTAATGCACATTCCAATGGGTTATTAATTAGCTTATTTGATTCAAATTTGCAGTGTACAAACAATGAACATCTTATGACCTCATTTATTAGGGTATTCAATCAGATTTCCTTAAATATCTGTATACAATTCATGCACATTAAATAGGGTATGTAAACAAAGAATTCTCTTTAATAATCAATGAACAATATATCTGGGCATTCTTCATGATATTCAATCATAATTTGGCCTTAAAATATGTATCACAAAAATATTGAAGCAATAATTCATATAAATATATGTTTAGAATTAATGCACATTCCAATGCGTCATTAATTAGCTTATTTGATTCAAATTTGCAGTGTACAAACATTGAACATCTGATGACCTCATTTATTAGGGTATTCAATCAGATTTCTTTAAATATCTGTATACAATTCATGCACATTAAATAAGTTCATTAAATAGGGTATGTAAACAAAGATTTCTCTTTAATAATCAATGAACAATATGTCTGGTCATTCTTCATGATATTCAATTATAATTTGGCCTTAAAATTTGTATCACAAAAATATTAAAGAAATAATTCATATAAATGTATGTTTACAATTAATGCACATTCTAATGGGTCATTAATTAGGTTATTTGATTCAAATTTGCAGTTGACAAACAATGAACATCTTATGACCTCATTTGTTAGGGTATTCAATCAGATTTCCTTAAATATCTGTACACTATTCATGCACATTAAATAAGTTCATTAAATAGGGTATGTAAACAAAGAATTCTCTTTAATAATCAATGAACAATATATCTGGTCATTCTTCATGATATTCAATCATAATTTGGCTTTAAAATATGTAAAACAAAAATATTGAAGAAATAATTCATATAAATGTATGTTTACAATTAATGCACATTCTAATGGGTCATTAATTAGGTTATTTGATTCAAATTTGCAGTTGACAAACAATGAACATCTTATGACCTCATTTGTTAGGGTATTCAATCAGATTTCCTTAAATATATGTATACAATTCATGCACATTAAATAAGTTCATTAAATAGGGTATGTAAACAAAGAATTCTCTTTAATAATCAATGAACAATATATCTGGTCATTCTTCATGATATTCAATCATAATTTGGCTTCAAAATATGTAAAACAAAAATATTGAAGCAATAATTCATATAAATGTATGTTTACAATTAATGCACATTCTAATGGGTCATTAATTAGGTTATTTGATTCAAATTTGCAGTTGACAAACAATGAACATCTTATGACCTCATTTGTTAGGGTATTTGTTATAAGATTTCCTTAAATATCTGTATACAATTCATGCACATTAAATAAGTTCATTAAATAGGGTATGTAAACAAAGAATTCTCTTTAATAATCAATGAACAATATATCTGGTCATTCTTCATGATATTCAATCATAATTTGGCTTTAAAATATGTAAAACAAAAATATTGAAGAAATAATTCATATAAATGTATGTTTACAATTAATGCACATTCTAATGGGTCATTAATTAGGTTATTTGATTCAAATTTGCAGTGTACAAAAAATGAACATCTTATGACCTCATTTATTAGGGTATTCAATCAGATTTCCTTAAATATATGTATATAATTCATGCACATTAAATAAGTTCATTAAATAGGGTATGTAAACAAAGAATTCTCTTTAATAATCAATGAACAATATATCTGGTCATTCTTCATGATATTCAATCATAATTTGGCTTTAAAATATGTAAAACAAAAATATTGAAGCAATAATTCATATAAATGTATGTTTACAATTAATGCACATTCTAATGGGTCATTAATTAGGTTATTTGATTCAAATTTGCAGTTGACAAACAATGAACATGTTATGACCTCATTTATTAGGGTATTCAATCAGATTTCCTTAAATATCTGTATACAATTCATGCACACTATATAAGTTCATTAAATAGGGTATGTAAACAAAGAATTCTCTTTAATAATCAATAAACAATATGTCTGGTAATTCTTTATGATATTCAATCATAATTTGACTTTAAAATATGTATCACTATAATATTAAAGCAATAATTCATATAAATGTATGTTTACAATTATTGCACATTCTAATGGGTCATTAATTAGGTTATTTGATTCAAATTTGCAGTTGACAAACAATGAACATCTTATGACCTCATTTGTTAGGGTATTTGTTATAAGATTTCCTTAAATATCTGTATACAATTCATGCACATTAAATAAGTTCATTAAATAGGGTATGTAAACAAAGAATTCTTTTTAATAATCAATGAACAATATATCTGGTCATTCTTCCTGATACTCAATCATAATTTGGCTTTAAAATATGTAAAACAAAAATATTGAAGCAATAATTCATATAAATGTATGTTAACAATTAATGCACATTCTAATGGGTCATTAATTAGGTTATTTGATTCAAATGTGCAGTTGACAAACAATGAACATCTTATGACCTCATTTGTTAGGGTATTCAATCAGATTTCCTTCAATATCTGTATACAATTCATGCACATTAAATAAGTTCATTAAATAGGGTATGTAAACAAAGAATTCTCTTTAATAATCAATGAACAATATATCTGGGCATTCTTCATGATATTCAATCATAATTTGGCCTTAAAATATGTATCACAAAAATATTGAAGCAATAATTCATATAAATATATGTTTACAATTAATGCACATTCCAATGGGTCATTAATTAGCTTATTTGATTCAAATTTGCAGTGTACAAACAATGAACATCTTATGACCTCATTTATTAGGGTATTCAATCAGATTTCCTTAAATATCTGTATACAATTCATGCACATTAAATAAGTTCATTAAATAGGGTATGTAAACAAAGAATTCTCTTTAATAATCATTGAACAATATATCTGGTCATTCTTCATGATATTCAATCATAATTTGGCTTCAAAATATGTAAAACAAAAATATTGAAGCAATAGTTCATATAAATGTATGTTTACAATTAATGCACATTCTAATGGGTCATTAATTAGGTTATTTGATTCAAATTTGCAGTTGACAAACAATGAACATCTTATGACCTCATTTGTTAGGGTATTTGTTATAAGATTTCCTTAAATATCTGTATACAATTCATGCACATTAAATAAGTTCATTAAATAGGGTATGTAAACAAAGATTTCTCTTTAATAATCAATGAACAATATGTCTGGTCATTCTTCATGATATTCAATTACAATTTGGCCTTAAAATTTGTATCACAAAAATATTGAAGAAATAATTCATATAAATGTATGTTTACAATTAATGCACATTCTAATGGGTCATTAATTAGGTTATTTGATTCAAATGTGCAGTTGACAAACAATGAACATCTTATGACCTCATTTGTTAGGGTATTCAATTAGATTTCCTTCAATATCTGTATACAATTCATGCACATTAAATAAGTTCATTAAATAGGGTATGTAAACAAAGAATTCTCTTTAATAATCAATGAACAATATATCTGGTCATTCTTCATGATATTCAATCATAATTTGGCCTTAAAATATGTATCACAAAAATATTAAAGCAATAATTCATATAAATTTATGTTTACAATTAATGCACATTCCAATGGGTTATAAATTAGCTTATTTGATTCAAATTTGCAGTGTACAAACAATGAACATCTTATGACCTCATTTATTAGGGTATTCAATCAGTTTTCCTTAAATATCTGTATACAATTCATGCACATTATATAAGTTCATTAAATAGGGTATGTAAACAAAGATTTCTCTTTAATAATCAATGAACAATATGTCTGGTCATTCTTCATGATATTCAATTATAATTTGGCCTTAAAATTTGTATCACAAATATATTGAAGAAATAATTCATATAAATGTATGTTTACAATTAATGCACATTCTAATGGGTCATTAATTAGGTTATTTGATTCAAATGTGCAGTTGACAAACAATGAACATCTTATGACCTCATTTGTTAGGGTATTCAATCAGATTTCCTTAAATATCTGTATACAATTCATGCACATTAAATAAGTTCATTAAATAGGGTATGTAAACAAAGAATTCTCTTTAATAATCAATGAACAATATATCTGGTCATTCTTCATGATATTCAATCATAATTTGGCTTCAAAATATGTAAAACAAAAATATTGAAGCAATAATTCATATAAATGTATGTTTACAATTAATGCACATTCTAATGGGTCATTAATTAGGTTATTTGATTCAAATTTGCAGTTGACAAACAATGAACATCTTATGACCTCATTTGTTAGGGTATTTGTTATAAGATTTCCTTAAATATCTGTATACAATTCATGCACATTAAATAAGTTCATTAAATAGGGTATGTAAACAAAGAATTCTCTTTAATAATCAATGAACAATATATCTGGTCATTCTTCATGATATTCAATCATAATTTGGCTTTAAAATATGTAAAACAAAAATATTGAAGAAATAATTCATATAAATGTATGTTTACAATTAATGCACATTCTAATGGGTCATTAATTAGGTTATTTGATTCAAATTTGCAGTGTACAAAAAATGAACATCTTATGACCTCATTTATTAGGGTATTCAATCAGATTTCCTTAAATATATGTATATAATTCATGCACATTAAATAAGTTCATTAAATAGGGTATGTAAACAAAGAATTCTCTTTAATAATCAATGAACAATATATCTGGTCATTCTTCATGATATTCAATCATAATTTGGCTTTAAAATATGTAAAACAAAAATATTGAAGCAATAATTCATATAAATGTATGTTTACAATTAATGCACATTCTAATGGGTCATTAATTAGGTTATTTGATTCAAATTTGCAGTTGACAAACAATGAACATGTTATGACCTCATTTATTAGGGTATTCAATCAGATTTCCTTAAATATCTGTATACAATTCATGCACACTATATAAGTTCATTAAATAGGGTATGTAAACAAAGAATTCTCTTTAATAATCAATAAACAATATGTCTGGTAATTCTTTATGATATTCAATCATAATTTGACTTTAAAATATGTATCACTATAATATTAAAGCAATAATTCATATAAATGTATGTTTACAATTATTGCACATTCTAATGGGTCATTAATTAGGTTATTTGATTCAAATTTGCAGTTGACAAACAATGAACATCTTATGACCTCATTTGTTAGGGTATTTGTTATAAGATTTCCTTAAATATCTGTATACAATTCATGCACATTAAATAAGTTCATTAAATAGGGTATGTAAACAAAGAATTCTTTTTAATAATCAATGAACAATATATCTGGTCATTCTTCCTGATACTCAATCATAATTTGGCTTTAAAATATGTAAAACAAAAATATTGAAGCAATAATTCATATAAATGTATGTTAACAATTAATGCACATTCTAATGGGTCATTAATTAGGTTATTTGATTCAAATGTGCAGTTGACAAACAATGAACATCTTATGACCTCATTTGTTAGGTTATTCAATCAGATTTCCTTCAATATCTGTATACAATTCATGCACATTAAATAAGTTCATTAAATAGGGTATGTAAACAAAGAATTCTCTTTAATAATCAATGAACAATATATCTGGGCATTCTTCATGATATTCAATCATAATTTGGCCTTAAAATATGTATCACAAAAATATTGAAGCAATAATTCATATAAATATATGTTTACAATTAATGCACATTCCAATGGGTCATTAATTAGCTTATTTGATTCAAATTTGCAGTGTACAAACAATGAACATCTTATGACCTCATTTATTAGGGTATTCAATCAGATTTCCTTAAATATCTGTATACAATTCATGCACATTAAATAAGTTCATTAAATAGGGTATGTAAACAAAGAATTCTCTTTAATAATCATTGAACAATATATCTGGTCATTCTTCATGATATTCAATCATAATTTGGCTTCAAAATATGTAAAACAAAAATATTGAAGCAATAGTTCATATAAATGTATGTTTACAATTAATGCACATTCTAATGGGTCATTAATTAGGTTATTTGATTCAAATTTGCAGTTGACAAACAATGAACATCTTATGACCTCATTTGTTAGGGTATTTGTTATAAGATTTCCTTAAATATCTGTATACAATTCATGCACATTAAATAAGTTCATTAAATAGGGTATGTAAACAAAGATTTCTCTTTAATAATCAATGAACAATATGTCTGGTCATTCTTCATGATATTCAATTACAATTTGGCCTTAAAATTTGTATCACAAAAATATTGAAGAAATAATTCATATAAATGTATGTTTACAATTAATGCACATTCTAATGGGTCATTAATTAGGTTATTTGATTCAAATGTGCAGTTGACAAACAATGAACATCTTATGACCTCATTTGTTAGGGTATTCAATTAGATTTCCTTAAATATCTGTATACAATTCATGCACATTAAATAAGTTCATTAAATAGGGTATGTAAACAAAGAATTCTCTTTAATAATCATTGAACAATATATCTGGTCATTCTTCATGATATTCAATCATAATTTGGCTTCAAAATATGTAAAACAAAAATATTGAAGCAATAATTCATATAAATGTATGTTTACAATTAATGCACATTCTAATGGGTCATTAATTAGGTTATTTGATTCAAATTTGCAGTTGACAAACAATGAACATCTTATGACCTCATTTGTTAGGGTATTTGTTATAAGATTTCCTTAAATATCTGTATACAATTCATGCACATTAAATAAGTTCATTAAATAGGGTATGTAAACAAAGAATTCTCTTTAATAATCAATGAACAATATATCTGGTCATTCTTCATGATATTCAATCATAATTTGGCTTTAAAATATGTAAAACAAAAATATTGAAGAAATAATTCATATAAATGTATGTTTACAATTAATGCACATTCTAAAGGGTTATTAATTAGCTTATTAGTTTCAAAGTTGCAGTTGACAAACAATGAACATCTTATGACCTCATTTGTTGGGGTATTTAATCAGATTTCCTTAAATATATGTATACAATTCATGCACATTAAATAAGTTCATTAAATAGGGTATGTAAACAAAGAATTCTCTTTAATAGTCAATGAACAATATATCTGGTCATTCTTCATGATATTCAATCATAATTTGGCCTTAAAATATGTATCACAAAAATATTGAAGCAATAATTCATATAAATTGATGTTTACAATTAATGCACATTCTAATGGGTCATTAATTAGGTTATTTGATTCAAATTTGCAGTTGACAAACAATGAACATGTTATGACCTCATTTATTAGGGTATTCAATCAGATTTCCTTAAATATCTGTATACAATTCATGCACACTATATAAGTTCATTAAATAGGGTATGTAAACAAAGAATTCTCTTTAATAATCAATGAACAATATATCTGGTCATTCTTCATGATATTCAATCATAATTTGGCTTTAAAATATGTAAAACAAAAATATTGAAGCAATAGTTCATATAAATGTATGTTTACAATTAATGCACATGCTAATGGGTCATTAGTTAGGTTATTTGATTCAAATTTGCAGTTGACAAACAATGAACATCTTATGACCTCATTTGTTAGGGTATTTGTTAGAAGATTTCCTTAAATATCTGTATACAATTCATGCACATTAAATAAGTTCATTAAAAAGGTTATGTAAACAAAGAATTCTCTTTAATAATCAATGAACAATATATCTGATCATTCTTCATGATATTCAATCATAATTTGGCTATAAAATATGTAAAACAAAAATATTGAAGCAATAATTCATATAAATGTATGTTTACAATTAATGCACATTCTAATGGTTCATTAATTAGGTTATTTGATTCAAATTTGCAGTTGACAAACAATGAACATCTTATGACCTCATTTGTTAGGGTATTCGTTATAACATTTCCTTAAATATCTGTATACAATTCATGCACATTAAATAAGTTCATTAAATAGGGTATGTAAACAAAGAATTCTCTTTAATAATCAATGAACAATATATCTGGTCATTCTTCATGATATTCAATCATAATTTGGCTTTAAAATATGTAAAACAAAAATATTGAAGAAATAATTCATATAAATGTATGTTTACAATTAATGCACATTCTAAAGGGTTATTAATTAGCTTATTAGTTTCAAAGTTGCAGTTGACAAACAATGAACATCTTATGACCTCATTTGTTGGGGTATTTAATCAGATTTCCTTAAATATATGTATACAATTCATGCACATTAAATAAGTTCATTAAATAGGGTATGTAAACAAAGAATTCTCTTTAATAGTCAATGAACAATATATCTGGTCATTCTTCATGATATTCAATCATAATTTGGCCTTAAAATATGTATCACAAAAATATTGAAGCAATAATTCATATAAATTGATGTTTACAATTAATGCACATTCTAATGGGTCATTAATTAGGTTATTTGATTCAAATTTGCAGTTGACAAACAATGAACATGTTATGACCTCATTTATTAGGGTATTCAATCAGATTTCCTTAAATATCTGTATACAATTCATGCACACTATATAAGTTCATTAAATAGGGTATGTAAACAAAGAATTCTCTTTAATAATCAATGAACAATATATCTGGTCATTCTTCATGATATTCAATCATAATTTGGCTTTAAAATATGTAAAACAAAAATATTGAAGCAATAGTTCATATAAATGTATGTTTACAATTAATGCACATGCTAATGGGTCATTAGTTAGGTTATTTGATTCAAATTTGCAGTTGACAAACAATGAACATCTTATGACCTCATTTGTTAGGGTATTTGTTAGAAGATTTCCTTAAATATCTGTATACAATTCATGCACATTAAATAAGTTCATTAAAAAGGTTATGTAAACAAAGAATTCTCTTTAATAATCAATGAACAATATATCTGATCATTCTTCATGATATTCAATCATAATTTGGCTATAAAATATGTAAAACAAAAATATTGAAGCAATAATTCATATAAATGTATGTTTACAATTAATGCACATTCTAATGGTTCATTAATTAGGTTATTTGATTCAAATTTGCAGTTGACAAACAATGAACATCTTATGACCTCATTTGTTAGGGTATTCGTTATAACATTTCCTTAAATATCTGTATACAATTCATGCACATTAAATAAGTTCATTAAATAGGGTATGTAAACAAAGAATTCTCTTTAATAATCAATGAACAATATATCTGGTCATTCTTCATGATATTCAATCATAATTTGGCTTTAAAATATGTAAAACAAAAATATTGAAGCAATAGTTCATATAAATGTATGTTTACAATTAATGCACATTCTAATGGTTCATTAATTAGGTTATTTGATTCAAATTTGCAGTTGACAAACAATGAACATCTTATGACCTCATTTGTTAGGGTATTTGTTATAAGATTTCCTTAAATATCTGTATACAATTCATTTACATTAAATAAGTTCATTAAATAGGGTATGTAAACAAAGAATTCTCTTTAATAATGAATGAACAATATATCTAGTCATTCTTCATGATATTCAATCATAATTTGGCTTTAAAATATGTAAAACAAAAACATTGAAGAAATAATTCATATAAATGTATGTTTACAATTAATGCACATTCTAAAGGGTTATTAATTAGCTTATTTGTTTCAAAGTTGCAGTTGACAAACAATGAACATCTTATGACCTCATTTGTTGGGGTATTTAATCAGATTTCCTTAAATATATGTATACAATTCATGCACATTAAATAAGTTCATTAAATAGGGTATGTAAACAAAGAATTCTCTTTAATAGTCAATGAACAATATATCTGGTCATTCTTCATGATATTCAATCATAATTTGGCCTTAAAATATGTATCACAAAAATATTGAAGCAATAATTCATATAAATTGATGTTTACAATTAATGCACATTCTAATGGGTCATTAATTAGGTTATTTGATTCAAATTTGCAGTTGACAAACAATGAACATGTTATGACCTCATTTATTAGGGTATTCAATCAGATTTCCTTAAATATCTGTATACAATTCATGCACACTATATAAGTTCATTAAATAGGGTATGTAAACAAAGAATTCTCTTTAATAATCAATGAACAATATATCTGGTCATTCTTCATGATATTCAATCATAATTTGGCTTTAAAATATGTAAAACAAAAATATTGAAGCAATAGTTCATATAAATGTATGTTTACAATTAATGCACATGCTAATGGGTCATTAGTTAGGTTATTTGATTCAATTTTGCAGTTGACAAACAATGAACATCTTATGACCTCATTTGTTAGGGTATTTGTTAGAAGATTTCCTTAAATATCTGTATACAATTCATGCACATTATATAAGTTCATTAAATAGGGTATGTAAACAAAGAATTCTCTTTAATAATCAATGAACAATATATCTGGTCATTCTTCATGATATTCAATCATAATTTGGCCTTAAAATATGTATCACAAAAATATTGAAGCAATAATTCTTATAAATTTATGTTTACAATTAATGCACATTCCAATGGGTTATTAATTAGCTTATTTGATTCAAATTTGCAGTGTACAAACAATGAACATCTTATGACCTCATTTATTAGGGTATTCAATCAGATTTCCTTAAATATCTGTATACAATTCATGCACATTAAATAAGTTCATTAAAAAGGTTATGTAAACAAAGAATTCTCTTTAATAATCAATGAACAATATATCTGATCATTCTTCATGATATTCAATCATAATTTGGCTATAAAATATGTAAAACAAAAATATTGAAGCAATAATTCATATAAATGTATGTTTACAATTAATGCACATTCTAATGGTTCATTAATTAGGTTATTTGATTCAAATTTGCAGTTGACAAACAATGAACATCTTATGACCTCATTTGTTAGGGTATTCGTTATAACATTTCCTTAAATATCTGTATACAATTCATGCACATTAAATAAGTTCATTAAATAGGGTATGTAAACAAAGAATTCTCTTTAATAATCAATGAACAATATATCTGGTCATTCTTCATGATATTCAATCATAATTTGGCTTCAAAATATGTAAAACAAAAATATTGAAGCAATAGTTCATATAAATGTATGTTTACAATTAATGCACATTCTAATGGTTCATTAATTAGGTTATTTGATTCAAATTTGCAGTTGACAAACAATGAACATCTTATGACCTCATTTGTTAGGGTATTTGTTATAAGATTTCCTTAAATATCTGTATACAATTCATGCACATTAAATAAGTTCATTAAATAGGGTATGTAAACAAAGAATTCTCTTTAATAATCAATGAACAATATATCTGGTCATTCTTCATGATATTCAATCATAATTTGGCTTTAAAATATGTAAAACAAAAATATTGAAGAAATAATTCATATAAATGTATGTTTACAATTAATGCACATTCTAATGGGTCATTAATTAGGTTATTTGATTCAAATTTGCAGTGTACAAAAAATGAACATCTTATGACCTCATTTATTAGGGTATTCAATCAGATTTCCTTAAATATATGTATATAATTCATGCACATTAAATAAGTTCATTAAATAGGGTATGTAAACAAAGAATTCTCTTTAATAATCAATGAACAATATATCTGGTCATTCTTCATGATATTCAATCATAATTTGGCTTTAAAATATGTAAAACAAAAATATTGAAGCAATAATTCATATAAATGTATGTTTACAATTAATGCACATTCTAATGGGTCATTAATTAGGTTATTTGATTCAAATTTGCAGTTGACAAACAATGAACATGTTATGACCTCATTTATTAGGGTATTCAATCAGATTTCCTTAAATATCTGTATACAATTCATGCACACTATATAAGTTCATTAAATAGGGTATGTAAACAAAGAATTCTCTTTAATAATCAATAAACAATATGTCTGGTAATTCTTTATGATATTCAATCATAATTTGACTTTAAAATATGTATCACTATAATATTAAAGCAATAATTCATATAAATGTATGTTTACAATTATTGCACATTCTAATGGGTCATTAATTAGGTTATTTGATTCAAATTTGCAGTTGACAAACAATGAACATCTTATGACCTCATTTGTTAGGGTATTTGTTATAAGATTTCCTTAAATATCTGTATACAATTCATGCACATTAAATAAGTTCATTAAATAGGGTATGTAAACAAAGAATTCTTTTTAATAATCAATGAACAATATATCTGGTCATTCTTCCTGATACTCAATCATAATTTGGCTTTAAAATATGTAAAACAAAAATATTGAAGCAATAATTCATATAAATGTATGTTAACAATTAATGCACATTCTAATGGGTCATTAATTAGGTTATTTGATTCAAATGTGCAGTTGACAAACAATGAACATCTTATGACCTCATTTGTTAGGGTATTCAATCAGATTTCCTTCAATATCTGTATACAATTCATGCACATTAAATAAGTTCATTAAATAGGGTATGTAAACAAAGAATTCTCTTTAATAATCAATGAACAATATATCTGGGCATTCTTCATGATATTCAATCATAATTTGGCCTTAAAATATGTATCACAAAAATATTGAAGCAATAATTCATATAAATATATGTTTACAATTAATGCACATTCCAATGGGTCATTAATTAGCTTATTTGATTCAAATTTGCAGTGTACAAACAATGAACATCTTATGACCTCATTTATTAGGGTATTCAATCAGATTTCCTTAAATATCTGTATACAATTCATGCACATTAAATAAGTTCATTAAATAGGGTATGTAAACAAAGAATTCTCTTTAATAATCATTGAACAATATATCTGGTCATTCTTCATGATATTCAATCATAATTTGGCTTCAAAATATGTAAAACAAAAATATTGAAGCAATAGTTCATATAAATGTATGTTTACAATTAATGCACATTCTAATGGGTCATTAATTAGGTTATTTGATTCAAATTTGCAGTTGACAAACAATGAACATCTTATGACCTCATTTGTTAGGGTATTTGTTATAAGATTTCCTTAAATATCTGTATACAATTCATGCACATTAAATAAGTTCATTAAATAGGGTATGTAAACAAAGATTTCTCTTTAATAATCAATGAACAATATGTCTGGTCATTCTTCATGATATTCAATTACAATTTGGCCTTAAAATTTGTATCACAAAAATATTGAAGAAATAATTCATATAAATGTATGTTTACAATTAATGCACATTCTAATGGGTCATTAATTAGGTTATTTGATTCAAATGTGCAGTTGACAAACAATGAACATCTTATGACCTCATTTGTTAGGGTATTCAATTAGATTTCCTTAAATATCTGTATACAATTCATGCACATTAAATAAGTTCATTAAATAGGGTATGTAAACAAAGAATTCTCTTTAATAATCATTGAACAATATATCTGGTCATTCTTCATGATATTCAATCATAATTTGGCTTCAAAATATGTAAAACAAAAATATTGAAGCAATAATTCATATAAATGTATGTTTACAATTAATGCACATTCTAATGGGTCATTAATTAGGTTATTTGATTCAAATTTGCAGTTGACAAACAATGAACATCTTATGACCTCATTTGTTAGGGTATTTGTTATAAGATTTCCTTAAATATCTGTATACAATTCATGCACATTAAATAAGTTCATTAAATAGGGTATGTAAACAAAGAATTCTCTTTAATAATCAATGAACAATATATCTGGTCATTCTTCATGATATTCAATCATAATTTGGCTTTAAAATATGTAAAACAAAAATATTGAAGAAATAATTCATATAAATGTATGTTTACAATTAATGCACATTCTAAAGGGTTATTAATTAGCTTATTAGTTTCAAAGTTGCAGTTGACAAACAATGAACATCTTATGACCTCATTTGTTGGGGTATTTAATCAGATTTCCTTAAATATATGTATACAATTCATGCACATTAAATAAGTTCATTAAATAGGGTATGTAAACAAAGAATTCTCTTTAATAGTCAATGAACAATATATCTGGTCATTCTTCATGATATTCAATCATAATTTGGCCTTAAAATATGTATCACAAAAATATTGAAGCAATAATTCATATAAATTGATGTTTACAATTAATGCACATTCTAATGGGTCATTAATTAGGTTATTTGATTCAAATTTGCAGTTGACAAACAATGAACATGTTATGACCTCATTTATTAGGGTATTCAATCAGATTTCCTTAAATATCTGTATACAATTCATGCACACTATATAAGTTCATTAAATAGGGTATGTAAACAAAGAATTCTCTTTAATAATCAATGAACAATATATCTGGTCATTCTTCATGATATTCAATCATAATTTGGCTTTAAAATATGTAAAACAAAAATATTGAAGCAATAGTTCATATAAATGTATGTTTACAATTAATGCACATGCTAATGGGTCATTAGTTAGGTTATTTGATTCAAATTTGCAGTTGACAAACAATGAACATCTTATGACCTCATTTGTTAGGGTATTTGTTAGAAGATTTCCTTAAATATCTGTATACAATTCATGCACATTAAATAAGTTCATTAAAAAGGTTATGTAAACAAAGAATTCTCTTTAATAATCAATGAACAATATATCTGATCATTCTTCATGATATTCAATCATAATTTGGCTATAAAATATGTAAAACAAAAATATTGAAGCAATAATTCATATAAATGTATGTTTACAATTAATGCACATTCTAATGGTTCATTAATTAGGTTATTTGATTCAAATTTGCAGTTGACAAACAATGAACATCTTATGACCTCATTTGTTAGGGTATTCGTTATAACATTTCCTTAAATATCTGTATACAATTCATGCACATTAAATAAGTTCATTAAATAGGGTATGTAAACAAAGAATTCTCTTTAATAATCAATGAACAATATATCTGGTCATTCTTCATGATATTCAATCATAATTTGGCTTTAAAATATGTAAAACAAAAATATTGAAGAAATAATTCATATAAATGTATGTTTACAATTAATGCACATTCTAAAGGGTTATTAATTAGCTTATTAGTTTCAAAGTTGCAGTTGACAAACAATGAACATCTTATGACCTCATTTGTTGGGGTATTTAATCAGATTTCCTTAAATATATGTATACAATTCATGCACATTAAATAAGTTCATTAAATAGGGTATGTAAACAAAGAATTCTCTTTAATAGTCAATGAACAATATATCTGGTCATTCTTCATGATATTCAATCATAATTTGGCCTTAAAATATGTATCACAAAAATATTGAAGCAATAATTCATATAAATTGATGTTTACAATTAATGCACATTCTAATGGGTCATTAATTAGGTTATTTGATTCAAATTTGCAGTTGACAAACAATGAACATGTTATGACCTCATTTATTAGGGTATTCAATCAGATTTCCTTAAATATCTGTATACAATTCATGCACACTATATAAGTTCATTAAATAGGGTATGTAAACAAAGAATTCTCTTTAATAATCAATGAACAATATATCTGGTCATTCTTCATGATATTCAATCATAATTTGGCTTTAAAATATGTAAAACAAAAATATTGAAGCAATAGTTCATATAAATGTATGTTTACAATTAATGCACATGCTAATGGGTCATTAGTTAGGTTATTTGATTCAAATTTGCAGTTGACAAACAATGAACATCTTATGACCTCATTTGTTAGGGTATTTGTTAGAAGATTTCCTTAAATATCTGTATACAATTCATGCACATTAAATAAGTTCATTAAAAAGGTTATGTAAACAAAGAATTCTCTTTAATAATCAATGAACAATATATCTGATCATTCTTCATGATATTCAATCATAATTTGGCTATAAAATATGTAAAACAAAAATATTGAAGCAATAATTCATATAAATGTATGTTTACAATTAATGCACATTCTAATGGTTCATTAATTAGGTTATTTGATTCAAATTTGCAGTTGACAAACAATGAACATCTTATGACCTCATTTGTTAGGGTATTTGTTATAAGATTTCCTTAAATATCTGTATACAATTCATTTACATTAAATAAGTTCATTAAATAGGGTATGTAAACAAAGAATTCTCTTTAATAATGAATGAACAATATATCTAGTCATTCTTCATGATATTCAATCATAATTTGGCTTTAAAATATGTAAAACAAAAACATTGAAGAAATAATTCATATAAATGTATGTTTACAATTAATGCACATTCTAAAGGGTTATTAATTAGCTTATTTGTTTCAAAGTTGCAGTTGACAAACAATGAACATCTTATGACCTCATTTGTTGGGGTATTTAATCAGATTTCCTTAAATATATGTATACAATTCATGCACATTAAATAAGTTCATTAAATAGGGTATGTAAACAAAGAATTCTCTTTAATAGTCAATGAACAATATATCTGGTCATTCTTCATGATATTCAATCATAATTTGGCCTTAAAATATGTATCACAAAAATATTGAAGCAATAATTCATATAAATTGATGTTTACAATTAATGCACATTCTAATGGGTCATTAATTAGGTTATTTGATTCAAATTTGCAGTTGACAAACAATGAACATGTTATGACCTCATTTATTAGGGTATTCAATCAGATTTCCTTAAATATCTGTATACAATTCATGCACACTATATAAGTTCATTAAATAGGGTATGTAAACAAAGAATTCTCTTTAATAATCAATGAACAATATATCTGGTCATTCTTCATGATATTCAATCATAATTTGGCTTTAAAATATGTAAAACAAAAATATTGAAGCAATAGTTCATATAAATGTATGTTTACAATTAATGCACATGCTAATGGGTCATTAGTTAGGTTATTTGATTCAATTTTGCAGTTGACAAACAATGAACATCTTATGACCTCATTTGTTAGGGTATTTGTTAGAAGATTTCCTTAAATATCTGTATACAATTCATGCACATTATATAAGTTCATTAAATAGGGTATGTAAACAAAGAATTCTCTTTAATAATCAATGAACAATATATCTGGTCATTCTTCATGATATTCAATCATAATTTGGCCTTAAAATATGTATCACAAAAATATTGAAGCAATAATTCTTATAAATTTATGTTTACAATTAATGCACATTCCAATGGGTTATTAATTAGCTTATTTGATTCAAATTTGCAGTGTACAAACAATGAACATCTTATGACCTCATTTATTAGGGTATTCAATCAGATTTCCTTAAATATCTGTATACAATTCATGCACATTAAATAAGTTCATTAAAAAGGTTATGTAAACAAAGAATTCTCTTTAATAATCAATGAACAATATATCTGATCATTCTTCATGATATTCAATCATAATTTGGCTATAAAATATGTAAAACAAAAATATTGAAGCAATAATTCATATAAATGTATGTTTACAATTAATGCACATTCTAATGGTTCATTAATTAGGTTATTTGATTCAAATTTGCAGTTGACAAACAATGAACATCTTATGACCTCATTTGTTAGGGTATTCGTTATAACATTTCCTTAAATATCTGTATACAATTCATGCACATTAAATAAGTTCATTAAATAGGGTATGTAAACAAAGAATTCTCTTTAATAATCAATGAACAATATATCTGGTCATTCTTCATGATATTCAATCATAATTTGGCTTCAAAATATGTAAAACAAAAATATTGAAGCAATAGTTCATATAAATGTATGTTTACAATTAATGCACATTCTAATGGTTCATTAATTAGGTTATTTGATTCAAATTTGCAGTTGACAAACAATGAACATCTTATGACCTCATTTGTTAGGGTATTTGTTATAAGATTTCCTTAAATATCTGTATACAATTCATGCACATTAAATAAGTTCATTAAATAGGGTATGTAAACAAAGAATTCTCTTTAATAATCAATGAACAATATATCTGGTCATTCTTCATGATATTCAATCATAATTTGGCTTTAAAATATGTAAAACAAAAATATTGAAGAAATAATTCATATAAATGTATGTTTACAATTAATGCACATTCTAATGGGTCATTAATTAGGTTATTTGATTCAAATTTGCAGTGTACAAAAAATGAACATCTTATGACCTCATTTATTAGGGTATTCAATCAGATTTCCTTAAATATATGTATATAATTCATGCACATTAAATAAGTTCATTAAATAGGGTATGTAAACAAAGAATTCTCTTTAATAATCAATGAACAATATATCTGGTCATTCTTCATGATATTCAATCATAATTTGGCTTTAAAATATGTAAAACAAAAATATTGAAGCAATAATTCATATAAATGTATGTTTACAATTAATGCACATTCTAATGGGTCATTAATTAGGTTATTTGATTCAAATTTGCAGTTGACAAACAATGAACATGTTATGACCTCATTTATTAGGGTATTCAATCAGATTTCCTTAAATATCTGTATACAATTCATGCACACTATATAAGTTCATTAAATAGGGTATGTAAACAAAGAATTCTCTTTAATAATCAATAAACAATATGTCTGGTAATTCTTTATGATATTCAATCATAATTTGACTTTAAAATATGTATCACTATAATATTAAAGCAATAATTCATATAAATGTATGTTTACAATTATTGCACATTCTAATGGGTCATTAATTAGGTTATTTGATTCAAATTTGCAGTTGACAAACAATGAACATCTTATGACCTCATTTGTTAGGGTATTTGTTATAAGATTTCCTTAAATATCTGTATACAATTCATGCACATTAAATAAGTTCATTAAATAGGGTATGTAAACAAAGAATTCTTTTTAATAATCAATGAACAATATATCTGGTCATTCTTCCTGATACTCAATCATAATTTGGCTTTAAAATATGTAAAACAAAAATATTGAAGCAATAATTCATATAAATGTATGTTAACAATTAATGCACATTCTAATGGGTCATTAATTAGGTTATTTGATTCAAATGTGCAGTTGACAAACAATGAACATCTTATGACCTCATTTGTTAGGGTATTCAATCAGATTTCCTTCAATATCTGTATACAATTCATGCACATTAAATAAGTTCATTAAATAGGGTATGTAAACAAAGAATTCTCTTTAATAATCAATGAACAATATATCTGGGCATTCTTCATGATATTCAATCATAATTTGGCCTTAAAATATGTATCACAAAAATATTGAAGCAATAATTCATATAAATATATGTTTACAATTAATGCACATTCCAATGGGTCATTAATTAGCTTATTTGATTCAAATTTGCAGTGTACAAACAATGAACATCTTATGACCTCATTTATTAGGGTATTCAATCAGATTTCCTTAAATATCTGTATACAATTCATGCACATTAAATAAGTTCATTAAATAGGGTATGTAAACAAAGAATTCTCTTTAATAATCATTGAACAATATATCTGGTCATTCTTCATGATATTCAATCATAATTTGGCTTCAAAATATGTAAAACAAAAATATTGAAGCAATAGTTCATATAAATGTATGTTTACAATTAATGCACATTCTAATGGGTCATTAATTAGGTTATTTGATTCAAATTTGCAGTTGACAAACAATGAACATCTTATGACCTCATTTGTTAGGGTATTTGTTATAAGATTTCCTTAAATATCTGTATACAATTCATGCACATTAAATAAGTTCATTAAATAGGGTATGTAAACAAAGATTTCTCTTTAATAATCAATGAACAATATGTCTGGTCATTCTTCATGATATTCAATTACAATTTGGCCTTAAAATTTGTATCACAAAAATATTGAAGAAATAATTCATATAAATGTATGTTTACAATTAATGCACATTCTAATGGGTCATTAATTAGGTTATTTGATTCAAATGTGCAGTTGACAAACAATGAACATCTTATGACCTCATTTGTTAGGGTATTCAATTAGATTTCCTTAAATATCTGTATACAATTCATGCACATTAAATAAGTTCATTAAATAGGGTATGTAAACAAAGAATTCTCTTTAATAATCATTGAACAATATATCTGGTCATTCTTCATGATATTCAATCATAATTTGGCTTCAAAATATGTAAAACAAAAATATTGAAGCAATAATTCATATAAATGTATGTTTACAATTAATGCACATTCTAATGGGTCATTAATTAGGTTATTTGATTCAAATTTGCAGTTGACAAACAATGAACATCTTATGACCTCATTTGTTAGGGTATTTGTTATAAGATTTCCTTAAATATCTGTATACAATTCATGCACATTAAATAAGTTCATTAAATAGGGTATGTAAACAAAGAATTCTCTTTAATAATCAATGAACAATATATCTGGTCATTCTTCATGATATTCAATCATAATTTGGCTTTAAAATATGTAAAACAAAAATATTGAAGAAATAATTCATATAAATGTATGTTTACAATTAATGCACATTCTAAAGGGTTATTAATTAGCTTATTAGTTTCAAAGTTGCAGTTGACAAACAATGAACATCTTATGACCTCATTTGTTGGGGTATTTAATCAGATTTCCTTAAATATATGTATACAATTCATGCACATTAAATAAGTTCATTAAATAGGGTATGTAAACAAAGAATTCTCTTTAATAGTCAATGAACAATATATCTGGTCATTCTTCATGATATTCAATCATAATTTGGCCTTAAAATATGTATCACAAAAATATTGAAGCAATAATTCATATAAATTGATGTTTACAATTAATGCACATTCTAATGGGTCATTAATTAGGTTATTTGATTCAAATTTGCAGTTGACAAACAATGAACATGTTATGACCTCATTTATTAGGGTATTCAATCAGATTTCCTTAAATATCTGTATACAATTCATGCACACTATATAAGTTCATTAAATAGGGTATGTAAACAAAGAATTCTCTTTAATAATCAATGAACAATATATCTGGTCATTCTTCATGATATTCAATCATAATTTGGCTTTAAAATATGTAAAACAAAAATATTGAAGCAATAGTTCATATAAATGTATGTTTACAATTAATGCACATGCTAATGGGTCATTAGTTAGGTTATTTGATTCAAATTTGCAGTTGACAAACAATGAACATCTTATGACCTCATTTGTTAGGGTATTTGTTAGAAGATTTCCTTAAATATCTGTATACAATTCATGCACATTAAATAAGTTCATTAAAAAGGTTATGTAAACAAAGAATTCTCTTTAATAATCAATGAACAATATATCTGATCATTCTTCATGATATTCAATCATAATTTGGCTATAAAATATGTAAAACAAAAATATTGAAGCAATAATTCATATAAATGTATGTTTACAATTAATGCACATTCTAATGGTTCATTAATTAGGTTATTTGATTCAAATTTGCAGTTGACAAACAATGAACATCTTATGACCTCATTTGTTAGGGTATTCGTTATAACATTTCCTTAAATATCTGTATACAATTCATGCACATTAAATAAGTTCATTAAATAGGGTATGTAAACAAAGAATTCTCTTTAATAATCAATGAACAATATATCTGGTCATTCTTCATGATATTCAATCATAATTTGGCTTTAAAATATGTAAAACAAAAATATTGAAGAAATAATTCATATAAATGTATGTTTACAATTAATGCACATTCTAAAGGGTTATTAATTAGCTTATTAGTTTCAAAGTTGCAGTTGACAAACAATGAACATCTTATGACCTCATTTGTTGGGGTATTTAATCAGATTTCCTTAAATATATGTATACAATTCATGCACATTAAATAAGTTCATTAAATAGGGTATGTAAACAAAGAATTCTCTTTAATAGTCAATGAACAATATATCTGGTCATTCTTCATGATATTCAATCATAATTTGGCCTTAAAATATGTATCACAAAAATATTGAAGCAATAATTCATATAAATTGATGTTTACAATTAATGCACATTCTAATGGGTCATTAATTAGGTTATTTGATTCAAATTTGCAGTTGACAAACAATGAACATGTTATGACCTCATTTATTAGGGTATTCAATCAGATTTCCTTAAATATCTGTATACAATTCATGCACACTATATAAGTTCATTAAATAGGGTATGTAAACAAAGAATTCTCTTTAATAATCAATGAACAATATATCTGGTCATTCTTCATGATATTCAATCATAATTTGGCTTTAAAATATGTAAAACAAAAATATTGAAGCAATAGTTCATATAAATGTATGTTTACAATTAATGCACATGCTAATGGGTCATTAGTTAGGTTATTTGATTCAAATTTGCAGTTGACAAACAATGAACATCTTATGACCTCATTTGTTAGGGTATTTGTTAGAAGATTTCCTTAAATATCTGTATACAATTCATGCACATTAAATAAGTTCATTAAAAAGGTTATGTAAACAAAGAATTCTCTTTAATAATCAATGAACAATATATCTGATCATTCTTCATGATATTCAATCATAATTTGGCTATAAAATATGTAAAACAAAAATATTGAAGCAATAATTCATATAAATGTATGTTTACAATTAATGCACATTCTAATGGTTCATTAATTAGGTTATTTGATTCAAATTTGCAGTTGACAAACAATGAACATCTTATGACCTCATTTGTTAGGGTATTCGTTATAACATTTCCTTAAATATCTGTATACAATTCATGCACATTAAATAAGTTCATTAAATAGGGTATGTAAACAAAGAATTCTCTTTAATAATCAATGAACAATATATCTGGTCATTCTTCATGATATTCAATCATAATTTGGCTTTAAAATATGTAAAACAAAAATATTGAAGCAATAGTTCATATAAATGTATGTTTACAATTAATGCACATTCTAATGGTTCATTAATTAGGTTATTTGATTCAAATTTGCAGTTGACAAACAATGAACATCTTATGACCTCATTTGTTAGGGTATTTGTTATAAGATTTCCTTAAATATCTGTATACAATTCATTTACATTAAATAAGTTCATTAAATAGGGTATGTAAACAAAGAATTCTCTTTAATAATGAATGAACAATATATCTAGTCATTCTTCATGATATTCAATCATAATTTGGCTTTAAAATATGTAAAACAAAAACATTGAAGAAATAATTCATATAAATGTATGTTTACAATTAATGCACATTCTAAAGGGTTATTAATTAGCTTATTTGTTTCAAAGTTGCAGTTGACAAACAATGAACATCTTATGACCTCATTTGTTGGGGTATTTAATCAGATTTCCTTAAATATATGTATACAATTCATGCACATTAAATAAGTTCATTAAATAGGGTATGTAAACAAAGAATTCTCTTTAATAGTCAATGAACAATATATCTGGTCATTCTTCATGATATTCAATCATAATTTGGCCTTAAAATATGTATCACAAAAATATTGAAGCAATAATTCATATAAATTGATGTTTACAATTAATGCACATTCTAATGGGTCATTAATTAGGTTATTTGATTCAAATTTGCAGTTGACAAACAATGAACATGTTATGACCTCATTTATTAGGGTATTCAATCAGATTTCCTTAAATATCTGTATACAATTCATGCACACTATATAAGTTCATTAAATAGGGTATGTAAACAAAGAATTCTCTTTAATAATCAATGAACAATATATCTGGTCATTCTTCATGATATTCAATCATAATTTGGCTTTAAAATATGTAAAACAAAAATATTGAAGCAATAGTTCATATAAATGTATGTTTACAATTAATGCACATGCTAATGGGTCATTAGTTAGGTTATTTGATTCAATTTTGCAGTTGACAAACAATGAACATCTTATGACCTCATTTGTTAGGGTATTTGTTAGAAGATTTCCTTAAATATCTGTATACAATTCATGCACATTATATAAGTTCATTAAATAGGGTATGTAAACAAAGAATTCTCTTTAATAATCAATGAACAATATATCTGGTCATTCTTCATGATATTCAATCATAATTTGGCCTTAAAATATGTATCACAAAAATATTGAAGCAATAATTCATATAAATTTATGTTTACAATTAATGCACATTCCAATGGGTTATTAATTAGCTTATTTGATTCAAATTTGCAGTGTACAAACAATGAACATCTTATGACCTCATTTATTAGGGTATTCAATCAGATTTCCTTAAATATCTGTATACAATTCATGCACATTAAATAAGTTCATTAAAAAGGTTATGTAAACAAAGAATTCTCTTTAATAATCAATGAACAATATATCTGATCATTCTTCATGATATTCAATCATAATTTGGCTATAAAATATGTAAAACAAAAATATTGAAGCAATAATTCATATAAATGTATGTTTACAATTAATGCACATTCTAATGGTTCATTAATTAGGTTATTTGATTCAAATTTGCAGTTGACAAACAATGAACATCTTATGACCTCATTTGTTAGGGTATTCGTTATAACATTTCCTTAAATATCTGTATACAATTCATGCACATTAAATAAGTTCATTAAATAGGGTATGTAAACAAAGAATTCTCTTTAATAATCAATGAACAATATATCTGGTCATTCTTCATGATATTCAATCATAATTTGGCTTTAAAATATGTAAAACAAAAATATTGAAGCAATAGTTCATATAAATGTATGTTTACAATTAATGCACATTCTAATGGTTCATTAATTAGGTTATTTGATTCAAATTTGCAGTTGACAAACAATGAACATCTTATGACCTCATTTGTTAGGGTATTTGTTATAAGATTTCCTTAAATATCTGTATACAATTCATGTACATTAAATAAGTTCATTAAATAGGGTATGTAAACAAAGAATTCTCTTTAATAATGAATGAACAATATATCTGGTCATTCTTCATGATATTCAATCATAATTTGGCTTTAAAATATGTAAAACAAAAATATTGAAGAAATAATTCATATAAATGTATGTTTACAATTAATGCACATTCTAATGGGT
Source organism: Lutraria lutraria (assembly GCA_964023205.1). Classification (NCBI taxonomy): domain Eukaryota; kingdom Metazoa; phylum Mollusca; class Bivalvia; order Venerida; family Mactridae; genus Lutraria; species Lutraria lutraria. The sequence goes on along the minus strand of OZ026842.1, from coordinate 27,080,471 downwards.
CATTAATTAGGTTATTTGATTCAAATTTGCAGTGTACAAAAAATGAACATCTTATGACCTCATTTATTAGGGTATTCAATCAGATTTCCTTAAATATATGTATACAATTCATGCACATTAAATAAGTTCATTAAATAGGGTATGTAAACAAAGAATTCTCTTTAATAATCAATGAACAATATATCTGGTCATTCTTCATGATATTCAATCATAATTTGGCTTTAAAATATGTAAAACAAAAATATTGAAGCAATAATTCATATAAATGTATGTTTACAATTAATGCACATTCTAATGGGTCATTAATTAGGTTATTTGATTCAAATTTGCAGTTGACAAACAATGAACATGTTATGACCTCATTTATTAGGGTATTCAATCAGATTTCCTTAAATATCTGTATACAATTCATGCACACTATATAAGTTCATTAAATAGGGTATGTAAACAAAGAATTCTCTTTAATAATCAATAAACAATATGTCTGGTTATTCTTTATGATATTCAATCATAATTTGACTTTAAAATATGTATCACTATAATATTAAAGCAATAATTCATATAAATGTATGTTTACAATTATTGCACATTCTAATGGGTCATTAATTAGGTTATTTGATTCAAATTTGCAGTTGACAAACAATGAACATCTTATGACCTCATTTGTTAGGGTATTTGTTATAAGATTTCCTTAAATATCTGTATACAATTCATGCACATTAAATAAGTTCATTAAATAGGGTATGTAAACAAAGAATTCTTTTTAATAATCAATGAACAATATATCTGGTCATTCTTCCTGATACTCAATCATAATTTGGCTTTAAAATATGTAAAACAAAAATATTGAAGCAATAATTCATATAAATGTATGTTAACAATTAAATCACATTCTAATGGGTCATTAATTAGGTTATTTGATTCAAATGTGCAGTTGACAAACAATGAACATCTTATGACCTCATTTGTTAGGGTATTCAATCAGATTTCCTTCAATATCTGTATACAATTCATGCACATTAAATAAGTTCATTAAATAGGGTATGTAAACAAAGAATTCTCTTTAATAATCAATGAACAATATATCTGGGCATTCTTCATGATATTCAATCATAATTTGGCCTTAAAATATGTATCACAAAAATATTGAAGCAATAATTCATATAAATATATGTTTACAATTAATGCACATTCCAATGGGTCATTAATTAGCTTATTTGATTCAAATTTGCAGTGTACAAACAATGAACATCTTATGACCTCATTTATTAGGGTATTCAATCAGATTTCCTTAAATATCTGTATACAATTCATGCACATTAAATAAGTTCATTAAAAAGGTTATGTAAACAAAGAATTCTCTTTAATAATCAATGAACAATATATCTGATCATTCTTCATGATATTCAATCATAATTTGGCTATAAAATATGTAAAACAAAAATATTGAAGCAATAATTCATATAAATGTATGTTTACAATTAATGCACATTCTAATGGTTCATTAATTAGGTTATTTGATTCAAATTTGCAGTTGACAAACAATGAACATCTTATGACCTCATTTGTTAGGGTATTCGTTATAACATTTCCTTAAATATCTGTATACAATTCATGCACATTAAATAAGTTCATTAAATAGGGTATGTAAACAAAGAATTCTCTTTAATAATCAATGAACAATATATCTGGTCATTCTTCATGATATTCAATCATAATTTGGCTTTAAAATATGTAAAACAAAAATATTGAAGCAATAGTTCATATAAATGTATGTTTACAATTAATGCACATTCTAATGGTTCATTAATTAGGTTATTTGATTCAAATTTGCAGTTGACAAACAATGAACATCTTATGACCTCATTTGTTAGGGTATTTGTTATAAGATTTCCTTAAATATCTGTATACAATTCATGTACATTAAATAAGTTCATTAAATAGGGTATGTAAACAAAGAATTCTCTTTAATAATGAATGAACAATATATCTAGTCATTCTTCATGATATTCAATCATAATTTGGCTTTAAAATATGTAAAACAAAAACATTGAAGAAATAATTCATATAAATGTATGTTTACAATTAATGCACATTCTAAAGGGTTATTAATTAGCTTATTTGTTTCAAAGTTGCAGTTGACAAACAATGAACATCTTATGACCTCATTTGTTGGGGTATTTAATCAGATTTCCTTAAATATATGTATACAATTCATGCACATTAAATAAGTTCATTAAATAGGGTATGTAAACAAAGAATTCTCTTTAATAGTCAATGAACAATATATCTGGTCATTCTTCATGATATTCAATCATAATTTGGCCTTAAAATATGTATCACAAAAATATTGAAGCAATAATTCATATAAATTGATGTTTACAATTAATGCACATTCTAATGGGTCATTAATTAGGTTATTTGATTCAAATTTGCAGTTGACAAACAATGAACATGTTATGACCTCATTTATTAGGGTATTCAATCAGATTTCCTTAAATATCTGTATACAATTCATGCACACTATATAAGTTCATTAAATAGGGTATGTAAACAAAGAATTCTCTTTAATAATCAATGAACAATATATCTGGTCATTCTTCATGATATTCAATCATAATTTGGCTTTAAAATATGTAAAACAAAAATATTGAAGCAATAGTTCATATAAATGTATGTTTACAATTAATGCACATGCTAATGGGTCATTAGTTAGGTTATTTGATTCAAATTTGCAGTTGACAAACAATGAACATCTTATGACCTCATTTGTTAGGGTATTTGTTAGAAGATTTCCTTAAATATCTGTATACAATTCATGCACATTAAATAAGTTCATTAAAAAGGTTATGTAAACAAAGAATTCTCTTTAATAATCAATGAACAATATATCTGATCATTCTTCATGATATTCAATCATAATTTGGCTATAAAATATGTAAAACAAAAATATTGAAGCAATAATTCATATAAATGTATGTTTACAATTAATGCACATTCTAATGGTTCATTAATTAGGTTATTTGATTCAAATTTGCAGTTGACAAACAATGAACATCTTATGACCTCATTTGTTAGGGTATTCGTTATAACATTTCCTTAAATATCTGTATACAATTCATGCACATTAAATAAGTTCATTAAATAGGGTATGTAAACAAAGAATTCTCTTTAATAATCAATGAACAATATATCTGGTCATTCTTCATGATATTCAATCATAATTTGGCTTTAAAATATGTAAAACAAAAATATTGAAGCAATAGTTCATATAAATGTATGTTTACAATTAATGCACATTCTAATGGTTCATTAATTAGGTTATTTGATTCAAATTTGCAGTTGACAAACAATGAACATCTTATGACCTCATTTGTTAGGGTATTTGTTATAAGATTTCCTTAAATATCTGTATACATTTCAAGTACATTAAATAAGTTCATTAAATAGGGTATGTAAACAAAGAATTCTCTTTAATAATCAATGAACAATATATCTGGTCATTCTTCATGATATTCAATCATAATTTGGCTTTAAAATATGTAAAACAAAAATATTGAAGAAATAATTCATATAAATGTATGTTTACAATTAATGCACATTCTAATGGGTCATTAATTAGGTTATTTGATTCAAATTTGCAGTTGACAAACAATGAACATCTTATGACCTCATTTGTTAGGGTATTCGTTATAACATTTCCTTAAATATATGTATACAATTCATGCACATTAAATAAGTTCATTAAATAGGGTATGTAAACAAAGAATTCTCTTTAATAATCAATGAACAATATATCTGATCATTCTTCATGATATTCAATCATAATTTGGCTATAAAATATGTAAAACAAAAATATTGAAGCAATAATTCATATAAATGTATGTTTACAATTAATGCACATTCTAATGGTTCATTAATTAGGTTATTTGATTCAAATTTGCAGTTGACAAACAATGAACATCTTATGACCTCATTTGTTAGGGTATTCGTTATAACATTTCCTTAAATATCTGTATACAATTCATGCACATTAAATAAGTTCATTAAATAGGGTATGTAAACAAAGAATTCTCTTTAATAATCAATGAACAATATATCTGGTCATTCTTCATGATATTCAATCATAATTTGGCTTTAAAATATGTAAAACAAAAATATTGAAGCAATAGTTCATATAAATGTATGTTTACAATTAATGCACATTCTAATGGTTCATTAATTAGGTTATTTGATTCAAATTTGCAGTTGACAAACAATGAACATCTTATGACCTCATTTGTTAGGGTATTTGTTATAAGATTTCCTTAAATATCTGTATACAATTCATGTACATTAAATAAGTTCATTAAATAGGGTATGTAAACAAAGAATTCTCTTTAATAATGAATGAACAATATATCTAGTCATTCTTCATGATATTCAATCATAATTTGGCTTTAAAATATGTAAAACAAAAACATTGAAGAAATAATTCATATAAATGTATGTTTACAATTAATGCACATTCTAAAGGGTTATTAATTAGCTTATTTGTTTCAAAGTTGCAGTTGACAAACAATGAACATCTTATGACCTCATTTGTTGGGGTATTTAATCAGATTTCCTTAAATATATGTATACAATTCATGCACATTAAATAAGTTCATTAAATAGGGTATGTAAACAAAGAATTCTCTTTAATAATCAATGAACAATATATCTGGGCATTCTTCATGATATTCAATCATAATTTGGCCTTAAAATATGTATCACAAAAATATTGAAGCAATAATTCATATAAATATATGTTTACAATTAATGCACATTCCAATGGGTCATTAATTAGCTTATTTGATTCAAATTTGCAGTGTACAAACAATGAACATCTTATGACCTCATTTATTAGGGTATTCAATCAGATTTCCTTAAATATCTGTATACAATTCATGCACATTAAATAAGTTCATTAAAAAGGTTATGTAAACAAAGAATTCTCTTTAATAATCAATGAACAATATATCTGATCATTCTTCATGATATTCAATCATAATTTGGCTATAAAATATGTAAAACAAAAATATTGAAGCAATAATTCATATAAATGTATGTTTACAATTAATGCACATTCTAATGGTTCATTAATTAGGTTATTTGATTCAAATTTGCAGTTGACAAACAATGAACATCTTATGACCTCATTTGTTAGGGTATTCGTTATAACATTTCCTTAAATATCTGTATACAATTCATGCACATTAAATAAGTTCATTAAATAGGGTATGTAAACAAAGAATTCTCTTTAATAATCAATGAACAATATATCTGGTCATTCTTCATGATATTCAATCATAATTTGGCTTTAAAATATGTAAAACAAAAATATTGAAGCAATAGTTCATATAAATGTATGTTTACAATTAATGCACATTCTAATGGTTCATTAATTAGGTTATTTGATTCAAATTTGCAGTTGACAAACAATGAACATCTTATGACCTCATTTGTTAGGGTATTTGTTATAAGATTTCCTTAAATATCTGTATACAATTCATGTACATTAAATAAGTTCATTAAATAGGGTATGTAAACAAAGAATTCTCTTTAATAATGAATGAACAATATATCTGGTCATTCTTCATGATATTCAATCATAATTTGGCTTTAAAATATGTAAAACAAAAATATTGAAGCAATAGTTCATATAAATGTATGTTTACAATTAATGCACATTCTAATGGTTCATTAATTAGGTTATTTGATTCAAATTTGCAGTTGACAAACAATGAACATCTTATGACCTCATTTGTTAGGGTATTTGTTATAAGATTTCCTTAAATATCTGTATACAATTCATGTACATTAAATAAGTTCATTAAATAGGGTATGTAAACAAAGAATTCTCTTTAATAATGAATGAACAATATATCTGGTCATTCTTCATGATATTCAATCATAATTTGGCTTTAAAATATGTAAAACAAAAATATTGAAGAAATAATTCATATAAATGTATGTTTACAATTAATGCACATTCTAATGGGTCATTAATTAGGTTATTTGATTCAAATTTGCAGTGTACAAAAAATGAACATCTTATGACCTCATTTATTAGGGTATTCAATCAGATTTCCTTAAATATATGTATACAATTCATGCACATTAAATAAGTTCATTAAATAGGGTATGTAAACAAAGAATTCTCTTTAATAATCAATGAACAATATATCTGGTCATTCTTCATGATATTCAATCATAATTTGGCTTTAAAATATGTAAAACAAAAATATTGAAGCAATAATTCATATAAATGTATGTTTACAATTAATGCACATTCTAATGGGTCATTAATTAGGTTATTTGATTCAAATTTGCAGTTGACAAACAATGAACATGTTATGACCTCATTTATTAGGGTATTCAATCAGATTTCCTTAAATATCTGTATACAATTCATGCACACTATATAAGTTCATTAAATAGGGTATGTAAACAAAGAATTCTCTTTAATAATCAATAAACAATATGTCTGGTTATTCTTTATGATATTCAATCATAATTTGACTTTAAAATATGTATCACTATAATATTAAAGCAATAATTCATATAAATGTATGTTTACAATTATTGCACATTCTAATGGGTCATTAATTAGGTTATTTGATTCAAATTTGCAGTTGACAAACAATGAACATCTTATGACCTCATTTGTTAGGGTATTTGTTATAAGATTTCCTTAAATATCTGTATACAATTCATGCACATTAAATAAGTTCATTAAATAGGGTATGTAAACAAAGAATTCTTTTTAATAATCAATGAACAATATATCTGGTCATTCTTCCTGATACTCAATCATAATTTGGCTTTAAAATATGTAAAACAAAAATATTGAAGCAATAATTCATATAAATGTATGTTAACAATTAAATCACATTCTAATGGGTCATTAATTAGGTTATTTGATTCAAATGTGCAGTTGACAAACAATGAACATCTTATGACCTCATTTGTTAGGGTATTCAATCAGATTTCCTTCAATATCTGTATACAATTCATGCACATTAAATAAGTTCATTAAATAGGGTATGTAAACAAAGAATTCTCTTTAATAATCAATGAACAATATATCTGGGCATTCTTCATGATATTCAATCATAATTTGGCCTTAAAATATGTATCACAAAAATATTGAAGCAATAATTCATATAAATATATGTTTACAATTAATGCACATTCCAATGGGTCATTAATTAGCTTATTTGATTCAAATTTGCAGTGTACAAACAATGAACATCTTATGACCTCATTTATTAGGGTATTCAATCAGATTTCCTTAAATATCTGTATACAATTCATGCACATTAAATAAGTTCATTAAAAAGGTTATGTAAACAAAGAATTCTCTTTAATAATCAATGAACAATATATCTGATCATTCTTCATGATATTCAATCATAATTTGGCTATAAAATATGTAAAACAAAAATATTGAAGCAATAATTCATATAAATGTATGTTTACAATTAATGCACATTCTAATGGTTCATTAATTAGGTTATTTGATTCAAATTTGCAGTTGACAAACAATGAACATCTTATGACCTCATTTGTTAGGGTATTCGTTATAACATTTCCTTAAATATCTGTATACAATTCATGCACATTAAATAAGTTCATTAAATAGGGTATGTAAACAAAGAATTCTCTTTAATAATCAATGAACAATATATCTGGTCATTCTTCATGATATTCAATCATAATTTGGCTTTAAAATATGTAAAACAAAAATATTGAAGCAATAGTTCATATAAATGTATGTTTACAATTAATGCACATTCTAATGGTTCATTAATTAGGTTATTTGATTCAAATTTGCAGTTGACAAACAATGAACATGTTATGACCTCATTTATTAGGGTATTCAATCAGATTTCCTTAAATATCTGTATACAATTCATGCACACTATATAAGTTCATTAAATAGGGTATGTAAACAAAGAATTCTCTTTAATAATCAATAAACAATATGTCTGGTTATTCTTTATGATATTCAATCATAATTTGACTTTAAAATATGTATCACTATAATATTAAAGCAATAATTCATATAAATGTATGTTTACAATTATTGCACATTCTAATGGGTCATTAATTAGGTTATTTGATTCAAATTTGCAGTTGACAAACAATGAACATCTTATGACCTCATTTGTTAGGGTATTTGTTATAAGATTTCCTTAAATATCTGTATACAATTCATGTACATTAAATAAGTTCATTAAATAGGGTATGTAAACAAAGAATTCTCTTTAATAATGAATGAACAATATATCTAGTCATTCTTCATGATATTCAATCATAATTTGGCTTTAAAATATGTAAAACAAAAACATTGAAGAAATAATTCATATAAATGTATGTTTACAATTAATGCACATTCTAAAGGGTTATTAATTAGCTTATTTGTTTCAAAGTTGCAGTTGACAAACAATGAACATCTTATGACCTCATTTGTTGGGGTATTTAATCAGATTTCCTTAAATATATGTATACAATTCATGCACATTAAATAAGTTCATTAAATAGGGTATGTAAACAAAGAATTCTCTTTAATAGTCAATGAACAATATATCTGGTCATTCTTCATGATATTCAATCATAATTTGGCCTTAAAATATGTATCACAAAAATATTGAAGCAATAATTCATATAAATTGATGTTTACAATTAATGCACATTCTAATGGGTCATTAATTAGGTTATTTGATTCAAATTTGCAGTTGACAAACAATGAACATGTTATGACCTCATTTATTAGGGTATTCAATCAGATTTCCTTAAATATCTGTATACAATTCATGCACACTATATAAGTTCATTAAATAGGGTATGTAAACAAAGAATTCTCTTTAATAATCAATGAACAATATATCTGGTCATTCTTCATGATATTCAATCATAATTTGGCTTTAAAATATGTAAAACAAAAATATTGAAGCAATAGTTCATATAAATGTATGTTTACAATTAATGCACATGCTAATGGGTCATTAGTTAGGTTATTTGATTCAAATTTGCAGTTGACAAACAATGAACATCTTATGACCTCATTTGTTAGGGTATTTGTTAGAAGATTTCCTTAAATATCTGTATACAATTCATGCACATTAAATAAGTTCATTAAAAAGGTTATGTAAACAAAGAATTCTCTTTAATAATCAATGAACAATATATCTGATCATTCTTCATGATATTCAATCATAATTTGGCTATAAAATATGTAAAACAAAAATATTGAAGCAATAATTCATATAAATGTATGTTTACAATTAATGCACATTCTAATGGTTCATTAATTAGGTTATTTGATTCAAATTTGCAGTTGACAAACAATGAACATCTTATGACCTCATTTGTTAGGGTATTCGTTATAACATTTCCTTAAATATCTGTATACAATTCATGCACATTAAATAAGTTCATTAAATAGGGTATGTAAACAAAGAATTCTCTTTAATAATCAATGAACAATATATCTGGTCATTCTTCATGATATTCAATCATAATTTGGCTTTAAAATATGTAAAACAAAAATATTGAAGCAATAGTTCATATAAATGTATGTTTACAATTAATGCACATTCTAATGGTTCATTAATTAGGTTATTTGATTCAAATTTGCAGTTGACAAACAATGAACATCTTATGACCTCATTTGTTAGGGTATTCGTTATAACATTTCCTTAAATATCTGTATACAATTCATGCACATTAAATAAGTTCATTAAATAGGGTATGTAAACAAAGAATTCTCTTTAATAATCAATGAACAATATATCTGGTCATTCTTCATGATATTCAATCATAATTTGGCTTTAAAATATGTAAAACAAAAATATTGAAGCAATAGTTCATATAAATGTATGTTTACAATTAATGCACATTCTAATGGTTCATTAATTAGGTTATTTGATTCAAATTTGCAGTTGACAAACAATGAACATCTTATGACCTCATTTGTTAGGGTATTTGTTATAAGATTTCCTTAAATATCTGTATACAATTCATGTACATTAAATAAGTTCATTAAATAGGGTATGTAAACAAAGAATTCTCTTTAATAATGAATGAACAATATATCTAGTCATTCTTCATGATATTCAATCATAATTTGGCTTTAAAATATGTAAAACAAAAACATTGAAGAAATAATTCATATAAATGTATGTTTACAATTAATGCACATTCTAAAGGGTTATTAATTAGCTTATTTGTTTCAAAGTTGCAGTTGACAAACAATGAACATCTTATGACCTCATTTGTTGGGGTATTTAATCAGATTTCCTTAAATATATGTATACAATTCATGCACATTAAATAAGTTCATTAAATAGGGTATGTAAACAAAGAATTCTCTTTAATAATCAATGAACAATATATCTGGGCATTCTTCATGATATTCAATCATAATTTGGCCTTAAAATATGTATCACAAAAATATTGAAGCAATAATTCATATAAATATATGTTTACAATTAATGCACATTCCAATGGGTCATTAATTAGCTTATTTGATTCAAATTTGCAGTTGACAAACAATGAACATCTTATGACCTCATTTGTTAGGGTATTCGTTATAACATTTCCTTAAATATCTGTATACAATTCATGCACATTAAATAAGTTCATTAAATAGGGTATGTAAACAAAGAATTCTCTTTAATAATCAATGAACAATATATCTGGTCATTCTTCATGATATTCAATCATAATTTGGCTTTAAAATATGTAAAACAAAAATATTGAAGCAATAGTTCATATAAATGTATGTTTACAATTAATGCACATTCTAATGGTTCATTAATTAGGTTATTTGATTCAAATTTGCAGTTGACAAACAATGAACATCTTATGACCTCATTTGTTAGGGTATTTGTTATAAGATTTCCTTAAATATCTGTATACAATTCATGTACATTAAATAAGTTCATTAAATAGGGTATGTAAACAAAGAATTCTCTTTAATAATGAATGAACAATATATCTAGTCATTCTTCATGATATTCAATCATAATTTGGCTTTAAAATATGTAAAACAAAAACATTGAAGAAATAATTCATATAAATGTATGTTTACAATTAATGCACATTCTAAAGGGTTATTAATTAGCTTATTTGTTTCAAAGTTGCAGTTGACAAACAATGAACATCTTATGACCTCATTTGTTGGGGTATTTAATCAGATTTCCTTAAATATATGTATACAATTCATGCACATTAAATAAGTTCATTAAATAGGGTATGTAAACAAAGAATTCTCTTTAATAATCAATGAACAATATATCTGGGCATTCTTCATGATATTCAATCATAATTTGGCCTTAAAATATGTATCACAAAAATATTGAAGCAATAATTCATATAAATATATGTTTACAATTAATGCACATTCCAATGGGTCATTAATTAGCTTATTTGATTCAAATTTGCAGTGTACAAACAATGAACATCTTATGACCTCATTTATTAGGGTATTCAATCAGATTTCCTTAAATATCTGTATACAATTCATGCACATTAAATAAGTTCATTAAAAAGGTTATGTAAACAAAGAATTCTCTTTAATAATCAATGAACAATATATCTGATCATTCTTCATGATATTCAATCATAATTTGGCTATAAAATATGTAAAACAAAAATATTGAAGCAATAATTCATATAAATGTATGTTTACAATTAATGCACATTCTAATGGTTCATTAATTAGGTTATTTGATTCAAATTTGCAGTTGACAAACAATGAACATCTTATGACCTCATTTGTTAGGGTATTCGTTATAACATTTCCTTAAATATCTGTATACAATTCATGCACATTAAATAAGTTCATTAAATAGGGTATGTAAACAAAGAATTCTCTTTAATAATCAATGAACAATATATCTGGTCATTCTTCATGATATTCAATCATAATTTGGCTTTAAAATATGTAAAACAAAAATATTGAAGCAATAGTTCATATAAATGTATGTTTACAATTAATGCACATTCTAATGGTTCATTAATTAGGTTATTTGATTCAAATTTGCAGTTGACAAACAATGAACATCTTATGACCTCATTTGTTAGGGTATTTGTTATAAGATTTCCTTAAATATCTGTATACAATTCATGTACATTAAATAAGTTCATTAAATAGGGTATGTAAACAAAGAATTCTCTTTAATAATGAATGAACAATATATCTGGTCATTCTTCATGATATTCAATCATAATTTGGCTTTAAAATATGTAAAACAAAAATATTGAAGCAATAGTTCATATAAATGTATGTTTACAATTAATGCACATTCTAATGGTTCATTAATTAGGTTATTTGATTCAAATTTGCAGTTGACAAACAATGAACATCTTATGACCTCATTTGTTAGGGTATTTGTTATAAGATTTCCTTAAATATCTGTATACAATTCATGCACATTAAATAAGTTCATTAAATAGGGTATGTAAACAAAGAATTCTTTTTAATAATCAATGAACAATATATCTGGTCATTCTTCCTGATACTCAATCATAATTTGGCTTTAAAATATGTAAAACAAAAATATTGAAGCAATAATTCATATAAATGTATGTTAACAATTAAATCACATTCTAATGGGTCATTAATTAGGTTATTTGATTCAAATGTGCAGTTGACAAACAATGAACATCTTATGACCTCATTTGTTAGGGTATTCAATCAGATTTCCTTCAATATCTGTATACAATTCATGCACATTAAATAAGTTCATTAAATAGGGTATGTAAACAAAGAATTCTCTTTAATAATCAATGAACAATATATCTGGGCATTCTTCATGATATTCAATCATAATTTGGCCTTAAAATATGTATCACAAAAATATTGAAGCAATAATTCATATAAATATATGTTTACAATTAATGCACATTCCAATGGGTCATTAATTAGCTTATTTGATTCAAATTTGCAGTGTACAAACAATGAACATCTTATGACCTCATTTATTAGGGTATTCAATCAGATTTCCTTAAATATCTGTATACAATTCATGCACATTAAATAAGTTCATTAAAAAGGTTATGTAAACAAAGAATTCTCTTTAATAATCAATGAACAATATATCTGATCATTCTTCATGATATTCAATCATAATTTGGCTATAAAATATGTAAAACAAAAATATTGAAGCAATAATTCATATAAATGTATGTTTACAATTAATGCACATTCTAATGGTTCATTAATTAGGTTATTTGATTCAAATTTGCAGTTGACAAACAATGAACATCTTATGACCTCATTTGTTAGGGTATTCGTTATAACATTTCCTTAAATATCTGTATACAATTCATGCACATTAAATAAGTTCATTAAATAGGGTATGTAAACAAAGAATTCTCTTTAATAATCAATGAACAATATATCTGGTCATTCTTCATGATATTCAATCATAATTTGGCTTTAAAATATGTAAAACAAAAATATTGAAGCAATAGTTCATATAAATGTATGTTTACAATTAATGCACATTCTAATGGTTCATTAATTAGGTTATTTGATTCAAATTTGCAGTTGACAAACAATGAACATGTTATGACCTCATTTATTAGGGTATTCAATCAGATTTCCTTAAATATCTGTATACAATTCATGCACACTATATAAGTTCATTAAATAGGGTATGTAAACAAAGAATTCTCTTTAATAATCAATAAACAATATGTCTGGTTATTCTTTATGATATTCAATCATAATTTGACTTTAAAATATGTATCACTATAATATTAAAGCAATAATTCATATAAATGTATGTTTACAATTATTGCACATTCTAATGGGTCATTAATTAGGTTATTTGATTCAAATTTGCAGTTGACAAACAATGAACATCTTATGACCTCATTTGTTAGGGTATTTGTTATAAGATTTCCTTAAATATCTGTATACAATTCATGTACATTAAATAAGTTCATTAAATAGGGTATGTAAACAAAGAATTCTCTTTAATAATGAATGAACAATATATCTAGTCATTCTTCATGATATTCAATCATAATTTGGCTTTAAAATATGTAAAACAAAAACATTGAAGAAATAATTCATATAAATGTATGTTTACAATTAATGCACATTCTAAAGGGTTATTAATTAGCTTATTTGTTTCAAAGTTGCAGTTGGCAAACAATGAACATCTTATGACCTCATTTGTTGGGGTATTTAATCAGATTTCCTTAAATATATGTATACAATTCATGCACATTAAATAAGTTCATTAAATAGGGTATGTAAACAAAGAATTCTCTTTAATAGTCAATGAACAATATATCTGGTCATTCTTCATGATATTCAATCATAATTTGGCCTTAAAATATGTATCACAAAAATATTGAAGCAATAATTCATATAAATTGATGTTTACAATTAATGCACATTCTAATGGGTCATTAATTAGGTTATTTGATTCAAATTTGCAGTTGACAAACAATGAACATGTTATGACCTCATTTATTAGGGTATTCAATCAGATTTCCTTAAATATCTGTATACAATTCATGCACACTATATAAGTTCATTAAATAGGGTATGTAAACAAAGAATTCTCTTTAATAATCAATGAACAATATATCTGGTCATTCTTCATGATATTCAATCATAATTTGGCTTTAAAATATGTAAAACAAAAATATTGAAGCAATAGTTCATATAAATGTATGTTTACAATTAATGCACATGCTAATGGGTCATTAGTTAGGTTATTTGATTCAAATTTGCAGTTGACAAACAATGAACATCTTATGACCTCATTTGTTAGGGTATTTGTTAGAAGATTTCCTTAAATATCTGTATACAATTCATGCACATTAAATAAGTTCATTAAAAAGGTTATGTAAACAAAGAATTCTCTTTAATAATCAATGAACAATATATCTGATCATTCTTCATGATATTCAATCATAATTTGGCTATAAAATATGTAAAACAAAAATATTGAAGCAATAATTCATATAAATGTATGTTTACAATTAATGCACATTCTAATGGTTCATTAATTAGGTTATTTGATTCAAATTTGCAGTTGACAAACAATGAACATCTTATGACCTCATTTGTTAGGGTATTCGTTATAACATTTCCTTAAATATCTGTATACAATTCATGCACATTAAATAAGTTCATTAAATAGGGTATGTAAACAAAGAATTCTCTTTAATAATCAATGAACAATATATCTGGTCATTCTTCATGATATTCAATCATAATTTGGCTTTAAAATATGTAAAACAAAAATATTGAAGCAATAGTTCATATAAATGTATGTTTACAATTAATGCACATTCTAATGGTTCATTAATTAGGTTATTTGATTCAAATTTGCAGTTGACAAACAATGAACATCTTATGACCTCATTTGTTAGGGTATTCGTTATAACATTTCCTTAAATATCTGTATACAATTCATGCACATTAAATAAGTTCATTAAATAGGGTATGTAAACAAAGAATTCTCTTTAATAATCAATGAACAATATATCTGGTCATTCTTCATGATATTCAATCATAATTTGGCTTTAAAATATGTAAAACAAAAATATTGAAGCAATAGTTCATATAAATGTATGTTTACAATTAATGCACATTCTAATGGTTCATTAATTAGGTTATTTGATTCAAATTTGCAGTTGACAAACAATGAACATCTTATGACCTCATTTGTTAGGGTATTTGTTATAAGATTTCCTTAAATATCTGTATACAATTCATGTACATTAAATAAGTTCATTAAATAGGGTATGTAAACAAAGAATTCTCTTTAATAATGAATGAACAATATATCTAGTCATTCTTCATGATATTCAATCATAATTTGGCTTTAAAATATGTAAAACAAAAACATTGAAGAAATAATTCATATAAATGTATGTTTACAATTAATGCACATTCTAAAGGGTTATTAATTAGCTTATTTGTTTCAAAGTTGCAGTTGACAAACAATGAACATCTTATGACCTCATTTGTTGGGGTATTTAATCAGATTTCCTTAAATATATGTATACAATTCATGCACATTAAATAAGTTCATTAAATAGGGTATGTAAACAAAGAATTCTCTTTAATAATCAATGAACAATATATCTGGGCATTCTTCATGATATTCAATCATAATTTGGCCTTAAAATATGTATCACAAAAATATTGAAGCAATAATTCATATAAATATATGTTTACAATTAATGCACATTCCAATGGGTCATTAATTAGCTTATTTGATTCAAATTTGCAGTTGACAAACAATGAACATCTTATGACCTCATTTGTTAGGGTATTCGTTATAACATTTCCTTAAATATCTGTATACAATTCATGCACATTAAATAAGTTCATTAAATAGGGTATGTAAACAAAGAATTCTCTTTAATAATCAATGAACAATATATCTGGTCATTCTTCATGATATTCAATCATAATTTGGCTTTAAAATATGTAAAACAAAAATATTGAAGCAATAGTTCATATAAATGTATGTTTACAATTAATGCACATTCTAATGGTTCATTAATTAGGTTATTTGATTCAAATTTGCAGTTGACAAACAATGAACATCTTATGACCTCATTTGTTAGGGTATTTGTTATAAGATTTCCTTAAATATCTGTATACAATTCATGTACATTAAATAAGTTCATTAAATAGGGTATGTAAACAAAGAATTCTCTTTAATAATGAATGAACAATATATCTAGTCATTCTTCATGATATTCAATCATAATTTGGCTTTAAAATATGTAAAACAAAAACATTGAAGAAATAATTCATATAAATGTATGTTTACAATTAATGCACATTCTAAAGGGTTATTAATTAGCTTATTTGTTTCAAAGTTGCAGTTGACAAACAATGAACATCTTATGACCTCATTTGTTGGGGTATTTAATCAGATTTCCTTAAATATATGTATACAATTCATGCACATTAAATACGTTCATTAAATAGGGTATGTAAACAAAGAATTCTCTTTAATAATCAATGAACAATATATCTGGGCATTCTTCATGATATTCAATCATAATTTGGCCTTAAAATATGTATCACAAAAATATTGAAGCAATAATTCATATAAATATATGTTTACAATTAATGCACATTCCAATGGGTCATTAATTAGCTTATTTGATTCAAATTTGCAGTGTACAAACAATGAACATCTTATGACCTCATTTATTAGGGTATTCAATCAGATTTCCTTAAATATCTGTATACAATTCATGCACATTAAATAAGTTCATTAAAAAGGTTATGTAAACAAAGAATTCTCTTTAATAATCAATGAACAATATATCTGATCATTCTTCATGATATTCAATCATAATTTGGCTATAAAATATGTAAAACAAAAATATTGAAGCAATAATTCATATAAATGTATGTTTACAATTAATGCACATTCTAATGGTTCATTAATTAGGTTATTTGATTCAAATTTGCAGTTGACAAACAATGAACATCTTATGACCTCATTTGTTAGGGTATTCGTTATAACATTTCCTTAAATATCTGTATACAATTCATGCACATTAAATAAGTTCATTAAATAGGGTATGTAAACAAAGAATTCTCTTTAATAATCAATGAACAATATATCTGGTCATTCTTCATGATATTCAATCATAATTTGGCTTTAAAATATGTAAAACAAAAATATTGAAGCAATAGTTCATATAAATGTATGTTTACAATTAATGCACATTCTAATGGTTCATTAATTAGGTTATTTGATTCAAATTTGCAGTTGACAAACAATGAACATCTTATGACCTCATTTGTTAGGGTATTTGTTATAAGATTTCCTTAAATATCTGTATACAATTCATGTACATTAAATAAGTTCATTAAATAGGGTATGTAAACAAAGAATTCTCTTTAATAATGAATGAACAATATATCTGGTCATTCTTCATGATATTCAATCATAATTTGGCTTTAAAATATGTAAAACAAAAATATTGAAGCAATAGTTCATATAAATGTATGTTTACAATTAATGCACATTCTAATGGTTCATTAATTAGGTTATTTGATTCAAATTTGCAGTTGACAAACAATGAACATCTTATGACCTCATTTGTTAGGGTATTTGTTATAAGATTTCCTTAAATATCTGTATACAATTCATGTACATTAAATAAGTTCATTAAATAGGGTATGTAAACAAAGAATTCTCTTTAATAATGAATGAACAATATATCTGGTCATTCTTCATGATATTTAATCATAATTTGGCTTTAAAATATGTAAAACAAAAATATTGAAGAAATAATTCATATAAATGTATGTTTACAATTAATGCACATTCTAATGGGTCATTAATTAGGTTATTTGATTCAAATTTGCAGTGTACAAAAAATGAACATCTTATGACCTCATTTATTAGGGTATTCAATCAGATTTCCTTAAATATATGTATACAATTCATGCACATTAAATAAGTTCATTAAATAGGGTATGTAAACAAAGAATTCTCTTTAATAATCAATGAACAATATATCTGGTCATTCTTCATGATATTCAATCATAATTTGGCTTTAAAATATGTAAAACAAAAATATTGAAGCAATAATTCATATAAATGTATGTTTACAATTAATGCACATTCTAATGGGTCATTAATTAGGTTATTTGATTCAAATTTGCAGTTGACAAACAATGAACATGTTATGACCTCATTTATTAGGGTATTCAATCAGATTTCCTTAAATATCTGTATACAATTCATGCACACTATATAAGTTCATTAAATAGGGTATGTAAACAAAGAATTCTCTTTAATAATCAATAAACAATATGTCTGGTTATTCTTTATGATATTCAATCATAATTTGACTTTAAAATATGTATCACTATAATATTAAAGCAATAATTCATATAAATGTATGTTTACAATTATTGCACATTCTAATGGGTCATTAATTAGGTTATTTGATTCAAATTTGCAGTTGACAAACAATGAACATCTTATGACCTCATTTGTTAGGGTATTTGTTATAAGATTTCCTTAAATATCTGTATACAATTCATGCACATTAAATAAGTTCATTAAATAGGGTATGTAAACAAAGAATTCTTTTTAATAATCAATGAACAATATATCTGGTCATTCTTCCTGATACTCAATCATAATTTGGCTTTAAAATATGTAAAACAAAAATATTGAAGCAATAATTCATATAAATGTATGTTAACAATTAAATCACATTCTAATGGGTCATTAATTAGGTTATTTGATTCAAATGTGCAGTTGACAAACAATGAACATCTTATGACCTCATTTGTTAGGGTATTCAATCAGATTTCCTTCAATATCTGTATACAATTCATGCACATTAAATAAGTTCATTAAATAGGGTATGTAAACAAAGAATTCTCTTTAATAATCAATGAACAATATATCTGGGCATTCTTCATGATATTCAATCATAATTTGGCCTTAAAATATGTATCACAAAAATATTGAAGCAATAATTCATATAAATATATGTTTACAATTAATGCACATTCCAATGGGTCATTAATTAGCTTATTTGATTCAAATTTGCAGTGTACAAACAATGAACATCTTATGACCTCATTTATTAGGGTATTCAATCAGATTTCCTTAAATATCTGTATACAATTCATGCACATTAAATAAGTTCATTAAAAAGGTTATGTAAACAAAGAATTCTCTTTAATAATCAATGAACAATATATCTGATCATTCTTCATGATATTCAATCATAATTTGGCTATAAAATATGTAAAACAAAAATATTGAAGCAATAATTCATATAAATGTATGTTTACAATTAATGCACATTCTAATGGTTCATTAATTAGGTTATTTGATTCAAATTTGCAGTTGACAAACAATGAACATCTTATGACCTCATTTGTTAGGGTATTCGTTATAACATTTCCTTAAATATCTGTATACAATTCATGCACATTAAATAAGTTCATTAAATAGGGTATGTAAACAAAGAATTCTCTTTAATAATCAATGAACAATATATCTGGTCATTCTTCATGATATTCAATCATAATTTGGCTTTAAAATATGTAAAACAAAAATATTGAAGCAATAGTTCATATAAATGTATGTTTACAATTAATGCACATTCTAATGGTTCATTAATTAGGTTATTTGATTCAAATTTGCAGTTGACAAACAATGAACATGTTATGACCTCATTTATTAGGGTATTCAATCAGATTTCCTTAAATATCTGTATACAATTCATGCACACTATATAAGTTCATTAAATAGGGTATGTAAACAAAGAATTCTCTTTAATAATCAATAAACAATATGTCTGGTTATTCTTTATGATATTCAATCATAATTTGACTTTAAAATATGTATCACTATAATATTAAAGCAATAATTCATATAAATGTATGTTTACAATTATTGCACATTCTAATGGGTCATTAATTAGGTTATTTGATTCAAATTTGCAGTTGACAAACAATGAACATCTTATGACCTCATTTGTTATGGTATTTGTTATAAGATTTCCTTAAATATCTGTATACAATTCATGTACATTAAATAAGTTCATTAAATAGGGTATGTAAACAAAGAATTCTCTTTAATAATGAATGAACAATATATCTAGTCATTCTTCATGATATTCAATCATAATTTGGCTTTAAAATATGTAAAACAAAAACATTGAAGAAATAATTCATATAAATGTATGTTTACAATTAATGCACATTCTAAAGGGTTATTAATTAGCTTATTTGTTTCAAAGTTGCAGTTGACAAACAATGAACATCTTATGACCTCATTTGTTGGGGTATTTAATCAGATTTCCTTAAATATATGTATACAATTCATGCACATTAAATACGTTCATTAAATAGGGTATGTAAACAAAGAATTCTCTTTAATAATCAATGAACAATATATCTGGGCATTCTTCATGATATTCAATCATAATTTGGCCTTAAAATATGTATCACAAAAATATTGAAGCAATAATTCATATAAATATATGTTTACAATTAATGCACATTCCAATGGGTCATTAATTAGCTTATTTGATTCAAATTTGCAGTGTACAAACAATGAACATCTTATGACCTCATTTATTAGGGTATTCAATCAGATTTCCTTAAATATCTGTATACAATTCATGCACATTAAATAAGTTCATTAAAAAGGTTATGTAAACAAAGAATTCTCTTTAATAATCAATGAACAATATATCTGATCATTCTTCATGATATTCAATCATAATTTGGCTATAAAATATGTAAAACAAAAATATTGAAGCAATAATTCATATAAATGTATGTTTACAATTAATGCACATTCTAATGGTTCATTAATTAGGTTATTTGATTCAAATTTGCAGTTGACAAACAATGAACATCTTATGACCTCATTTGTTAGGGTATTCGTTATAACATTTCCTTAAATATCTGTATACAATTCATGCACATTAAATAAGTTCATTAAATAGGGTATGTAAACAAAGAATTCTCTTTAATAATCAATGAACAATATATCTGGTCATTCTTCATGATATTCAATCATAATTTGGCTTTAAAATATGTAAAACAAAAATATTGAAGCAATAGTTCATATAAATGTATGTTTACAATTAATGCACATTCTAATGGTTCATTAATTAGGTTATTTGATTCAAATTTGCAGTTGACAAACAATGAACATCTTATGACCTCATTTGTTAGGGTATTTGTTATAAGATTTCCTTAAATATCTGTATACAATTCATGTACATTAAATAAGTTCATTAAATAGGGTATGTAAACAAAGAATTCTCTTTAATAATGAATGAACAATATATCTGGTCATTCTTCATGATATTCAATCATAATTTGGCTTTAAAATATGTAAAACAAAAATATTGAAGCAATAGTTCATATAAATGTATGTTTACAATTAATGCACATTCTAATGGTTCATTAATTAGGTTATTTGATTCAAATTTGCAGTTGACAAACAATGAACATCTTATGACCTCATTTGTTAGGGTATTTGTTATAAGATTTCCTTAAATATCTGTATACAATTCATGTACATTAAATAAGTTCATTAAATAGGGTATGTAAACAAAGAATTCTCTTTAATAATGAATGAACAATATATCTGGTCATTCTTCATGATATTTAATCATAATTTGGCTTTAAAATATGTAAAACAAAAATATTGAAGAAATAATTCATATAAATGTATGTTTACAATTAATGCACATTCTAATGGGTCATTAATTAGGTTATTTGATTCAAATTTGCAGTGTACAAAAAATGAACATCTTATGACCTCATTTATTAGGGTATTCAATCAGATTTCCTTAAATATATGTATACAATTCATGCACATTAAATAAGTTCATTAAATAGGGTATGTAAACAAAGAATTCTCTTTAATAATCAATGAACAATATATCTGGTCATTCTTCATGATATTCAATCATAATTTGGCTTTAAAATATGTAAAACAAAAATATTGAAGCAATAATTCATATAAATGTATGTTTACAATTAATGCACATTCTAATGGGTCATTAATTAGGTTATTTGATTCAAATTTGCAGTTGACAAACAATGAACATGTTATGACCTCATTTATTAGGGTATTCAATCAGATTTCCTTAAATATCTGTATACAATTCATGCACACTATATAAGTTCATTAAATAGGGTATGTAAACAAAGAATTCTCTTTAATAATCAATAAACAATATGTCTGGTTATTCTTTATGATATTCAATCATAATTTGACTTTAAAATATGTATCACTATAATATTAAAGCAATAATTCATATAAATGTATGTTTACAATTATTGCACATTCTAATGGGTCATTAATTAGGTTATTTGATTCAAATTTGCAGTTGACAAACAATGAACATCTTATGACCTCATTTGTTAGGGTATTTGTTATAAGATTTCCTTAAATATCTGTATACAATTCATGCACATTAAATAAGTTCATTAAATAGGGTATGTAAACAAAGAATTCTTTTTAATAATCAATGAACAATATATCTGGTCATTCTTCCTGATACTCAATCATAATTTGGCTTTAAAATATGTAAAACAAAAATATTGAAGCAATAATTCATATAAATGTATGTTAACAATTAAATCACATTCTAATGGGTCATTAATTAGGTTATTTGATTCAAATGTGCAGTTGACAAACAATGAACATCTTATGACCTCATTTGTTAGGGTATTCAATCAGATTTCCTTCAATATCTGTATACAATTCATGCACATTAAATAAGTTCATTAAATAGGGTATGTAAACAAAGAATTCTCTTTAATAATCAATGAACAATATATCTGGGCATTCTTCATGATATTCAATCATAATTTGGCCTTAAAATATGTATCACAAAAATATTGAAGCAATAATTCATATAAATATATGTTTACAATTAATGCACATTCCAATGGGTCATTAATTAGCTTATTTGATTCAAATTTGCAGTGTACAAACAATGAACATCTTATGACCTCATTTATTAGGGTATTCAATCAGATTTCCTTAAATATCTGTATACAATTCATGCACATTAAATAAGTTCATTAAAAAGGTTATGTAAACAAAGAATTCTCTTTAATAATCAATGAACAATATATCTGATCATTCTTCATGATATTCAATCATAATTTGGCTATAAAATATGTAAAACAAAAATATTGAAGCAATAATTCATATAAATGTATGTTTACAATTAATGCACATTCTAATGGTTCATTAATTAGGTTATTTGATTCAAATTTGCAGTTGACAAACAATGAACATCTTATGACCTCATTTGTTAGGGTATTCGTTATAACATTTCCTTAAATATCTGTATACAATTCATGCACATTAAATAAGTTCATTAAATAGGGTATGTAAACAAAGAATTCTCTTTAATAATCAATGAACAATATATCTGGTCATTCTTCATGATATTCAATCATAATTTGGCTTTAAAATATGTAAAACAAAAATATTGAAGCAATAGTTCATATAAATGTATGTTTACAATTAATGCACATTCTAATGGTTCATTAATTAGGTTATTTGATTCAAATTTGCAGTTGACAAACAATGAACATGTTATGACCTCATTTATTAGGGTATTCAATCAGATTTCCTTAAATATCTGTATACAATTCATGCACACTATATAAGTTCATTAAATAGGGTATGTAAACAAAGAATTCTCTTTAATAATCAATAAACAATATGTCTGGTTATTCTTTATGATATTCAATCATAATTTGACTTTAAAATATGTATCACTATAATATTAAAGCAATAATTCATATAAATGTATGTTTACAATTATTGCACATTCTAATGGGTCATTAATTAGGTTATTTGATTCAAATTTGCAGTTGACAAACAATGAACATCTTATGACCTCATTTGTTATGGTATTTGTTATAAGATTTCCTTAAATATCTGTATACAATTCATGTACATTAAATAAGTTCATTAAATAGGGTATGTAAACAAAGAATTCTCTTTAATAATGAATGAACAATATATCTAGTCATTCTTCATGATATTCAATCATAATTTGGCTTTAAAATATGTAAAACAAAAACATTGAAGAAATAATTCATATAAATGTATGTTTACAATTAATGCACATTCTAAAGGGTTATTAATTAGCTTATTTGTTTCAAAGTTGCAGTTGACAAACAATGAACATCTTATGACCTCATTTGTTGGGGTATTTAATCAGATTTCCTTAAATATATGTATACAATTCATGCACATTAAATAAGTTCATTAAATAGGGTATGTAAACAAAGAATTCTCTTTAATAGTCAATGAACAATATATCTGGTCATTCTTCATGATATTCAATCATAATTTGGCCTTAAAATATGTATCACAAAAATATTGAAGCAATAATTCATATAAATTGATGTTTACAATTAATGCACATTCTAATGGGTCATTAATTAGGTTATTTGATTCAAATTTGCAGTTGACAAACAATGAACATGTTATGACCTCATTTATTAGGGTATTCAATCAGATTTCCTTAAATATCTGTATACAATTCATGCACACTATATAAGTTCATTAAATAGGGTATGTAAACAAAGAATTCTCTTTAATAATCAATGAACAATATATCTGGTCATTCTTCATGATATTCAATCATAATTTGGCTTTAAAATATGTAAAACAAAAATATTGAAGCAATAGTTCATATAAATGTATGTTTACAATTAATGCACATGCTAATGGGTCATTAGTTAGGTTATTTGATTCAAATTTGCAGTTGACAAACAATGAACATCTTATGACCTCATTTGTTAGGGTATTTGTTAGAAGATTTCCTTAAATATCTGTATACAATTCATGCACATTAAATAAGTTCATTAAAAAGGTTATGTAAACAAAGAATTCTCTTTAATAATCAATGAACAATATATCTGATCATTCTTCATGATATTCAATCATAATTTGGCTATAAAATATGTAAAACAAAAATATTGAAGCAATAATTCATATAAATGTATGTTTACAATTAATGCACATTCTAATGGTTCATTAATTAGGTTATTTGATTCAAATTTGCAGTTGACAAACAATGAACATCTTATGACCTCATTTGTTAGGGTATTCGTTATAACATTTCCTTAAATATCTGTATACAATTCATGCACATTAAATAAGTTCATTAAATAGGGTATGTAAACAAAGAATTCTCTTTAATAATCAATGAACAATATATCTGGTCATTCTTCATGATATTCAATCATAATTTGGCTTTAAAATATGTAAAACAAAAATATTGAAGCAATAGTTCATATAAATGTATGTTTACAATTAATGCACATTCTAATGGTTCATTAATTAGGTTATTTGATTCAAATTTGCAGTTGACAAACAATGAACATCTTATGACCTCATTTGTTAGGGTATTTGTTATAAGATTTCCTTAAATATCTGTATACAATTCATGTACATTAAATAAGTTCATTAAATAGGGTATGTAAACAAAGAATTCTCTTTAATAATGAATGAACAATATATCTAGTCATTCTTCATGATATTCAATCATAATTTGGCTTTAAAATATGTAAAACAAAAACATTGAAGAAATAATTCATATAAATGTATGTTTACAATTAATGCACATTCTAAAGGGTTATTAATTAGCTTATTTGTTTCAAAGTTGCAGTTGACAAACAATGAACATCTTATGACCTCATTTGTTGGGGTATTTAATCAGATTTCCTTAAATATATATATACAATTCATGCACATTAAATAAGTTCATTAAATAGGGTATGTAAACAAAGAATTCTCTTTAATAGTCAATGAACAATATATCTTGTCATTCTTCATGATATTCAATCATAATTTGGCCTTAAAATATGTATCACAAAAATATTGAAGCAATAATTCATATAAATTGATGTTTACAATTAATGCACATTCTAATGGGTCATTAATTAGGTTATTTGATTCAAATTTGCAGTTGACAAACAATGAACATGTTATGACCTCATTTATTAGGGTATTCAATCAGATTTCCTTAAATATCTGTATACAATTCATGCACACTATATAAGTTCATTAAATAGGGTATGTAAACAAAGAATTCTCTTTAATAATCAATAAACAATATGTCTGGTTATTCTTTATGATATTCAATCATAATTTGACTTTAAAATATGTATCACTATAATATTAAAGCAATAATTCATATAAATGTATGTTTACAATTATTGCACATTCTAATGGGTCATTAATTAGGTTATTTGATTCAAATTTGCAGTTGACAAACAATGAACATCTTATGACCTCATTTGTTAGGGTATTTGTTATAAGATTTCCTTAAATATCTGTATACAATTCATGCACATTAAATAAGTTCATTAAATAGGGTATGTAAACAAAGAATTCTTTTTAATAATCAATGAACAATATATCTGGTCATTCTTCATGATATTCAATCATAATTTGGCTTTAAAATATGTAAAACAAAAATATTGAAGCAATAGTTCATATAAATGTATGTTTACAATTAATGCACATTCTAATGGTTCATTAATTAGGTTATTTGATTCAAATTTGCAGTTGACAAACAATGAACATCTTATGACCTCATTTGTTAGGGTATTTGTTATAAGATTTCCTTAAATATCTGTATACAATTCATGTACATTAAATAAGTTCATTAAATAGGGTATGTAAACAAAGAATTCTCTTTAATAATGAATGAACAATATATCTAGTCATTCTTCATGATATTCAATCATAATTTGGCTTTAAAATATGTAAAACAAAAACATTGAAGAAATAATTCATATAAATGTATGTTTACAATTAATGCACATTCTAAAGGGTTATTAATTAGCTTATTTGTTTCAAAGTTGCAGTTGACAAACAATGAACATCTTATGACCTCATTTGTTGGGGTATTTAATCAGATTTCCTTAAATATATGTATACAATTCATGCACATTAAATAAGTTCATTAAATAGGGTATGTAAACAAAGAATTCTCTTTAATAGTCAATGAACAATATATCTGGTCATTCTTCATGATATTCAATCATAATTTGGCCTTAAAATATGTATCACAAAAATATTGAAGCAATAATTCATATAAATTGATGTTTACAATTAATGCACATTCTAATGGGTCATTAATTAGGTTATTTGATTCAAATTTGCAGTTGACAAACAATGAACATGTTATGACCTCATTTATTAGGGTATTCAATCAGATTTCCTTAAATATCTGTATACAATTCATGCACACTATATAAGTTCATTAAATAGGGTATGTAAACAAAGAATTCTCTTTAATAATCAATGAACAATATATCTGGTCATTCTTCATGATATTCAATCATAATTTGGCTTTAAAATATGTAAAACAAAAATATTGAAGCAATAGTTCATATAAATGTATGTTTACAATTAATGCACATGCTAATGGGTCATTAGTTAGGTTACTTGATTCAAATTTGCAGTTGACAAACAATGAACATCTTATGACCTCATTTGTTAGGGTATTTGTTAGAAGATTTCCTTAAATATCTGTATACAATTCATGCACATTAAATAAGTTCATTAAAAAGGTTATGTAAACAAAGAATTCTCTTTAATAATCAATGAACAATATATCTGATCATTCTTCATGATATTCAATCATAATTTGGCTATAAAATATGTAAAACAAAAATATTGAAGCAATAATTCATATAAATGTATGTTTACAATTAATGCACATTCTAATGGTTCATTAATTAGGTTATTTGATTCAAATTTGCAGTTGACAAACAATGAACATCTTATGACCTCATTTGTTAGGGTATTCGTTATAACATTTCCTTAAATATATGTATACAATTCATGCACATTAAATAAGTTCATTAAAAAAGTTATGTAAACAAAGAATTCTCTTTAATAATCAATGAACAATATATCTGATCATTCTTCATGATATTCAATCATAATTTGGCTATAAAATATGTAAAACAAAAATATTGAAGCAATAATTCATATAAATGTATGTTTACAATTAATGCACATTCTAATGGTTCATTAATTAGGTTATTTGATTCAAATTTGCAGTTGACAAACAATGAACATCTTATGACCTCATTTGTTAGGGTATTCGTTATAACATTTCCTTAAATATCTGTATACAATTCATGCACATTAAATAAGTTCATTAAATAGGGTATGTAAACAAAGAATTCTCTTTAATAATCAATGAACAATATATCTGGGCATTCTTCATGATATTCAATCATAATTTGGCCTTAAAATATGTATCACAAAAATATTGAAGCAATAATTCATATAAATATATGTTTACAATTAATGCACATTCCAATGGGTCATTAATTAGCTTATTTGATTCAAATTTGCAGTGTACAAACAATGAACATCTTATGACCTCATTTATTAGGGTATTCAATCAGATTTCCTTAAATATCTGTATACAATTCATGCACATTAAATAAGTTCATTAAAAAGGTTATGTAAACAAAGAATTCTCTTTAATAATCAATGAACAATATATCTGGTCATTCTTCATGATATTCAATCATAATTTGGCTTTAAAATATGTAAAACAAAAATATTGAAGCAATAGTTCATATAAATGTATGTTTACAATTAATGCACATGCTAATGGGTCATTAGTTAGGTTATTTGATTCAAATTTGCAGTTGACAAACAATGAACATCTTATGACCTCATTTGTTAGGGTATTTGTTAGAAGATTTCCTTAAATATCTGTATACAATTCATGCACATTAAATAAGTTCATTAAAAAGGTTATGTAAACAAAGAATTCTCTTTAATAATCAATGAACAATATATCTGATCATTCTTCATGATATTCAATCATAATTTGGCTATAAAATATGTAAAACAAAAATATTGAAGCAATAATTCATATAAATGTATGTTTACAATTAATGCACATTCTAATGGTTCATTAATTAGGTTATTTGATTCAAATTTGCAGTTGACAAACAATGAACATCTTATGACCTCATTTGTTAGGGTATTCGTTATAACATTTCCTTAAATATCTGTATACAATTCATGCACATTAAATAAGTTCATTAAATAGGGTATGTAAACAAAGAATTCTCTTTAATAATCAATGAACAATATATCTGGTCATTCTTCATGATATTCAATCATAATTTGGCTTTAAAATATGTAAAACAAAAATATTGAAGCAATAGTTCATATAAATGTATGTTTACAATTAATGCACATTCTAATGGTTCATTAATTAGGTTATTTGATTCAAATTTGCAGTTGACAAACAATGAACATCTTATGACCTCATTTGTTAGGGTATTCGTTATAACATTTCCTTAAATATCTGTATACAATTCATGCACATTAAATAAGTTCATTAAATAGGGTATGTAAACAAAGAATTCTCTTTAATAATCAATGAACAATATATCTGGTCATTCTTCATGATATTCAATCATAATTTGGCTTTAAAATATGTAAAACAAAAATATTGAAGCAATAGTTCATATAAATGTATGTTTACAATTAATGCACATTCTAATGGTTCATTAATTAGGTTATTTGATTCAAATTTGCAGTTGACAAACAATGAACATGTTATGACCTCATTTATTAGGGTATTCAATCAGATTTCCTTAAATATCTGTATACAATTCATGCACACTATATAAGTTCATTAAATAGGGTATGTAAACAAAGAATTCTCTTTAATAATCAATAAACAATATGTCTGGTTATTCTTTATGATATTCAATCATAATTTGACTTTAAAATATGTATCACTATAATATTAAAGCAATAATTCATATAAATGTATGTTTACAATTATTGCACATTCTAATGGGTCATTAATTAGGTTATTTGATTCAAATTTGCAGTTGACAAACAATGAACATCTTATGACCTCATTTGTTAGGGTATTTGTTATAAGATTTCCTTAAATATCTGTATACAATTCATGCACATTAAATAAGTTCATTAAATAGGGTATGTAAACAAAGAATTCTTTTTAATAATCAATGAACAATATATCTGGTCATTCTTCCTGATACTCAATCATTATTTGGCTTTAAAATATGTAAAACAAAAATATTGAAGCAATAATTCATATAAATGTATGTTAACAATTAAATCACATTCTAATGGGTCATTAATTAGGTTATTTGATTCAAATGTGCAGTTGACAAACAATGAACATCTTATGACCTCATTTGTTAGGGTATTCAATCAGATTTCCTTCAATATCTGTATACAATTCATGCACATTAAATAAGTTCATTAAATAGGGTATGTAAACAAAGAATTCTCTTTAATAATCAATGAACAATATATCTGGGCATTCTTCATGATATTCAATCATAATTTGGCCTTAAAATATGTATCACAAAAATATTGAAGCAATAATTCATATAAATATATGTTTACAATTAATGCACATTCCAATGGGTCATTAATTAGCTTATTTGATTCAAATTTGCAGTGTACAAACAATGAACATCTTATGACCTCATTTATTAGGGTATTCAATCAGATTTCCTTAAATATCTGTATACAATTCATGCACATTAAATAAGTTCATTAAAAAGGTTATGTAAACAAAGAATTCTCTTTAATAATCAATGAACAATATATCTGATCATTCTTCATGATATTCAATCATAATTTGGCTATAAAATATGTAAAACAAAAATATTGAAGCAATAATTCATATAAATGTATGTTTACAATTAATGCACATTCTAATGGTTCATTAATTAGGTTATTTGATTCAAATTTGCAGTTGACAAACAATGAACATCTTATGACCTCATTTGTTAGGGTATTCGTTATAACATTTCCTTAAATATCTGTATACAATTCATGCACATTAAATAAGTTCATTAAATAGGGTATGTAAACAAAGAATTCTCTTTAATAATGAATGAACAATATATCTGGTCATTCTTCATGATATTCAATCATAATTTGGCTTTAAAATATGTAAAACAAAAATATTGAAGCAATAGTTCATATAAATGTATGTTTACAATTAATGCACATTCTAATGGTTCATTAATTAGGTTATTTGATTCAAATTTGCAGTTGACAAACAATGAACATCTTATGACCTCATTTGTTAGGGTATTTGTTATAAGATTTCCTTAAATATCTGTATACAATTCATGTACATTAAATAAGTTCATTAAATAGGGTATGTAAACAAAGAATTCTCTTTAATAATGAATGAACAATATATCTAGTCATTCTTCATGATATTCAATCATAATTTGGCTTTAAAATATGTAAAACAAAAACATTGAAGAAATAATTCATATAAATGTATGTTTACAATTAATGCACATTCTAAAGGGTTATTAATTAGCTTATTTGTTTCAAAGTTGCAGTTGACAAACAATGAACATCTTATGACCTCATTTGTTGGGGTATTTAATCAGATTTCCTTAAATATATGTATACAATTCATGCACATTAAATAAGTTCATTAAATAGGGTATGTAAACAAAGAATTCTCTTTAATAGTCAATGAACAATATATCTGGTCATTCTTCATGATATTCAATCATAATTTGGCCTTAAAATATGTATCACAAAAATATTGAAGCAATAATTCATATAAATTGATGTTTACAATTAATGCACATTCTAATGGGTCATTAATTAGGTTATTTGATTCAAATTTGCAGTTGACAAACAATGAACATGTTATGACCTCATTTATTAGGGTATTCAATCAGATTTCCTTAAATATCTGTATACAATTCATGCACACTATATAAGTTCATTAAATAGGGTATGTAAACAAAGAATTCTCTTTAATAATCAATGAACAATATATCTGGTCATTCTTCATGATATTCAATCATAATTTGGCTTTAAAATATGTAAAACAAAAATATTGAAGCAATAGTTCATATAAATGTATGTTTACAATTAATGCACATGCTAATGGGTCATTAGTTAGGTTATTTGATTCAAATTTGCAGTTGACAAACAATGAACATCTTATGACCTCATTTGTTAGGGTATTTGTTAGAAGATTTCCTTAAATATCTGTATACAATTCATGCACATTAAATAAGTTCATTAAAAAGGTTATGTAAACAAAGAATTCTCTTTAATAATCAATGAACAATATATCTGATCATTCTTCATGATATTCAATCATAATTTGGCTATAAAATATGTAAAACAAAAATATTGAAGCAATAATTCATATAAATGTATGTTTACAATTAATGCACATTCTAATGGTTCATTAATTAGGTTATTTGATTCAAATTTGCAGTTGACAAACAATGAACATCTTATGACCTCATTTGTTAGGGTATTCGTTATAACATTTCCTTAAATATCTGTATACAATTCATGCACATTAAATAAGTTCATTAAATAGGGTATGTAAACAAAGAATTCTCTTTAATAGTCAATGAACAATATATCTGGTCATTCTTCATGATATTCAATCATAATTTGGCCTTAAAATATGTATCACAAAAATATTGAAGCAATAATTCATATAAATTGATGTTTACAATTAATGCACATTCTAATGGGTCATTAATTAGGTTATTTGATTCAAATTTGCAGTTGACAAACAATGAACATGTTATGACCTCATTTATTAGGGTATTCAATCAGATTTCCTTAAATATCTGTATACAATTCATGCACACTATATAAGTTCATTAAATAGGGTATGTAAACAAAGAATTCTCTTTAATAATCAATAAACAATATGTCTGGTTATTCTTAATGATATTCAATCATAATTTGACTTTAAAATATGTATCACTATAATATTAAAGCAATAATTCATATAAATGTATGTTTACAATTATTGCACATTCTAATGGGTCATTAATTAGGTTATTTGATTCAAATTTGCAGTTGACAAACAATGAACATCTTATGACCTCATTTGTTAGGGTATTTGTTATAAGATTTCCTTAAATATCTGTATACAATTCATGCACATTAAATAAGTTCATTAAATAGGGTATGTAAACAAAGAATTCTTTTTAATAATCAATGAACAATATATCTGGTCATTCTTCATGATATTCAATCATAATTTGGCTTTAAAATATGTAAAACAAAAATATTGAAGCAATAGTTCATATAAATGTATGTTTACAATTAATGCACATTCTAATGGTTCATTAATTAGGTTATTTGATTCAAATTTGCAGTTGACAAACAATGAACATCTTATGACCTCATTTGTTAGGGTATTTGTTAGAAGATTTCCTTAAATATCTGTATACAATTCATGCACACTATATAAGTTCATTAAATAGGGTATGTAAACAAAGAATTCTCTTTAATAATCAATAAACAATATGTCTGGTTATTCTTTATGATATTCAATCATAATTTGACTTTAAAATATGTATCACTATAATATTAAAGCAATAATTCATATAAATGTATGTTTACAATTATTGCACATTCTAATGGGTCATTAATTAGGTTATTTGATTCAAATTTGCAGTTGACAAACAATGAACATCTTATGACCTCATTTGTTAGGGTATTTGTTATAAGATTTCCTTAAATATCTGTATACAATTCATGCACATTAAATAAGTTCATTAAATAGGGTATGTAAACAAAGAATTCTTTTTAATAATCAATGAACAATATATCTGGTCATTCTTCATGATATTCAATCATAATTTGGCTTTAAAATATGTAAAACAAAAATATTGAAGCAATAGTTCATATAAATGTATGTTTACAATTAATGCACATTCTAATGGTTCATTAATTAGGTTATTTGATTCAAATTTGCAGTTGACAAACAATGAACATCTTATGACCTCATTTGTTAGGGTATTTGTTATAAGATTTCCTTAAATATCTGTATACAATTCATGTACATTAAATAAGTTCATTAAATAGGGTATGTAAACAAAGAATTCTCTTTAATAATGAATGAACAATATATCTAGTCATTCTTCATGATATTCAATCATAATTTGGCTTTAAAATATGTAAAACAAAAACATTGAAGAAATAATTCATATAAATGTATGTTTACAATTAATGCACATTCTAAAGGGTTATTAATTAGCTTATTTGTTTCAAAGTTGCAGTTGACAAACAATGAACATCTTATGACCTCATTTGTTGGGGTATTTAATCAGATTTCCTTAAATATATGTATACAATTCATGCACATTAAATAAGTTCATTAAATAGGGTATGTAAACAAAGAATTCTCTTTAATAGTCAATGAACAATATATCTGGTCATTCTTCATGATATTCAATCATAATTTGGCCTTAAAATATGTATCACAAAAATATTGAAGCAATAATTCATATAAATTGATGTTTACAATTAATGCACATTCTAATGGGTCATTAATTAGGTTATTTGATTCAAATTTGCAGTTGACAAACAATGAACATGTTATGACCTCATTTATTAGGGTATTCAATCAGATTTCCTTAAATATCTGTATACAATTCATGCACACTATATAAGTTCATTAAATAGGGTATGTAAACAAAGAATTCTCTTTAATAATCAATGAACAATATATCTGGTCATTCTTCATGATATTCAATCATAATTTGGCTTTAAAATATGTAAAACAAAAATATTGAAGCAATAGTTCATATAAATGTATGTTTACAATTAATGCACATGCTAATGGGTCATTAGTTAGGTTATTTGATTCAAATTTGCAGTTGACAAACAATGAACATCTTATGACCTCATTTGTTAGGGTATTTGTTAGAAGATTTCCTTAAATATCTGTATACAATTCATGCACATTAAATAAGTTCATTAAAAAGGTTATGTAAACAAAGAATTCTCTTTAATAATCAATGAACAATATATCTGATCATTCTTCATGATATTCAATCATAATTTGGCTATAAAATATGTAAAACAAAAATATTGAAGCAATAATTCATATAAATGTATGTTTACAATTAATGCACATTCTAATGGTTCATTAATTAGGTTATTTGATTCAAATTTGCAGTTGACAAACAATGAACATCTTATGACCTCATTTGTTAGGGTATTCGTTATAACATTTCCTTAAATATATGTATACAATTCATGCACATTAAATAAGTTCATTAAAAAGGTTATGTAAACAAAGAATTCTCTTTAATAATCAATGAACAATATATCTGATCATTCTTCATGATATTCAATCATAATTTGGCTATAAAATATGTAAAACAAAAATATTGAAGCAATAATTCATATAAATGTATGTTTACAATTAATGCACATTCTAATGGTTCATTAATTAGGTTATTTGATTCAAATTTGCAGTTGACAAACAATGAACATCTTATGACCTCATTTGTTAGGGTATTCGTTATAACATTTCCTTAAATATCTGTATACAATTCATGCACATTAAATAAGTTCATTAAATAGGGTATGTAAACAAAGAATTCTCTTTAATAATCAATGAACAATATATCTGGGCATTCTTCATGATATTCAATCATAATTTGGCCTTAAAATATGTATCACAAAAATATTGAAGCAATAATTCATATAAATATATGTTTACAATTAATGCACATTCCAATGGGTCATTAATTAGCTTATTTGATTCAAATTTGCAGTGTACAAACAATGAACATCTTATGACCTCATTTATTAGGGTATTCAATCAGATTTCCTTAAATATCTGTATACAATTCATGCACATTAAATAAGTTCATTAAAAAGGTTATGTAAACAAAGAATTCTCTTTAATAATCAATGAACAATATATCTGATCATTCTTCATGATATTCAATCATAATTTGGCTATAAAATATGTAAAACAAAAATATTGAAGCAATAATTCATATAAATGTATGTTTACAATTAATGCACATTCTAATGGTTCATTAATTAGGTTATTTGATTCAAATTTGCAGTTGACAAACAATGAACATCTTATGACCTCATTTGTTAGGGTATTCGTTATAACATTTCCTTAAATATCTGTATACAATTCATGCACATTAAATAAGTTCATTAAATAGGGTATGTAAACAAAGAATTCTCTTTAATAATCAATGAACAATATATCTGGTCATTCTTCATGATATTCAATCATAATTTGCCTTTAAAATATGTAAAACAAAAATATTGAAGCAATAGTTCATATAAATGTATGTTTACAATTAATGCACATTCTAATGGTTCATTAATTAGGTTATTTGATTCAAATTTGCAGTTGACAAACAATGAACATCTTATGACCTCATTTGTTAGGGTATTTGTTATAAGATTTCCTTAAATATCTGTATACAATTCATGTACATTAAATAAGTTCATTAAATAGGGTATGTAAACAAAGAATTCTCTTTAATAATGAATGAACAATATATCTGGTCATTCTTCATGATATTCAATCATAATTTGGCTTTAAAATATGTAAAACAAAAATATTGAAGCAATAGTTCATATAAATGTATGTTTACAATTAATGCACATTCTAATGGTTCATTAATTAGGTTATTTGATTCAAATTTGCAGTTGACAAACAATGAACATCTTATGACCTCATTTGTTAGGGTATTTGTTATAAGATTTCCTTAAATATCTGTATACAATTCATGTACATTAAATAAGTTCATTAAATAGGGTATGTAAACAAAGAATTCTCTTTAATAATGAATGAACAATATATCTGGTCATTCTTCATGATATTCAATCATAATTTGGCTTTAAAATATGTAAAACAAAAATATTGAAGAAATAATTCATATAAATGTATGTTTACAATTAATGCACATTCTAATGGGTCATTAATTAGGTTATTTGATTCAAATTTGCAGTGTACAAAAAATGAACATCTTATGACCTCATTTATTAGGGTATTCAATCAGATTTCCTTAAATATATGTATACAATTCATGCACATTAAATAAGTTCATTAAATAGGGTATGTAAACAAAGAATTCTCTTTAATAATCAATGAACAATATATCTGGTCATTCTTCATGATATTCAATCATAATTTGGCTTTAAAATATGTAAAACAAAAATATTGAAGCAATAATTCATATAAATGTATGTTTACAATTAATGCACATTCTAATGGGTCATTAATTAGGTTATTTGATTCAAATTTGCAGTTGACAAACAATGAACATGTTATGACCTCATTTATTAGGGTATTCAATCAGATTTCCTTAAATATCTGTATACAATTCATGCACACTATATAAGTTCATTAAATAGGGTATGTAAACAAAGAATTCTCTTTAATAATCAATAAACAATATGTCTGGTTATTCTTTATGATATTCAATCATAATTTGACTTTAAAATATGTATCACTATAATATTAAAGCAATAATTCATATAAATGTATGTTTACAATTATTGCACATTCTAATGGGTCATTAATTAGGTTATTTGATTCAAATTTGCAGTTGACAAACAATGAACATCTTATGACCTCATTTGTTAGGGTATTTGTTATAAGATTTCCTTAAATATCTGTATACAATTCATGCACATTAAATAAGTTCATTAAATAGGGTATGTAAACAAAGAATTCTTTTTAATAATCAATGAACAATATATCTGGTCATTCTTCCTGATACTCAATCATAATTTGGCTTTAAAATATGTAAAACAAAAATATTGAAGCAATAATTCATATAAATGTATGTTAACAATTAAATCACATTCTAATGGGTCATTAATTAGGTTATTTGATTCAAATGTGCAGTTGACAAACAATGAACATCTTATGACCTCATTTGTTAGGGTATTCAATCAGATTTCCTTCAATATCTGTATACAATTCATGCACATTAAATAAGTTCATTAAATAGGGTATGTAAACAAAGAATTCTCTTTAATAATCAATGAACAATATATCTGGGCATTCTTCATGATATTCAATCATAATTTGGCCTTAAAATATGTATCACAAAAATATTGAAGCAATAATTCATATAAATATATGTTTACAATTAATGCACATTCCAATGGGTCATTAATTAGCTTATTTGATTCAAATTTGCAGTGTACAAACAATGAACATCTTATGACCTCATTTATTAGGGTATTCAATCAGATTTCCTTAAATATCTGTATACAATTCATGCACATTAAATAAGTTCATTAAAAAGGTTATGTAAACAAAGAATTCTCTTTAATAATCAATGAACAATATATCTGATCATTCTTCATGATATTCAATCATAATTTGGCTATAAAATATGCAAAACAAAAATATTGAAGCAATAATTCATATAAATGTATGTTTACAATTAATGCACATTCTAATGGTTCATTAATTAGGTTATTTGATTCAAATTTGCAGTTGACAAACAATGAACATCTTATGACCTCATTTGTTAGGGTATTCGTTATAACATTTCCTTAAATATCTGTATACAATTCATGCACATTAAATAAGTTCATTAAATAGGGTATGTAAACAAAGAATTCTCTTTAATAATCAATGAACAATATATCTGGTCATTCTTCATGATATTCAATCATAATTTGGCTTTAAAATATGTAAAACAAAAATATTGAAGCAATAGTTCATATAAATGTATGTTTACAATTAATGCACATTCTAATGGTTCATTAATTAGGTTATTTGATTCAAATTTGCAGTTGACAAACAATGAACATGTTATGACCTCATTTATTAGGGTATTCAATCAGATTTCCTTAAATATCTGTATACAATTCATGCACACTATATAAGTTCATTAAATAGGGTATGTAAACAAAGAATTCTCTTTAATAATCAATAAACAATATGTCTGGTTATTCTTTATGATATTCAATCATAATTTGACTTTAAAATATGTATCACTATAATATTAAAGCAATAATTCATATAAATGTATGTTTACAATTATTGCACATTCTAATGGGTCATTAATTAGGTTATTTGATTCAAATTTGCAGTTGACAAACAATGAACATCTTATGACCTCATTTGTTAGGGTATTTGTTATAAGATTTCCTTAAATATCTGTATACAATTCATGCACATTAAATAAGTTCATTAAATAGGGTATGTAAACAAAGAATTCTTTTTAATAATCAATGAACAATATATCTGGTCATTCTTCCTGATACTCAATCATTATTTGGCTTTAAAATATGTAAAACAAAAATATTGAAGCAATAATTCATATAAATGTATGTTAACAATTAAATCACATTCTAATGGGTCATTAATTAGGTTATTTGATTCAAATGTGCAGTTGACAAACAATGAACATCTTATGACCTCATTTGTTAGGGTATTCAATCAGATTTCCTTCAATATCTGTATACAATTCATGCACATTAAATAAGTTCATTAAATAGGGTATGTAAACAAAGAATTCTCTTTAATAATCAATGAACAATATATCTGGGCATTCTTCATGATATTCAATCATAATTTGGCCTTAAAATATGTATCACAAAAATATTGAAGCAATAATTCATATAAATATATGTTTACAATTAATGCACATTCCAATGGGTCATTAATTAGCTTATTTGATTCAAATTTGCAGTGTACAAACAATGAACATCTTATGACCTCATTTATTAGGGTATTCAATCAGATTTCCTTAAATATCTGTATACAATTCATGCACATTAAATAAGTTCATTAAAAAGGTTATGTAAACAAAGAATTCTCTTTAATAATCAATGAACAATATATCTGATCATTCTTCATGATATTCAATCATAATTTGGCTATAAAATATGTAAAACAAAAATATTGAAGCAATAATTCATATAAATGTATGTTTACAATTAATGCACATTCTAATGGTTCATTAATTAGGTTATTTGATTCAAATTTGCAGTTGACAAACAATGAACATCTTATGACCTCATTTGTTAGGGTATTCGTTATAACATTTCCTTAAATATATATATACAATTCATGCACATTAAATAAGTTCATTAAATAGGGTATGTAAACAAAGAATTCTCTTTAATAATGAATGAACAATATATCTGGTCATTCTTCATGATATTCAATCATAATTTGGCTTTAAAATATGTAAAACAAAAATATTGAAGCAATAGTTCATATAAATGTATGTTTACAATTAATGCACATTCTAATGGTTCATTAATTAGGTTATTTGATTCAAATTTGCAGTTGACAAACAATGAACATCTTATGACCTCATTTGTTAGGGTATTTGTTATAAGATTTCCTTAAATATCTGTATACAATTCATGTACATTAAATAAGTTCATTAAATAGGGTATGTAAACAAAGAATTCTCTTTAATAATGAATGAACAATATATCTAGTCATTCTTCATGATATTCAATCATAATTTGGCTTTAAAATATGTAAAACAAAAACATTGAAGAAATAATTCATATAAATGTATGTTTACAATTAATGCACATTCTAAAGGGTTATTAATTAGCTTATTTGTTTCAAAGTTGCAGTTGACAAACAATGAACATCTTATGACCTCATTTGTTGGGGTATTTAATCAGATTTCCTTAAATATATGTATACAATTCATGCACATTAAATAAGTTCATTAAATAGGGTATGTAAACAAAGAATTCTCTTTAATAGTCAATGAACAATATATCTGGTCATTCTTCATGATATTCAATCATAATTTGGCCTTAAAATATGTATCACAAAAATATTGAAGCAATAATTCATATAAATTGATGTTTACAATTAATGCACATTCTAATGGGTCA
Source organism: Lutraria lutraria (assembly GCA_964023205.1). Classification (NCBI taxonomy): domain Eukaryota; kingdom Metazoa; phylum Mollusca; class Bivalvia; order Venerida; family Mactridae; genus Lutraria; species Lutraria lutraria. The sequence continues at coordinate 27,039,219 of OZ026842.1, read as the reverse complement.
TTAATTAGGTTATTTGATTCAAATTTGCAGTTGACAAACAATGAACATGTTATGACCTCATTTATTAGGGTATTCAATCAGATTTCCTTAAATATCTGTATACAATTCATGCACACTATATAAGTTCATTAAATAGGGTATGTAAACAAAGAATTCTCTTTAATAATCAATGAACAATATATCTGGTCATTCTTCATGATATTCAATCATAATTTGGCTTTAAAATATGTAAAACAAAAATATTGAAGCAATAGTTCATATAAATGTATGTTTACAATTAATGCACATGCTAATGGGTCATTAGTTAGGTTATTTGATTCAAATTTGCAGTTGACAAACAATGAACATCTTATGACCTCATTTGTTAGGGTATTTGTTAGAAGATTTCCTTAAATATCTGTATACAATTCATGCACATTAAATAAGTTCATTAAAAAGGTTATGTAAACAAAGAATTCTCTTTAATAATCAATGAACAATATATCTGATCATTCTTCATGATATTCAATCATAATTTGGCTATAAAATATGTAAAACAAAAATATTGAAGCAATAATTCATATAAATGTATGTTTACAATTAATGCACATTCTAATGGTTCATTAATTAGGTTATTTGATTCAAATTTGCAGTTGACAAACAATGAACATCTTATGACCTCATTTGTTAGGGTATTCGTTATAACATTTCCTTAAATATCTGTATACAATTCATGCACATTAAATAAGTTCATTAAATAGGGTATGTAAACAAAGAATTCTCTTTAATAGTCAATGAACAATATATCTGGTCATTCTTCATGATATTCAATCATAATTTGGCCTTAAAATATGTATCACAAAAATATTGAAGCAATAATTCATATAAATTGATGTTTACAATTAATGCACATTCTAATGGGTCATTAATTAGGTTATTTGATTCAAATTTGCAGTTGACAAACAATGAACATGTTATGACCTCATTTATTAGGGTATTCAATCAGATTTCCTTAAATATCTGTATACAATTCATGCACACTATATAAGTTCATTAAATAGGGTATGTAAACAAAGAATTCTCTTTAATAATCAATAAACAATATGTCTGGTTATTCTTTATGATATTCAATCATAATTTGACTTTAAAATATGTATCACTATAATATTAAAGCAATAATTCATATAAATGTATGTTTACAATTATTGCACATTCTAATGGGTCATTAATTAGGTTATTTGATTCAAATTTGCAGTTGACAAACAATGAACATCTTATGACCTCATTTGTTAGGGTATTTGTTATAAGATTTCCTTAAATATCTGTATACAATTCATGCACATTAAATAAGTTCATTAAATAGGGTATGTAAACAAAGAATTCTTTTTAATAATCAATGAACAATATATCTGGTCATTCTTCATGATATTCAATCATAATTTGGCTTTAAAATATGTAAAACAAAAATATTGAAGCAATAGTTCATATAAATGTATGTTTACAATTAATGCACATTCTAATGGTTCATTAATTAGGTTATTTGATTCAAATTTGCAGTTGACAAACAATGAACATCTTATGACCTCATTTGTTAGGGTATTTGTTAGAAGATTTCCTTAAATATCTGTATACAATTCATGTACATTAAATAAGTTCATTAAATAGGGTATGTAAACAAAGAATTCTCTTTAATAATGAATGAACAATATATCTAGTCATTCTTCATGATATTCAATCATAATTTGGCTTTAAAATATGTAAAACAAAAACATTGAAGAAATAATTCATATAAATGTATGTTTACAATTAATGCACATTCTAAAGGGTTATTAATTAGCTTATTTGTTTCAAAGTTGCAGTTGACAAACAATGAACATCTTATGACCTCATTTGTTGGGGTATTTAATCAGATTTCCTTAAATATATGTATACAATTCATGCACATTAAATAAGTTCATTAAATAGGGTATGTAAACAAAGAATTCTCTTTAATAGTCAATGAACAATATATCTGGTCATTCTTCATGATATTCAATCATAATTTGGCCTTAAAATATGTATCACAAAAATATTGAAGCAATAATTCATATAAATTGATGTTTACAATTAATGCACATTCTAATGGGTCATTAATTAGGTTATTTGATTCAAATTTGCAGTTGACAAACAATGAACATGTTATGACCTCATTTATTAGGGTATTCAATCAGATTTCCTTAAATATCTGTATACAATTCATGCACACTATATAAGTTCATTAAATAGGGTATGTAAACAAAGAATTCTCTTTAATAATCAATGAACAATATATCTGGTCATTCTTCATGATATTCAATCATAATTTGGCTTTAAAATATGTAAAACAAAAATATTGAAGCAATAGTTCATATAAATGTATGTTTACAATTAATGCACATGCTAATGGGTCATTAGTTAGGTTATTTGATTCAAATTTGCAGTTGACAAACAATGAACATCTTATGACCTCATTTGTTAGGGTATTTGTTAGAAGATTTCCTTAAATATCTGTATACAATTCATGCACATTAAATAAGTTCATTAAAAAGGTTATGTAAACAAAGAATTCTCTTTAATAATCAATGAACAATATATCTGATCATTCTTCATGATATTCAATCATAATTTGGCTATAAAATATGTAAAACAAAAATATTGAAGCAATAATTCATATAAATGTATGTTTACAATTAATGCACATTCTAATGGTTCATTAATTAGGTTATTTGATTCAAATTTGCAGTTGACAAACAATGAACATCTTATGACCTCATTTGTTAGGGTATTCGTTATAACATTTCCTTAAATATCTGTATACAATTCATGCACATTAAATAAGTTCATTAAATAGGGTATGTAAACAAAGAATTCTCTTTAATAGTCAATGAACAATATATCTGGTCATTCTTCATGATATTCAATCATAATTTGGCCTTAAAATATGTATCACAAAAATATTGAAGCAATAATTCATATAAATTGATGTTTACAATTAATGCACATTCTAATGGGTCATTAATTAGGTTATTTGATTCAAATTTGCAGTTGACAAACAATGAACATGTTATGACCTCATTTATTAGGGTATTCAATCAGATTTCCTTAAATATCTGTATACAATTCATGCACACTATATAAGTTCATTAAATAGGGTATGTAAACAAAGAATTCTCTTTAATAATCAATAAACAATATGTCTGGTTATTCTTTATGATATTCAATCATAATTTGACTTTAAAATATGTATCACTATAATATTAAAGCAATAATTCATATAAATGTATGTTTACAATTATTGCACATTCTAATGGGTCATTAATTAGGTTATTTGATTCAAATTTGCAGTTGACAAACAATGAACATCTTATGACCTCATTTGTTAGGGTATTTGTTATAAGATTTCCTTAAATATCTGTATACAATTCATGCACATTAAATAAGTTCATTAAATAGGGTATGTAAACAAAGAATTCTTTTTAATAATCAATGAACAATATATCTGGTCATTCTTCATGATATTCAATCATAATTTGGCTTTAAAATATGTAAAACAAAAATATTGAAGCAATAGTTCATATAAATGTATGTTTACAATTAATGCACATTCTAATGGTTCATTAATTAGGTTATTTGATTCAAATTTGCAGTTGACAAACAATGAACATCTTATGACCTCATTTGTTAGGGTATTTGTTAGAAGATTTCCTTAAATATCTGTATACAATTCATGTACATTAAATAAGTTCATTAAATAGGGTATGTAAACAAAGAATTCTCTTTAATAATGAATGAACAATATATCTAGTCATTCTTCATGATATTCAATCATAATTTGGCTTTAAAATATGTAAAACAAAAACATTGAAGAAATAATTCATATAAATGTATGTTTACAATTAATGCACATTCTAAAGGGTTATTAATTAGCTTATTTGTTTCAAAGTTGCAGTTGACAAACAATGAACATCTTATGACCTCATTTGTTGGGGTATTTAATCAGATTTCCTTAAATATATGTATACAATTCATGCACATTAAATAAGTTCATTAAATAGGGTATGTAAACAAAGAATTCTCTTTAATAGTCAATGAACAATATATCTGGTCATTCTTCATGATATTCAATCATAATTTGGCCTTAAAATATGTATCACAAAAATATTGAAGCAATAATTCATATAAATTGATGTTTACAATTAATGCACATTCTAATGGGTCATTAATTAGGTTATTTGATTCAAATTTGCAGTTGACAAACAATGAACATGTTATGACCTCATTTATTAGGGTATTCAATCAGATTTCCTTAAATATCTGTATACAATTCATGCACACTATATAAGTTCATTAAATAGGGTATGTAAACAAAGAATTCTCTTTAATAATCAATGAACAATATATCTGGTCATTCTTCATGATATTCAATCATAATTTGGCTTTAAAATATGTAAAACAAAAATATTGAAGCAATAGTTCATATAAATGTATGTTTACAATTAATGCACATGCTAATGGGTCATTAGTTAGGTTATTTGATTCAAATTTGCAGTTGACAAACAATGAACATCTTATGACCTCATTTGTTAGGGTATTTGTTAGAAGATTTCCTTAAATATCTGTATACAATTCATGCACATTAAATAAGTTCATTAAAAAGGTTATGTAAACAAAGAATTCTCTTTAATAATCAATGAACAATATATCTGATCATTCTTCATGATATTCAATCATAATTTGGCTATAAAATATGTAAAACAAAAATATTGAAGCAATAATTCATATAAATGTATGTTTACAATTAATGCACATTCTAATGGTTCATTAATTAGGTTATTTGATTCAAATTTGCAGTTGACAAACAATGAACATCTTATGACCTCATTTGTTAGGGTATTCGTTATAACATTTCCTTAAATATATGTATACAATTCATGCACATTAAATAAGTTCATTAAAAAGGTTATGTAAACAAAGAATTCTCTTTAATAATCAATGAACAATATATCTGATCATTCTTCATGATATTCAATCATAATTTGGCTATAAAATATGTAAAACAAAAATATTGAAGCAATAATTCATATAAATGTATGTTTACAATTAATGCACATTCTAATGGTTCATTAATTAGGTTATTTGATTCAAATTTGCAGTTGACAAACAATGAACATCTTATGACCTCATTTGTTAGGGTATTCGTTATAACATTTCCTTAAATATCTGTATACAATTCATGCACATTAAATAAGTTCATTAAATAGGGTATGTAAACAAAGAATTCTCTTTAATAATCAATGAACAATATATCTGGTCATTCTTCATGATATTCAATCATAATTTGGCTTTAAAATATGTAAAACAAAAATATTGAAGCAATAGTTCATATAAATGTATGTTTACAATTAATGCACATTCTAATGGTTCATTAATTAGGTTATTTGATTCAAATTTGCAGTTGACAAACAATGAACATCTTATGACCTCATTTGTTAGGGTATTTGTTATAAGATTTCCTTAAATATCTGTATACAATTCATGTACATTAAATAAGTTCATTAAATAGGGTATGTAAACAAAGAATTCTCTTTAATAATGAATGAACAATATATCTAGTCATTCTTCATGATATTCAATCATAATTTGGCTTTAAAATATGTAAAACAAAAACATTGAAGAAATAATTCATATAAATGTATGTTTACAATTAATGCACATTCTAAAGGGTTATTAATTAGCTTATTTGTTTCAAAGTTGCAGTGTACAAACAATGAACATCTTATGACCTCATTTATTAGGGTATTCAATCAGATTTCCTTAAATATCTGTATACAATTCATGCACATTAAATAAGTTCATTAAAAAGGTTATGTAAACAAAGAATTCTCTTTAATAATCAATGAACAATATATCTGATCATTCTTCATGATATTCAATCATAATTTGGCTATAAAATATGTAAAACAAAAATATTGAAGCAATAATTCATATAAATGTATGTTTACAATTAATGCACATTCTAATGGTTCATTAATTAGGTTATTTGATTCAAATTTGCAGTTGACAAACAATGAACATCTTATGACCTCATTTGTTAGGGTATTCGTTATAACATTTCCTTAAATATCTGTATACAATTCATGCACATTAAATAAGTTCATTAAATAGGGTATGTAAACAAAGAATTCTCTTTAATAATCAATGAACAATATATCTGGTCATTCTTCATGATATTCAATCATAATTTGCCTTTAAAATATGTAAAACAAAAATATTGAAGCAATAGTTCATATAAATGTATGTTTACAATTAATGCACATTCTAATGGTTCATTAATTAGGTTATTTGATTCAAATTTGCAGTTGACAAACAATGAACATCTTATGACCTCATTTGTTAGGGTATTTGTTATAAGATTTCCTTAAATATCTGTATACAATTCATGTACATTAAATAAGTTCATTAAATAGGGTATGTAAACAAAGAATTCTCTTTAATAATGAATGAACAATATATCTGGTCATTCTTCATGATATTCAATCATAATTTGGCTTTAAAATATGTAAAACAAAAATATTGAAGCAATAGTTCATATAAATGTATGTTTACAATTAATGCACATTCTAATGGTTCATTAATTAGGTTATTTGATTCAAATTTGCAGTTGACAAACAATGAACATCTTATGACCTCATTTGTTAGGGTATTTGTTATAAGATTTCCTTAAATATCTGTATACAATTCATGTACATTAAATAAGTTCATTAAATAGGGTATGTAAACAAAGAATTCTCTTTAATAATGAATGAACAATATATCTGGTCATTCTTCATGATATTCAATCATAATTTGGCTTTAAAATATGTAAAACAAAAATATTGAAGAAATAATTCATATAAATGTATGTTTACAATTAATGCACATTCTAATGGGTCATTAATTAGGTTATTTGATTCAAATTTGCAGTGTACAAAAAATGAACATCTTATGACCTCATTTATTAGGGTATTCAATCAGATTTCCTTAAATATATGTATACAATTCATGCACATTAAATAAGTTCATTAAATAGGGTATGTAAACAAAGAATTCTCTTTAATAATCAATGAACAATATATCTGGTCATTCTTCATGATATTCAATCATAATTTGGCTTTAAAATATGTAAAACAAAAATATTGAAGCAATAATTCATATAAATGTATGTTTACAATTAATGCACATTCTAATGGGTCATTAATTAGGTTATTTGATTCAAATTTGCAGTTGACAAACAATGAACATGTTATGACCTCATTTATTAGGGTATTCAATCAGATTTCCTTAAATATCTGTATACAATTCATGCACACTATATAAGTTCATTAAATAGGGTATGTAAACAAAGAATTCTCTTTAATAATGAATGAACAATATATCTAGTCATTCTTCATGATATTCAATCATAATTTGGCTTTAAAATATGTAAAACAAAAACATTGAAGAAATAATTCATATAAATATATGTTTACAATTAATGCACATTCCAATGGGTCATTAATTAGCTTATTTGATTCAAATTTGCAGTGTACAAACAATGAACATCTTATGACCTCATTTATTAGGGTATTCAATCAGATTTCCTTAAATATCTGTATACAATTCATGCACATTAAATAAGTTCATTAAAAAGGTTATGTAAACAAAGAATTCTCTTTAATAATCAATGAACAATATATCTGATCATTCTTCATGATATTCAATCATAATTTGGCTATAAAATATGTAAAACAAAAATATTGAAGCAATAATTCATATAAATGTATGTTTACAATTAATGCACATTCTAATGGTTCATTAATTAGGTTATTTGATTCAAATTTGCAGTTGACAAACAATGAACATCTTATGACCTCATTTGTTAGGGTATTCGTTATAACATTTCCTTAAATATCTGTATACAATTCATGCACATTAAATAAGTTCATTAAATAGGGTATGTAAACAAAGAATTCTCTTTAATAATCAATGAACAATATATCTGGTCATTCTTCATGATATTCAATCATAATTTGGCTTTAAAATATGTAAAACAAAAATATTGAAGCAATAGTTCATATAAATGTATGTTTACAATTAATGCACATTCTAATGGTTCATTAATTAGGTTATTTGATTCAAATTTGCAGTTGACAAACAATGAACATGTTATGACCTCATTTATTAGGGTATTCAATCAGATTTCCTTAAATATCTGTATACAATTCATGCACACTATATAAGTTCATTAAATAGGGTATGTAAACAAAGAATTCTCTTTAATAATCAATAAACAATATGTCTGGTTATTCTTTATGATATTCAATCATAATTTGACTTTAAAATATGTATCACTATAATATTAAAGCAATAATTCATATAAATGTATGTTTACAATTATTGCACATTCTAATGGGTCATTAATTAGGTTATTTGATTCAAATTTGCAGTTGACAAACAATGAACATCTTATGACCTCATTTGTTAGGGTATTTGTTATAAGATTTCCTTAAATATCTGTATACAATTCATGCACATTAAATAAGTTCATTAAATAGGGTATGTAAACAAAGAATTCTTTTTAATAATCAATGAACAATATATCTGGTCATTCTTCCTGATACTCAATCATTATTTGGCTTTAAAATATGTAAAACAAAAATATTGAAGCAATAATTCATATAAATGTATGTTAACAATTAAATCACATTCTAATGGGTCATTAATTAGGTTATTTGATTCAAATGTGCAGTTGACAAACAATGAACATCTTATGACCTCATTTGTTAGGGTATTCAATCAGATTTCCTTCAATATCTGTATACAATTCATGCACATTAAATAAGTTCATTAAATAGGGTATGTAAACAAAGAATTCTCTTTAATAATCAATGAACAATATATCTGGGCATTCTTCATGATATTCAATCATAATTTGGCCTTAAAATATGTATCACAAAAATATTGAAGCAATAATTCATATAAATATATGTTTACAATTAATGCACATTCCAATGGGTCATTAATTAGCTTATTTGATTCAAATTTGCAGTGTACAAACAATGAACATCTTATGACCTCATTTATTAGGGTATTCAATCAGATTTCCTTAAATATCTGTATACAATTCATGCACATTAAATAAGTTCATTAAAAAGGTTATGTAAACAAAGAATTCTCTTTAATAATCAATGAACAATATATCTGATCATTCTTCATGATATTCAATCATAATTTGGCTATAAAATATGTAAAACAAAAATATTGAAGCAATAATTCATATAAATGTATGTTTACAATTAATGCACATTCTAATGGTTCATTAATTAGGTTATTTGATTCAAATTTGCAGTTGACAAACAATGAACATCTTATGACCTCATTTGTTAGGGTATTCGTTATAACATTTCCTTAAATATCTGTATACAATTCATGCACATTAAATAAGTTCATTAAATAGGGTATGTAAACAAAGAATTCTCTTTAATAATGAATGAACAATATATCTGGTCATTCTTCATGATATTCAATCATAATTTGGCTTTAAAATATGTAAAACAAAAATATTGAAGCAATAGTTCATATAAATGTATGTTTACAATTAATGCACATTCTAATGGTTCATTAATTAGGTTATTTGATTCAAATTTGCAGTTGACAAACAATGAACATCTTATGACCTCATTTGTTAGGGTATTTGTTATAAGATTTCCTTAAATATCTGTATACAATTCATGTACATTAAATAAGTTCATTAAATAGGGTATGTAAACAAAGAATTCTCTTTAATAATGAATGAACAATATATCTAGTCATTCTTCATGATATTCAATCATAATTTGGCTTTAAAATATGTAAAACAAAAACATTGAAGAAATAATTCATATAAATGTATGTTTACAATTAATGCACATTCTAAAGGGTTATTAATTAGCTTATTTGTTTCAAAGTTGCAGTTGACAAACAATGAACATCTTATGACCTCATTTGTTGGGGTATTTAATCAGATTTCCTTAAATATATGTATACAATTCATGCACATTAAATAAGTTCATTAAATAGGGTATGTAAACAAAGAATTCTCTTTAATAGTCAATGAACAATATATCTGGTCATTCTTCATGATATTCAATCATAATTTGGCCTTAAAATATGTATCACAAAAATATTGAAGCAATAATTCATATAAATTGATGTTTACAATTAATGCACATTCTAATGGGTCATTAATTAGGTTATTTGATTCAAATTTGCAGTTGACAAACAATGAACATGTTATGACCTCATTTATTAGGGTATTCAATCAGATTTCCTTAAATATCTGTATACAATTCATGCACACTATATAAGTTCATTAAATAGGGTATGTAAACAAAGAATTCTCTTTAATAATCAATGAACAATATATCTGGTCATTCTTCATGATATTCAATCATAATTTGGCTTTAAAATATGTAAAACAAAAATATTGAAGCAATAGTTCATATAAATGTATGTTTACAATTAATGCACATTCTAATGGTTCATTAATTAGGTTATTTGATTCAAATTTGCAGTTGACAAACAATGAACATCTTATGACCTCATTTGTTAGGGTATTTGTTATAAGATTTCCTTAAATATCTGTATACAATTCATGTACATTAAATAAGTTCATTAAATAGGGTATGTAAACAAAGAATTCTCTTTAATAATGAATGAACAATATATCTAGTCATTCTTCATGATATTCAATCATAATTTGGCTTTAAAATATGTAAAACAAAAACATTGAAGAAATAATTCATATAAATGTATGTTTACAATTAATGCACATTCTAAAGGGTTATTAATTAGCTTATTTGTTTCAAAGTTGCAGTGTACAAACAATGAACATCTTATGACCTCATTTATTAGGGTATTCAATCAGATTTCCTTAAATATCTGTATACAATTCATGCACATTAAATAAGTTCATTAAAAAGGTTATGTAAACAAAGAATTCTCTTTAATAATCAATGAACAATATATCTGATCATTCTTCATGATATTCAATCATAATTTGGCTATAAAATATGTAAAACAAAAATATTGAAGCAATAATTCATATAAATGTATGTTTACAATTAATGCACATTCTAATGGTTCATTAATTAGGTTATTTGATTCAAATTTGCAGTTGACAAACAATGAACATCTTATGACCTCATTTGTTAGGGTATTCGTTATAACATTTCCTTAAATATCTGTATACAATTCATGCACATTAAATAAGTTCATTAAATAGGGTATGTAAACAAAGAATTCTCTTTAATAATCAATGAACAATATATCTGGTCATTCTTCATGATATTCAATCATAATTTGCCTTTAAAATATGTAAAACAAAAATATTGAAGCAATAGTTCATATAAATGTATGTTTACAATTAATGCACATTCTAATGGTTCATTAATTAGGTTATTTGATTCAAATTTGCAGTTGACAAACAATGAACATCTTATGACCTCATTTGTTAGGGTATTTGTTATAAGATTTCCTTAAATATCTGTATACAATTCATGTACATTAAATAAGTTCATTAAATAGGGTATGTAAACAAAGAATTCTCTTTAATAATGAATGAACAATATATCTGGTCATTCTTCATGATATTCAATCATAATTTGGCTTTAAAATATGTAAAACAAAAATATTGAAGCAATAGTTCATATAAATGTATGTTTACAATTAATGCACATTCTAATGGTTCATTAATTAGGTTATTTGATTCAAATTTGCAGTTGACAAACAATGAACATCTTATGACCTCATTTGTTAGGGTATTTGTTATAAGATTTCCTTAAATATCTGTATACAATTCATGTACATTAAATAAGTTCATTAAATAGGGTATGTAAACAAAGAATTCTCTTTAATAATGAATGAACAATATATCTGGTCATTCTTCATGATATTCAATCATAATTTGGCTTTAAAATATGTAAAACAAAAATATTGAAGAAATAATTCATATAAATGTATGTTTACAATTAATGCACATTCTAATGGGTCATTAATTAGGTTATTTGATTCAAATTTGCAGTGTACAAAAAATGAACATCTTATGACCTCATTTATTAGGGTATTCAATCAGATTTCCTTAAATATATGTATACAATTCATGCACATTAAATAAGTTCATTAAATAGGGTATGTAAACAAAGAATTTTCTTTAATAATCAATGAACAATATATCTGGTCATTCTTCATGATATTCAATCATAATTTGGCTTTAAAATATGTAAAACAAAAATATTGAAGCAATAATTCATATAAATGTATGTTTACAATTAATGCACATTCTAATGGGTCATTAATTAGGTTATTTGATTCAAATTTGCAGTTGACAAACAATGAACATGTTATGACCTCATTTATTAGGGTATTCAATCAGATTTCCTTAAATATCTGTATACAATTCATGCACACTATATAAGTTCATTAAATAGGGTATGTAAACAAAGAATTCTCTTTAATAATCAATAAACAATATGTCTGGTTATTCTTTATGATATTCAATCATAATTTGACTTTAAAATATGTATCACTATAATATTAAAGCAATAATTCATATAAATGTATGTTTACAATTATTGCACATTCTAATGGGTCATTAATTAGGTTATTTGATTCAAATTTGCAGTTGACAAACAATGAACATCTTATGACCTCATTTGTTAGGGTATTTGTTATAAGATTTCCTTAAATATCTGTATACAATTCATGCACATTAAATAAGTTCATTAAATAGGGTATGTAAACAAAGAATTCTTTTTAATAATCAATGAACAATATATCTGGTCATTCTTCCTGATACTCAATCATAATTTGGCTTTAAAATATGTAAAACAAAAATATTGAAGCAATAATTCATATAAATGTATGTTAACAATTAAATCACATTCTAATGGGTCATTAATTAGGTTATTTGATTCAAATGTGCAGTTGACAAACAATGAACATCTTATGACCTCATTTGTTAGGGTATTCAATCAGATTTCCTTCAATATCTGTATACAATTCATGCACATTAAATAAGTTCATTAAATAGGGTATGTAAACAAAGAATTCTCTTTAATAATCAATGAACAATATATCTGGGCATTCTTCATGATATTCAATCATAATTTGGCCTTAAAATATGTATCACAAAAATATTGAAGCAATAATTCATATAAATATATGTTTACAATTAATGCACATTCCAATGGGTCATTAATTAGCTTATTTGATTCAAATTTGCAGTGTACAAACAATGAACATCTTATGACCTCATTTATTAGGGTATTCAATCAGATTTCCTTAAATATCTGTATACAATTCATGCACATTAAATAAGTTCATTAAAAAGGTTATGTAAACAAAGAATTCTCTTTAATAATCAATGAACAATATATCTGATCATTCTTCATGATATTCAATCATAATTTGGCTATAAAATATGTAAAACAAAAATATTGAAGCAATAATTCATATAAATGTATGTTTACAATTAATGCACATTCTAATGGTTCATTAATTAGGTTATTTGATTCAAATTTGCAGTTGACAAACAATGAACATCTTATGACCTCATTTGTTAGGGTATTCGTTATAACATTTCCTTAAATATCTGTATACAATTCATGCACATTAAATAAGTTCATTAAATAGGGTATGTAAACAAAGAATTCTCTTTAATAATCAATGAACAATATATCTGGTCATTCTTCATGATATTCAATCATAATTTGGCTTTAAAATATGTAAAACAAAAATATTGAAGCAATAGTTCATATAAATGTATGTTTACAATTAATGCACATTCTAATGGTTCATTAATTAGGTTATTTGATTCAAATTTGCAGTTGACAAACAATGAACATGTTATGACCTCATTTATTAGGGTATTCAATCAGATTTCCTTAAATATCTGTATACAATTCATGCACACTATATAAGTTCATTAAATAGGGTATGTAAACAAAGAATTCTCTTTAATAATCAATAAACAATATGTCTGGTTATTCTTTATGATATTCAATCATAATTTGACTTTAAAATATGTATCACTATAATATTAAAGCAATAATTCATATAAATGTATGTTTACAATTATTGCACATTCTAATGGGTCATTAATTAGGTTATTTGATTCAAATTTGCAGTTGACAAACAATGAACATCTTATGACCTCATTTGTTAGGGTATTTGTTATAAGATTTCCTTAAATATCTGTATACAATTCATGCACATTAAATAAGTTCATTAAATAGGGTATGTAAACAAAGAATTCTTTTTAATAATCAATGAACAATATATCTGGTCATTCTTCCTGATACTCAATCATTATTTGGCTTTAAAATATGTAAAACAAAAATATTGAAGCAATAATTCATATAAATGTATGTTAACAATTAAATCACATTCTAATGGGTCATTAATTAGGTTATTTGATTCAAATGTGCAGTTGACAAACAATGAACATCTTATGACCTCATTTGTTAGGGTATTCAATCAGATTTCCTTCAATATCTGTATACAATTCATGCACATTAAATAAGTTCATTAAATAGGGTATGTAAACAAAGAATTCTCTTTAATAATCAATGAACAATATATCTGGGCATTCTTCATGATATTCAATCATAATTTGGCCTTAAAATATGTATCACAAAAATATTGAAGCAATAATTCATATAAATATATGTTTACAATTAATGCACATTCCAATGGGTCATTAATTAGCTTATTTGATTCAAATTTGCAGTGTACAAACAATGAACATCTTATGACCTCATTTGTTAGGGTATTTGTTAGAAGATTTCCTTAAATATCTGTATACAATTCATGCACATTAAATAAGTTCATTAAAAAGGTTATGTAAACAAAGAATTCTCTTTAATAATCAATGAACAATATATCTGATCATTCTTCATGATATTCAATCATAATTTGGCTATAAAATATGTAAAACAAAAATATTGAAGCAATAATTCATATAAATGTATGTTTACAATTAATGCACATTCTAATGGTTCATTAATTAGGTTATTTGATTCAAATTTGCAGTTGACAAACAATGAACATCTTATGACCTCATTTGTTAGGGTATTCGTTATAACATTTCCTTAAATATCTGTATACAATTCATGCACATTAAATAAGTTCATTAAATAGGGTATGTAAACAAAGAATTCTCTTTAATAATGAATGAACAATATATCTGGTCATTCTTCATGATATTCAATCATAATTTGGCTTTAAAATATGTAAAACAAAAATATTGAAGCAATAGTTCATATAAATGTATGTTTACAATTAATGCACATTCTAATGGTTCATTAATTAGGTTATTTGATTCAAATTTGCAGTTGACAAACAATGAACATCTTATGACCTCATTTGTTAGGGTATTTGTTATAAGATTTCCTTAAATATCTGTATACAATTCATGTACATTAAATAAGTTCATTAAATAGGGTATGTAAACAAAGAATTCTCTTTAATAATGAATGAACAATATATCTAGTCATTCTTCATGATATTCAATCATAATTTGGCTTTAAAATATGTAAAACAAAAACATTGAAGAAATAATTCATATAAATGTATGTTTACAATTAATGCACATTCTAAAGGGTTATTAATTAGCTTATTTGTTTCAAAGTTGCAGTTGACAAACAATGAACATCTTATGACCTCATTTGTTGGGGTATTTAATCAGATTTCCTTAAATATATGTATACAATTCATGCACATTAAATAAGTTCATTAAATAGGGTATGTAAACAAAGAATTCTCTTTAATAGTCAATGAACAATATATCTGGTCATTCTTCATGATATTCAATCATAATTTGGCCTTAAAATATGTATCACAAAAATATTGAAGCAATAATTCATATAAATTGATGTTTACAATTAATGCACATTCTAATGGGTCATTAATTAGGTTATTTGATTCAAATTTGCAGTTGACAAACAATGAACATGTTATGACCTCATTTATTAGGGTATTCAATCAGATTTCCTTAAATATCTGTATACAATTCATGCACACTATATAAGTTCATTAAATAGGGTATGTAAACAAAGAATTCTCTTTAATAATCAATGAACAATATATCTGGTCATTCTTCATGATATTCAATCATAATTTGGCTTTAAAATATGTAAAACAAAAATATTGAAGCAATAGTTCATATAAATGTATGTTTACAATTAATGCACATGCTAATGGGTCATTAGTTAGGTTATTTGATTCAAATTTGCAGTTGACAAACAATGAACATCTTATGACCTCATTTGTTAGGGTATTTGTTAGAAGATTTCCTTAAATATCTGTATACAATTCATGCACATTAAATAAGTTCATTAAAAAGGTTATGTAAACAAAGAATTCTCTTTAATAATCAATGAACAATATATCTGATCATTCTTCATGATATTCAATCATAATTTGGCTATAAAATATGTAAAACAAAAATATTGAAGCAATAATTCATATAAATGTATGTTTACAATTAATGCACATTCTAATGGTTCATTAATTAGGTTATTTGATTCAAATTTGCAGTTGACAAACAATGAACATCTTATGACCTCATTTGTTAGGGTATTCGTTATAACATTTCCTTAAATATCTGTATACAATTCATGCACATTAAATAAGTTCATTAAATAGGGTATGTAAACAAAGAATTCTCTTTAATAGTCAATGAACAATATATCTGGTCATTCTTCATGATATTCAATCATAATTTGGCCTTAAAATATGTATCACAAAAATATTGAAGCAATAATTCATATAAATTGATGTTTACAATTAATGCACATTCTAATGGGTCATTAATTAGGTTATTTGATTCAAATTTGCAGTTGACAAACAATGAACATGTTATGACCTCATTTATTAGGGTATTCAATCAGATTTCCTTAAATATCTGTATACAATTCATGCACACTATATAAGTTCATTAAATAGGGTATGTAAACAAAGAATTCTCTTTAATAATCAATAAACAATATGTCTGGTTATTCTTTATGATATTCAATCATAATTTGACTTTAAAATATGTATCACTATAATATTAAAGCAATAATTCATATAAATGTATGTTTACAATTATTGCACATTCTAATGGGTTATTAATTAGGTTATTTGATTCAAATTTGCAGTTGACAAACAATGAACATCTTATGACCTCATTTGTTAGGGTATTTGTTATAAGATTTCCTTAAATATCTGTATACAATTCATGCACATTAAATAAGTTCATTAAATAGGGTATGTAAACAAAGAATTCTTTTTAATAATCAATGAACAATATATCTGGTCATTCTTCATGATATTCAATCATAATTTGGCTTTAAAATATGTAAAACAAAAATATTGAAGCAATAGTTCATATAAATGTATGTTTACAATTAATGCACATTCTAATGGTTCATTAATTAGGTTATTTGATTCAAATTTGCAGTTGACAAACAATGAACATCTTATGACCTCATTTGTTAGGGTATTTGTTAGAAGATTTCCTTAAATATCTGTATACAATTCATGTACATTAAATAAGTTCATTAAATAGGGTATGTAAACAAAGAATTCTCTTTAATAATGAATGAACAATATATCTAGTCATTCTTCATGATATTCAATCATAATTTGGCTTTAAAATATGTAAAACAAAAACATTGAAGAAATAATTCATATAAATGTATGTTTACAATTAATGCACATTCTAAAGGGTTATTAATTAGCTTATTTGTTTCAAAGTTGCAGTTGACAAACAATGAACATCTTATGACCTCATTTGTTGGGGTATTTAATCAGATTTCCTTAAATATATGTATACAATTCATGCACATTAAATAAGTTCATTAAATAGGGTATGTAAACAAAGAATTCTCTTTAATAGTCAATGAACAATATATCTGGTCATTCTTCATGATATTCAATCATAATTTGGCCTTAAAATATGTATCACAAAAATATTGAAGCAATAATTCATATAAATTGATGTTTACAATTAATGCACATTCTAATGGGTCATTAATTAGGTTATTTGATTCAAATTTGCAGTTGACAAACAATGAACATGTTATGACCTCATTTATTAGGGTATTCAATCAGATTTCCTTAAATATCTGTATACAATTCATGCACACTATATAAGTTCATTAAATAGGGTATGTAAACAAAGAATTCTCTTTAATAATCAATGAACAATATATCTGGTCATTCTTCATGATATTCAATCATAATTTGGCTTTAAAATATGTAAAACAAAAATATTGAAGCAATAGTTCATATAAATGTATGTTTACAATTAATGCACATGCTAATGGGTCATTAGTTAGGTTATTTGATTCAAATTTGCAGTTGACAAACAATGAACATCTTATGACCTCATTTGTTAGGGTATTTGTTAGAAGATTTCCTTAAATATCTGTATACAATTCATGCACATTAAATAAGTTCATTAAAAAGGTTATGTAAACAAAGAATTCTCTTTAATAATCAATGAACAATATATCTGATCATTCTTCATGATATTCAATCATAATTTGGCTATAAAATATGTAAAACAAAAATATTGAAGCAATAATTCATATAAATGTATGTTTACAATTAATGCACATTCTAATGGTTCATTAATTAGGTTATTTGATTCAAATTTGCAGTTGACAAACAATGAACATCTTATGACCTCATTTGTTAGGGTATTCGTTATAACATTTCCTTAAATATATGTATACAATTCATGCACATTAAATAAGTTCATTAAAAAGGTTATGTAAACAAAGAATTCTCTTTAATAATCAATGAACAATATATCTGATCATTCTTCATGATATTCAATCATAATTTGGCTATAAAATATGTAAAACAAAAATATTGAAGCAATAATTCATATAAATGTATGTTTACAATTAATGCACATTCTAATGGTTCATTAATTAGGTTATTTGATTCAAATTTGCAGTTGACAAACAATGAACATCTTATGACCTCATTTGTTAGGGTATTCGTTATAACATTTCCTTAAATATCTGTATACAATTCATGCACATTAAATAAGTTCATTAAATAGGGTATGTAAACAAAGAATTCTCTTTAATAATCAATGAACAATATATCTGGTCATTCTTCATGATATTCAATCATAATTTGGCTTTAAAATATGTAAAACAAAAATATTGAAGCAATAGTTCATATAAATGTATGTTTACAATTAATGCACATTCTAATGGTTCATTAATTAGGTTATTTGATTCAAATTTGCAGTTGACAAACAATGAACATCTTATGACCTCATTTGTTAGGGTATTTGTTATAAGATTTCCTTAAATATCTGTATACAATTCATGTACATTAAATAAGTTCATTAAATAGGGTATGTAAACAAAGAATTCTCTTTAATAATGAATGAACAATATATCTAGTCATTCTTCATGATATTCAATCATAATTTGGCTTTAAAATATGTAAAACAAAAACATTGAAGAAATAATTCATATAAATGTATGTTTACAATTAATGCACATTCTAAAGGGTTATTAATTAGCTTATTTGTTTCAAAGTTGCAGTTGACAAACAATGAACATCTTATGACCTCATTTGTTGGGGTATTTAATCAGATTTCCTTAAATATATGTATACAATTCATGCACATTAAATAAGTTCATTAAATAGGGTATGTAAACAAAGAATTCTCTTTAATAGTCAATGAACAATATATCTGGTCATTCTTCATGATATTCAATCATAATTTGGCCTTAAAATATGTATCACAAAAATATTGAAGCAATAATTCATATAAATTGATGTTTACAATTAATGCACATTCTAATGGGTCATTAATTAGGTTATTTGATTCAAATTTGCAGTTGACAAACAATGAACATGTTATGACCTCATTTATTAGGGTATTCAATCAGATTTCCTTAAATATCTGTATACAATTCATGCACACTATATAAGTTCATTAAATAGGGTATGTAAACAAAGAATTCTCTTTAATAATCAATAAACAATATGTCTGGTTATTCTTTTTGATATTCAATCATAATTTGACTTTAAAATATGTATCACTATAATATTAAAGCAATAATTCATATAAATGTATGTTTACAATTATTGCACATTCTAATGGGTCATTAATTAGGTTATTTGATTCAAATTTGCAGTTGACAAACAATGAACATCTTATGACCTCATTTGTTAGGGTATTTGTTATAAGATTTCCTTAAATATCTGTATACAATTCATGCACATTAAATAAGTTCATTAAATAGGGTATGTAAACAAAGAATTCTTTTTAATAATCAATGAACAATATATCTGGTCATTCTTCATGATATTCAATCATAATTTGGCTTTAAAATATGTAAAACAAAAATATTGAAGCAATAGTTCATATAAATGTATGTTTACAATTAATGCACATTCTAATGGTTCATTAATTAGGTTATTTGATTCAAATTTGCAGTTGACAAACAATGAACATCTTATGACCTCATTTGTTAGGGTATTTGTTATAAGATTTCCTTAAATATCTGTATACAATTCATGTACATTAAATAAGTTCATTAAATAGGGTATGTAAACAAAGAATTCTCTTTAATAATGAATGAACAATATATCTAGTCATTCTTCATGATATTCAATCATAATTTGGCTTTAAAATATGTAAAACAAAAACATTGAAGAAATAATTCATATAAATGTATGTTTACAATTAATGCACATTCTAAAGGGTTATTAATTAGCTTATTTGTTTCAAAGTTGCAGTTGACAAACAATGAACATCTTATGACCTCATTTGTTGGGGTATTTAATCAGATTTCCTTAAATATATGTATACAATTCATGCACATTAAATAAGTTCATTAAATAGGGTATGTAAACAAAGAATTCTCTTTAATAGTCAATGAACAATATATCTGGTCATTCTTCATGATATTCAATCATAATTTGGCCTTAAAATATGTATCACAAAAATATTGAAGCAATAATTCATATAAATTGATGTTTACAATTAATGCACATTCTAATGGGTCATTAATTAGGTTATTTGATTCAAATTTGCAGTTGACAAACAATGAACATGTTATGACCTCATTTATTAGGGTATTCAATCAGATTTCCTTAAATATCTGTATACAATTCATGCACACTATATAAGTTCATTAAATAGGGTATGTAAACAAAGAATTCTCTTTAATAATCAATGAACAATATATCTGGTCATTCTTCATGATATTCAATCATAATTTGGCTTTAAAATATGTAAAACAAAAATATTGAAGCAATAGTTCATATAAATGTATGTTTACAATTAATGCACATGCTAATGGGTCATTAGTTAGGTTATTTGATTCAAATTTGCAGTTGACAAACAATGAACATCTTATGACCTCATTTGTTAGGGTATTTGTTAGAAGATTTCCTTAAATATCTGTATACAATTCATGCACATTAAATAAGTTCATTAAATAGGGTATGTAAACAAAGAATTCTCTTTAATAATCAATGAACAATATATCTGGTCATTCTTCATGATATTCAATCATAATTTGGCTTTAAAATATGTAAAACAAAAATATTGAAGCAATAGTTCATATAAATGTATGTTTACAATTAATGCACATTCTAATGGTTCATTAATTAGGTTATTTGATTCAAATTTGCAGTTGACAAACAATGAACATGTTATGACCTCATTTATTAGGGTATTCAATCAGATTTCCTTAAATATCTGTATACAATTCATGCACACTATATAAGTTCATTAAATAGGGTATGTAAACAAAGAATTCTCTTTAATAATCAATAAACAATATGTCTGGTTATTCTTTATGATATTCAATCATAATTTGACTTTAAAATATGTATCACTATAATATTAAAGCAATAATTCATATAAATGTATGTTTACAATTATTGCACATTCTAATGGGTCATTAATTAGGTTATTTGATTCAAATTTGCAGTTGACAAACAATGAACATCTTATGACCTCATTTGTTAGGGTATTTGTTAGAAGATTTCCTTAAATATCTGTATACAATTCATGCACATTAAATAAGTTCATTAAATAGGGTATGTAAACAAAGAATTCTCTTTAATAATCAATGAACAATATATCTGGTCATTCTTCATGATATTCAATCATAATTTGGCTTTAAAATATGTAAAACAAAAATATTGAAGCAATAGTTCATATAAATGTATGTTTACAATTAATGCACATTCTAATGGTTCATTAATTAGGTTATTTGATTCAAATTTGCAGTTGACAAACAATGAACATGTTATGACCTCATTTATTAGGGTATTCAATCAGATTTCCTTAAATATCTGTATACAATTCATGCACACTATATAAGTTCATTAAATAGGGTATGTAAACAAAGAATTCTCTTTAATAATCAATAAACAATATGTCTGGTTATTCTTTATGATATTCAATCATAATTTGACTTTAAAATATGTATCACTATAATATTAAAGCAATAATTCATATAAATGTATGTTTACAATTATTGCACATTCTAATGGGTCATTAATTAGGTTATTTGATTCAAATTTGCAGTTGACAAACAATGAACATCTTATGACCTCATTTGTTAGGGTATTTGTTATAAGATTTCCTTAAATATCTGTATACAATTCATGCACATTAAATAAGTTCATTAAATAGGGTATGTAAACAAAGAATTCTTTTTAATAATCAATGAACAATATATCTGGTCATTCTTCCTGATACTCAATCATAATTTGGCTTTAAAATATGTAAAACAAAAATATTGAAGCAATAATTCATATAAATGTATGTTAACAATTAAATCACATTCTAATGGGTCATTAATTAGGTTATTTGATTCAAATTTGCAGTTGACAAACAATGAACATCTTATGACCTCATTTGTTAGGGTATTCGTTATAACATTTCCTTAAATATCTGTATACAATTCATGCACATTAAATAAGTTCATTAAATAGGGTATGTAAACAAAGAATTCTCTTTAATAATCAATGAACAATATATCTGGTCATTCTTCATGATATTCAATCATAATTTGGCTTTAAAATATGTAAAACAAAAATATTGAAGCAATAGTTCATATAAATGTATGTTTACAATTAATGCACATTCTAATGGTTCATTAATTAGGTTATTTGATTCAAATTTGCAGTTGACAAACAATGAACATCTTATGACCTCATTTGTTAGGGTATTCGTTATAACATTTCCTTAAATATATGTATACAATTCATGCACATTAAATAAGTTCATTAAATAGGGTATGTAAACAAAGAATTCTCTTTAATAATCAATGAACAATATATCTGGTCATTCTTCATGATATTCAATCATAATTTGGCTTTAAAATATGTAAAACAAAAATATTGAAGCAATAATTCATATAAATGTATGTTTACAATTAATGCACATTCTAATGGGTCATTAATTAGGTTATTTGATTCAAATTTGCAGTTGACAAACAATGAACATGTTATGACCTCATTTATTAGGGTATTCAATCAGATTTCCTTAAATATCTGTATACAATTCATGCACACTATATAAGTTCATTAAATAGGGTATGTAAACAAAGAATTCTCTTTAATAATCAATAAACAATATGTCTGGTTATTCTTTATGATATTCAATCATAATTTGACTTTAAAATATGTATCACTATAATATTAAAGCAATAATTCATATAAATGTATGTTTACAATTATTGCACTTTCTAATGGGTCATTAATTAGGTTATTTGATTCAAATTTGCAGTTGACAAACAATGAACATCTTATGACCTCATTTGTTAGGGTATTTGTTATAAGATTTCCTTAAATATCTGTATACAATTCATGCACATTAAATAAGTTCATTAAATAGGGTATGTAAACAAAGAATTCTTTTTAATAATCAATGAACAATATATCTGGTCATTCTTCCTGATACTCAATCATAATTTGGCTTTAAAATATGTAAAACAAAAATATTGAAGCAATAATTCATATAAATGTATGTTAACAATTAAATCACATTCTAATGGGTCATTAATTAGGTTATTTGATTCAAATGTGCAGTTGACAAACAATGAACATCTTATGACCTCATTTGTTAGGGTATTCAATCAGATTTCCTTCAATATCTGTATACAATTCATGCACATTAAATAAGTTCATTAAATAGGGTATGTAAACAAAGAATTCTCTTTAATAATCAATGAACAATATATCTGGGCATTCTTCATGATATTCAATCATAATTTGGCCTTAAAATATGTATCACAAAACTATTGAAGCAATAATTCATATAAATATATGTTTACAATTAATGCACATTCCAATGGGTCATTAATTAGCTTATTTGATTCAAATTTGCAGTGTACAAACAATGAACATCTTATGACCTCATTTATTAGGGTATTCAATCAGATTTCCTTAAATATCTGTATACAATTCATGCACATTAAATAAGTTCATTAAAAAGGTTATGTAAACAAAGAATTCTCTTTAATAATCAATGAACAATATATCTGATCATTCTTCATGATATTCAATCATAATTTGGCTATAAAATATGTAAAACAAAAATATTGAAGCAATAGTTCATATAAATGTATGTTTACAATTAATGCACATTCTAATGGTTCATTAATTAGGTTATTTGATTCAAATTTGCAGTTGACAAACAATGAACATGTTATGACCTCATTTATTAGGGTATTCAATCAGATTTCCTTAAATATCTGTATACAATTCATGCACACTATATAAGTTCATTAAATAGGGTATGTAAACAAAGAATTCTCTTTAATAATCAATAAACAATATGTCTGGTTATTCTTTATGATATTCAATCATAATTTGACTTTAAAATATGTATCACTATAATATTAAAGCAATAATTCATATAAATGTATGTTTACAATTATTGCACATTCTAATGGGTCATTAATTAGGTTATTTGATTCAAATTTGCAGTTGACAAACAATGAACATCTTATGACCTCATTTGTTAGGGTATTTGTTATAAGATTTCCTTAAATATCTGTATACAATTCATGCACATTAAATAAGTTCATTAAATAGGGTATGTAAACAAAGAATTCTTTTTAATAATCAATGAACAATATATCTTGTCATTCTTCCTGATACTCAATCATAATTTGGCTTTAAAATATGTAAAACAAAAATATTGAAGCAATAATTCATATAAATGTATGTTAACAATTAAATCACATTCTAATGGGTCATTAATTAGGTTATTTGATTCAAATGTGCAGTTGACAAACAATGAACATCTTATGACCTCATTTGTTAGGGTATTCAATCAGATTTCCTTCAATATCTGTATACAATTCATGCACATTAAATAAGTTCATTAAATAGGGTATGTAAACAAAGAATTCTCTTTAATAGTCAATGAACAATATATCTGGTCATTCTTCATGATATTCAATCATAATTTGGCCTTAAAATATGTATCACAAAAATATTGAAGCAATAATTCATATAAATTGATGTTTACAATTAATGCACATTCCAATGGGTCATTAATTAGCTTATTTGATTCAAATTTGCAGTGTACAAACAATGAACATCTTATGACCTCATTTATTAGGGTATTCAATCAGATTTCCTTAAATATCTGTATACAATTCATGCACATTAAATAAGTTCATTAAAAAGGTTATGTAAACAAAGAATTCTCTTTAATAATCAATGAACAATATATCTGATCATTCTTCATGATATTCAATCATAATTTGGCTATAAAATATGTAAAACAAAAATATTGAAGCAATAGTTCATATAAATGTATGTTTACAATTAATGCACATTCTAATGGTTCATTAATTAGGTTATTTGATTCAAATTTGCAGTTGACAAACAATGAACATGTTATGACCTCATTTATTAGGGTATTCAATCAGATTTCCTTAAATATCTGTATACAATTCATGCACACTATATAAGTTCATTAAATAGGGTATGTAAACAAAGAATTCTCTTTAATAATCAATAAACAATATGTCTGGTTATTCTTTATGATATTCAATCATAATTTGACTTTAAAATATGTATCACTATAATATTAAAGCAATAATTCATATAAATGTATGTTTACAATTATTGCACATTCTAATGGGTCATTAATTAGGTAATTTGATTCAAATTTGCAGTTGACAAACAATGAACATCTTATGACCTCATTTGTTAGGGTATTTGTTATAAGATTTCCTTAAATATCTGTATACAATTCATGCACATTAAATAAGTTCATTAAATAGGGTATGTAAACAAAGAATTCTTTTTAATAATCAATGAACAATATATCTTGTCATTCTTCCTGATACTCAATCATAATTTGGCTTTAAAATATGTAAAACAAAAATATTGAAGCAATAATTCATATAAATGTATGTTAACAATTAAATCACATTCTAATGGGTCATTAATTAGGTTATTTGATTCAAATGTGCAGTTGACAAACAATGAACATCTTATGACCTCATTTGTTAGGGTATTCAATCAGATTTCCTTCAATATCTGTATACAATTCATGCACATTAAATAAGTTCATTAAATAGGGTATGTAAACAAAGAATTCTCTTTAATAGTCAATGAACAATATATCTGGTCATTCTTCATGATATTCAATCATAATTTGGCCTTAAAATATGTATCACAAAAATATTGAAGCAATAATTCATATAAATTGATGTTTACAATTAATGCACATTCTAATGGGTCATTAATTAGGTTATTTGATTCAAATTTGCAGTTGACAAACAATGAACATGTTATGACCTCATTTATTAGGGTATTCAATCAGATTTCCTTAAATATCTGTATACAATTCATGCACACTATATAAGTTCATTAAATAGGGTATGTAAACAAAGAATTCTCTTTAATAATCAATGAACAATATATCTGGTCATTCTTCATGATATTCAATCATAATTTGGCTTTAAAATATGTAAAACAAAAATATTGAAGCAATAGTTCATATAAATGTATGTTTACAATTAATGCACATGCTAATGGGTCATTAGTTAGGTTATTTGATTCAAATTTGCAGTTGACAAACAATGAACATCTTATGACCTCATTTGTTAGGGTATTTGTTAGAAGATTTCCTTAAATATCTGTATACAATTCATGCACATTAAATAAGTTCATTAAAAAGGTTATGTAAACAAAGAATTCTCTTTAATAATCAATGAACAATATATCTGATCATTCTTCATGATATTCAATCATAATTTGGCTATAAAATATGTAAAACAAAAATATTGAAGCAATAATTCATATAAATGTATGTTTACAATTAATGCACATTCTAATGGTTCATTAATTAGGTTATTTGATTCAAATTTGCAGTTGACAAACAATGAACATCTTATGACCTCATTTGTTAGGGTATTCGTTATAACATTTCCTTAAATATCTGTATACAATTCATGCACATTAAATAAGTTCATTAAATAGGGTATGTAAACAAAGAATTCTCTTTAATAATCAATGAACAATATATCTGGTCATTCTTCATGATATTCAATCATAATTTGGCTTTAAAATATGTAAAACAAAAATATTGAAGCAATAGTTCATATAAATGTATGTTTACAATTAATGCACATTCTAATGGTTCATTAATTAGGTTATTTGATTCAAATTTGCAGTTGACAAACAATGAACATCTTATGACCTCATTTGTTAGGGTATTTGTTATAAGATTTCCTTAAATATCTGTATACAATTCATGTACATTAAATAAGTTCATTAAATAGGGTATGTAAACAAAGAATTCTCTTTAATAATGAATGAACAATATATCTAGTCATTCTTCATGATATTCAATCATAATTTGGCTTTAAAATATGTAAAACAAAAACATTGAAGAAATAATTCATATAAATGTATGTTTACAATTAATGCACATTCTAAAGGGTTATTAATTAGCTTATTTGTTTCAAAGTTGCAGTTGACAAACAATGAACATCTTATGACCTCATTTGTTGGGGTATTTAATCAGATTTCCTTAAATATATGTATACAATTCATGCACATTAAATAAGTTCATTAAATAGGGTATGTAAACAAAGAATTCTCTTTAATAGTCAATGAACAATATATCTGGTCATTCTTCATGATATTCAATCATAATTTGGCCTTAAAATATGTATCACAAAAATATTGAAGCAATAATTCATATAAATTGATGTTTACAATTAATGCACATTCTAATGGGTCATTAATTAGGTTATTTGATTCAAATTTGCAGTTGACAAACAATGAACATGTTATGACCTCATTTATAAGGGTATTCAATCAGATTTCCTTAAATATCTGTATACAATTCATGCACACTATATAAGTTCATTAAATAGGGTATGTAAACAAAGAATTCTCTTTAATAATCAATAAACAATATGTCTGGTTATTCTTTATGATATTCAATCATAATTTGACTTTAAAATATGTATCACTATAATATTAAAGCAATAATTCATATAAATGTATGTTTACAATTATTGCACATTCTAATGGGTCATTAATTAGCTTATTTGATTCAAATTTGCAGTGTACAAACAATGAACATCTTATGACCTCATTTATTAGGGTATTCAATCAGATTTCCTTAAATATCTGTATACAATTCATGCACATTAAATAAGTTCATTAAAAAGGTTATGTAAACAAAGAATTCTCTTTAATAATCAATGAACAATATATCTGATCATTCTTCATGATATTCAATCATAATTTGGCTATAAAATATGTAAAACAAAAATATTGAAGCAATAATTCATATAAATGTATGTTTACAATTAATGCACATTCTAATGGTTCATTAATTAGGTTATTTGATTCAAATTTGCAGTTGACAAACAATGAACATCTTATGACCTCATTTGTTAGGGTATTCGTTATAACATTTCCTTAAATATCTGTATACAATTCATGCACATTAAATAAGTTCATTAAATAGGGTATGTAAACAAAGAATTCTCTTTAATAATCAATGAACAATATATCTGGTCATTCTTCATGATATTCAATCATAATTTGGCTTTAAAATATGTAAAACAAAAATATTGAAGCAATAGTTCATATAAATGTATGTTTACAATTAATGCACATTCTAATGGTTCATTAATTAGGTTATTTGATTCAAATTTGCAGTTGACAAACAATGAACATGTTATGACCTCATTTATTAGGGTATTCAATCAGATTTCCTTAAATATCTGTATACAATTCATGCACACTATATAAGTTCATTAAATAGGGTATGTAAACAAAGAATTCTCTTTAATAATCAATAAACAATATGTCTGGTTATTCTTTATGATATTCAATCATAATTTGACTTTAAAATATGTATCACTATAATATTAAAGCAATAATTCATATAAATGTATGTTTACAATTATTGCACATTCTAATGGGTCATTAATTAGGTTATTTGATTCAAATTTGCAGTTGACAAACAATGAACATCTTATGACCTCATTTGTTAGGGTATTTGTTATAAGATTTCCTTAAATATCTGTATACAATTCATGCACATTAAATAAGTTCATTAAATAGGGTATGTAAACAAAGAATTCTTTTTAATAATCAATGAACAATATATCTGGTCATTCTTCCTGATACTCAATCATAATTTGGCTTTAAAATATGTAAAACAAAAATATTGAAGCAATAATTCATATAAATGTATGTTAACAATTAAATCACATTCTAATGGGTCATTAATTAGGTTATTTGATTCAAATGTGCAGTTGACAAACAATGAACATCTTATGACCTCATTTGTTAGGGTATTCAATCAGATTTCCTTAAATATCTGTATACAATTCATGCACATTAAATAAGTTCATTAAAAAGGTTATGTAAACAAAGAATTCTCTTTAATAATCAATGAACAATATATCTGATCATTCTTCATGATATTCAATCATAATTTGGCTATAAAATATGTAAAACAAAAATATTGAAGCAATAGTTCATATAAATGTATGTTTACAATTAATGCACATTCTAATGGTTCATTAATTAGGTTATTTGATTCAAATTTGCAGTTGACAAACAATGAACATGTTATGACCTCATTTATTAGGGTATTCAATCAGATTTCCTTAAATATCTGTATACAATTCATGCACACTATATAAGTTCATTAAATAGGGTATGTAAACAAAGAATTCTCTTTAATAATCAATAAACAATATGTCTGGTTATTCTTTATGATATTCAATCATAATTTGACTTTAAAATATGTATCACTATAATATTAAAGCAATAATTCATATAAATGTATGTTTACAATTATTGCACATTCTAATGGGTCATTAATTAGGTTATTTGATTCAAATTTGCAGTTGACAAACAATGAACATCTTATGACCTCATTTGTTAGGGTATTTGTTATAAGATTTCCTTAAATATCTGTATACAATTCATGCACATTAAATAAGTTCATTAAATAGGGTATGTAAACAAAGAATTCTTTTTAATAATCAATGAACAATATATCTTGTCATTCTTCCTGATACTCAATCATAATTTGGCTTTAAAATATGTAAAACAAAAATATTGAAGCAATAATTCATATAAATGTATGTTAACAATTAAATCACATTCTAATGGGTCATTAATTAGGTTATTTGATTCAAATGTGCAGTTGACAAACAATGAACATCTTATGACCTCATTTGTTAGGGTATTCAATCAGATTTCCTTCAATATCTGTATACAATTCATGCACATTAAATAAGTTCATTAAATAGGGTATGTAAACAAAGAATTCTCTTTAATAGTCAATGAACAATATATCTGGTCATTCTTCATGATATTCAATCATAATTTGGCCTTAAAATATGTATCACAAAAATATTGAAGCAATAATTCATATAAATTGATGTTTACAATTAATGCACATTCTAATGGGTCATTAATTAGGTTATTTGATTCAAATTTGCAGTTGACAAACAATGAACATGTTATGACCTCATTTATTAGGGTATTCAATCAGATTTCCTTAAATATCTGTATACAATTCATGCACACTATATAAGTTCATTAAATAGGGTATGTAAACAAAGAATTCTCTTTAATAATCAATGAACAATATATCTGGTCATTCTTCATGATATTCAATCATAATTTGGCTTTAAAATATGTAAAACAAAAATATTGAAGCAATAGTTCATATAAATGTATGTTTACAATTAATGCACATGCTAATGGTCATTAGTTAGGTTATTTGATTCAAATTTGCAGTTGACAAACAATGAACATCTTATGACCTCATTTGTTAGGGTATTTGTTAGAAGATTTCCTTAAATATCTGTATACAATTCATGCACATTAAATAAGTTCATTAAAAAGGTTATGTAAACAAAGAATTCTCTTTAATAATCAATGAACAATATATCTGATCATTCTTCATGATATTCAATCATAATTTGGCTATAAAATATGTAAAACAAAAATATTGAAGCAATAATTCATATAAATGTATGTTTACAATTAATGCACATTCTAATGGTTCATTAATTAGGTTATTTGATTCAAATTTGCAGTTGACAAACAATGAACATCTTATGACCTCATTTGTTAGGGTATTCGTTATAACATTTCCTTAAATATCTGTATACAATTCATGCACATTAAATAAGTTCATTAAATAGGGTATGTAAACAAAGAATTCTCTTTAATAATCAATGAACAATATATCTGGTCATTCTTCATGATATTCAATCATAATTTGGCTTTAAAATATGTAAAACAAAAATATTGAAGCAATAGTTCATATAAATGTATGTTTACAATTAATGCACATTCTAATGGTTCATTAATTAGGTTATTTGATTCAAATTTGCAGTTGACAAACAATGAACATCTTATGACCTCATTTGTTAGGGTATTTGTTATAAGATTTCCTTAAATATCTGTATACAATTCATGTACATTAAATAAGTTCATTAAATAGGGTATGTAAACAAAGAATTCTCTTTAATAATGAATGAACAATATATCTAGTCATTCTTCATGATATTCAATCATAATTTGGCTTTAAAATATGTAAAACAAAAACATTGAAGAAATAATTCATATAAATGTATGTTTACAATTAATGCACATTCTAAAGGGTTATTAATTAGCTTATTTGTTTCAAAGTTGCAGTTGACAAACAATGAACATCTTATGACCTCATTTGTTGGGGTATTTAATCAGATTTCCTTAAATATATGTATACAATTCATGCACATTAAATAAGTTCATTAAATAGGGTATGTAAACAAAGAATTCTCTTTAATAGTCAATGAACAATATATCTGGTCATTCTTCATGATATTCAATCATAATTTGGCCTTAAAATATGTATCACAAAAATATTGAAGCAATAATTCATATAAATTGATGTTTACAATTAATGCACATTCTAATGGGTCATTAATTAGGTTATTTGATTCAAATTTGCAGTTGACAAACAATGAACATGTTATGACCTCATTTATAAGGGTATTCAATCAGATTTCCTTAAATATCTGTATACAATTCATGCACACTATATAAGTTCATTAAATAGGGTATGTAAACAAAGAATTCTCTTTAATAATCAATAAACAATATGTCTGGTTATTCTTTATGATATTCAATCATAATTTGACTTTAAAATATGTATCACTATAATATTAAAGCAATAATTCATATAAATGTATGTTTACAATTATTGCACATTCTAATGGGTCATTAATTAGCTTATTTGATTCAAATTTGCAGTGTACAAACAATGAACATCTTATGACCTCATTTATTAGGGTATTCAATCAGATTTCCTTAAATATCTGTATACAATTCATGCACATTAAATAAGTTCATTAAAAAGGTTATGTAAACAAAGAATTCTCTTTAATAATCAATGAACAATATATCTGATCATTCTTCATGATATTCAATCATAATTTGGCTATAAAATATGTAAAACAAAAATATTGAAGCAATAATTCATATAAATGTATGTTTACAATTAATGCACATTCTAATGGTTCATTAATTAGGTTATTTGATTCAAATTTGCAGTTGACAAACAATGAACATCTTATGACCTCATTTGTTAGGGTATTCGTTATAACATTTCCTTAAATATCTGTATACAATTCATGCACATTAAATAAGTTCATTAAATAGGGTATGTAAACAAAGAATTCTCTTTAATAATCAATGAACAATATATCTGGTCATTCTTCATGATATTCAATCATAATTTGGCTTTAAAATATGTAAAACAAAAATATTGAAGCAATAGTTCATATAAATGTATGTTTACAATTAATGCACATTCTAATGGTTCATTAATTAGGTTATTTGATTCAAATTTGCAGTTGACAAACAATGAACATGTTATGACCTCATTTATTAGGGTATTCAATCAGATTTCCTTAAATATCTGTATACAATTCATGCACACTATATAAGTTCATTAAATAGGGTATGTAAACAAAGAATTCTCTTTAATAATCAATAAACAATATGTCTGGTTATTCTTTATGATATTCAATCATAATTTGACTTTAAAATATGTATCACTATAATATTAAAGCAATAATTCATATAAATGTATGTTTACAATTATTGCACATTCTAATGGGTCATTAATTAGGTTATTTGATTCAAATTTGCAGTTGACAAACAATGAACATCTTATGACCTCATTTGTTAGGGTATTTGTTATAAGATTTCCTTAAATATCTGTATACAATTCATGCACATTAAATAAGTTCATTAAATAGGGTATGTAAACAAAGAATTCTTTTTAATAATCAATGAACAATATATCTGGTCATTCTTCCTGATACTCAATCATAATTTGGCTTTAAAATATGTAAAACAAAAATATTGAAGCAATAATTCATATAAATGTATGTTAACAATTAAATCACATTCTAATGGGTCATTAATTAGGTTATTTGATTCAAATGTGCAGTTGACAAACAATGAACATCTTATGACCTCATTTGTTAGGGTATTCAATCAGATTTCCTTCAATATCTGTATACAATTCATGCACATTAAATAAGTTCATTAAATAGGGTATGTAAACAAAGAATTCTCTTTAATAATCAATGAACAATATATCTGGGCATTCTTCATGATATTCAATCATAATTTGGCCTTAAAATATGTATCACAAAAATATTGAAGCAATAATTCATATAAATATATGTTTACAATTAATGCACATTCCAATGGGTCATTAATTAGCTTATTTGATTCAAATTTGCAGTGTACAAACAATGAACATCTTATGACCTCATTTATTAGGGTATTCAATCAGATTTCCTTAAATATCTGTATACAATTCATGCACATTAAATAAGTTCATTAAAAAGGTTATGTAAACAAAGAATTCTCTTTAATAATCAATGAACAATATATCTGATCATTCTTCATGATATTCAATCATAATTTGGCTATAAAATATGTAAAACAAAAATATTGAAGCAATAATTCATATAAATGTATGTTTACAATTAATGCACATTCTAATGGTTCATTAATTAGGTTATTTGATTCAAATTTGCAGTTGACAAACAATGAACATCTTATGACCTCATTTGTTAGGGTATTTGTTATAAGATTTCCTTAAATATCTGTATACAATTCATGTACATTAAATAAGTTCATTAAATAGGGTATGTAAACAAAGAATTCTCTTTAATAATGAATGAACAATATATCTAGTCATTCTTCATGATATTCAATCATAATTTGGCTTTAAAATATGTAAAACAAAAACATTGAAGAAATAATTCATATAAATGTATGTTTACAATTAATGCACATTCTAAAGGGTTATTAATTAGCTTATTTGTTTCAAAGTTGCAGTTGACAAACAATGAACATCTTATGACCTCATTTGTTGGGGTATTTAATCAGATTTCCTTAAATATATGTATACAATTCATGCACATTAAATAAGTTCATTAAATAGGGTATGTAAACAAAGAATTCTCTTTAATAGTCAATGAACAATATATCTGGTCATTCTTCATGATATTCAATCATAATTTGGCCTTAAAATATGTATCACAAAAATATTGAAGCAATAATTCATATAAATTGATGTTTACAATTAATGCACATTCTAATGGGTCATTAATTAGGTTATTTGATTCAAATTTGCAGTTGACAAACAATGAACATGTTATGACCTCATTTATAAGGGTATTCAATCAGATTTCCTTAAATATCTGTATACAATTCATGCACACTATATAAGTTCATTAAATAGGGTATGTAAACAAAGAATTCTCTTTAATAATCAATAAACAATATGTCTGGTTATTCTTTATGATATTCAATCATAATTTGACTTTAAAATATGTATCACTATAATATTAAAGCAATAATTCATATAAATGTATGTTTACAATTATTGCACATTCTAATGGGTCATTAATTAGCTTATTTGATTCAAATTTGCAGTGTACAAACAATGAACATCTTATGACCTCATTTATTAGGGTATTCAATCAGATTTCCTTAAATATCTGTATACAATTCATGCACATTAAATAAGTTCATTAAAAAGGTTATGTAAACAAAGAATTCTCTTTAATAATCAATGAACAATATATCTGATCATTCTTCATGATATTCAATCATAATTTGGCTATAAAATATGTAAAACAAAAATATTGAAGCAATAATTCATATAAATGTATGTTTACAATTAATGCACATTCTAATGGTTCATTAATTAGGTTATTTGATTCAAATTTGCAGTTGACAAACAATGAACATCTTATGACCTCATTTGTTAGGGTATTCGTTATAACATTTCCTTAAATATCTGTATACAATTCATGCACATTAAATAAGTTCATTAAATAGGGTATGTAAACAAAGAATTCTCTTTAATAATCAATGAACAATATATCTGGTCATTCTTCATGATATTCAATCATAATTTGGCTTTAAAATATGTAAAACAAAAATATTGAAGCAATAGTTCATATAAATGTATGTTTACAATTAATGCACATTCTAATGGTTCATTAATTAGGTTATTTGATTCAAATTTGCAGTTGACAAACAATGAACATGTTATGACCTCATTTATTAGGGTATTCAATCAGATTTCCTTAAATATCTGTATACAATTCATGCACACTATATAAGTTCATTAAATAGGGTATGTAAACAAAGAATTCTCTTTAATAATCAATAAACAATATGTCTGGTTATTCTTTATGATATTCAATCATAATTTGACTTTAAAATATGTATCACTATAATATTAAAGCAATAATTCATATAAATGTATGTTTACAATTATTGCACATTCTAATGGGTCATTAATTAGGTTATTTGATTCAAATTTGCAGTTGACAAACAATGAACATCTTATGACCTCATTTGTTAGGGTATTTGTTATAAGATTTCCTTAAATATCTGTATACAATTCATGCACATTAAATAAGTTCATTAAATAGGGTATGTAAACAAAGAATTCTTTTTAATAATCAATGAACAATATATCTGGTCATTCTTCCTGATACTCAATCATAATTTGGCTTTAAAATATGTAAAACAAAAATATTGAAGCAATAATTCATATAAATGTATGTTAACAATTAAATCACATTCTAATGGGTCATTAATTAGGTTATTTGATTCAAATGTGCAGTTGACAAACAATGAACATCTTATGACCTCATTTGTTAGGGTATTCAATCAGATTTCCTTCAATATCTGTATACAATTCATGCACATTAAATAAGTTCATTAAATAGGGTATGTAAACAAAGAATTCTCTTTAATAATCAATGAACAATATATCTGGGCATTCTTCATGATATTCAATCATAATTTGGCCTTAAAATATGTATCACAAAAATATTGAAGCAATAATTCATATAAATATATGTTTACAATTAATGCACATTCCAATGGGTCATTAATTAGCTTATTTGATTCAAATTTGCAGTGTACAAACAATGAACATCTTATGACCTCATTTATTAGGGTATTCAATCAGATTTCCTTAAATATCTGTATACAATTCATGCACATTAAATAAGTTCATTAAAAAGGTTATGTAAACAAAGAATTCTCTTTAATAATCAATGAACAATATATCTGATCATTCTTCATGATATTCAATCATAATTTGGCTATAAAATATGTAAAACAAAAATATTGAAGCAATAATTCATATAAATGTATGTTTACAATTAATGCACATTCTAATGGTTCATTAATTAGGTTATTTGATTCAAATTTGCAGTTGACAAACAATGAACATCTTATGACCTCATTTGTTAGGGTATTCGTTATAACATTTCCTTAAATATCTGTATACAATTCATGCACATTAAATAAGTTCATTAAATAGGGTATGTAAACAAAGAATTCTCTTTAATAATCAATGAACAATATATCTGGTCATTCTTCATGATATTCAATCATAATTTGGCTTTAAAATATGTAAAACAAAAATATTGAAGCAATAGTTCATATAAATGTATGTTTACAATTAATGCACATTCTAATGGTTCATTAATTAGGTTATTTGATTCAAATTTGCAGTTGACAAACAATGAACATGTTATGACCTCATTTATTAGGGTATTCAATCAGATTTCCTTAAATATCTGTGTACAATTCATGCACACTATATAAGTTCATTAAATAGGGTATGTAAACAAAGAATTCTCTTTAATAATCAATAAACAATATGTCTGGTTATTCTTTATGATATTCAATCATAATTTGACTTTAAAATATGTATCACTATAATATTAAAGCAATAATTCATATAAATGTATGTTTACAATTATTGCACATTCTAATGGGTCATTAATTAGGTTATTTGATTCAAATTTGCAGTTGACAAACAATGAACATCTTATGACCTCATTTGTTAGGGTATTTGTTATAAGATTTCCTTAAATATCTGTATACAATTCATGCACATTAAATAAGTTCATTAAATAGGGTATGTAAACAAAGAATTCTCTTTAATAATCAATGAACAATATATCTGGTCATTCTTCCTGATACTCAATCATAATTTGGCTTTAAAATATGTAAAACAAAAATATTGAAGCAATAGTTCATATAAATGTATGTTAACAATTAAATCACATTCTAATGGGTCATTAATTAGGTTATTTGATTCAAATGTGCAGTTGACAAACAATGAACATCTTATGACCTCATTTGTTAGGGTATTCAATCAGATTTCCTTCAATATCTGTATACAATTCATGCACATTAAATAAGTTCATTAAATAGGGTATGTAAACAAAGAATTCTCTTTAATAATCAATGAACAATATATCTGGGCATTCTTCATGATATTCAATCATAATTTGGCCTTAAAATATGTATCACAAAAATATTGAAGCAATAATTCATATAAATATATGTTTACAATTAATGCACATTCCAATGGGTCATTAATTAGCTTATTTGATTCAAATTTGCAGTGTACAAACAATGAACATCTTATGACCTCATTTATTAGGGTATTCAATCAGATTTCCTTAAATATCTGTATACAATTCATGCACATTAAATAAGTTCATTAAAAAGGTTATGTAAACAAAGAATTCTCTTTAATAATCAATGAACAATATATCTGATCATTCTTCATGATATTCAATCATAATTTGGCTATAAAATATGTAAAACAAAAATATTGAAGCAATAATTCATATAAATGTATGTTTACAATTAATGCACATTCTAATGGTTCATTAATTAGGTTATTTGATTCAAATTTGCAGTTGACAAACAATGAACATCTTATGACCTCATTTGTTAGGGTATTCGTTATAACATTTCCTTAAATATCTGTATACAATTCATGCACATTAAATAAGTTCATTAAATAGGGTATGTAAACAAAGAATTCTCTTTAATAATCAATGAACAATATATCTGGTCATTCTTCATGATATTCAATCATAATTTGGCTTTAAAATATGTAAAACAAAAATATTGAAGCAATAGTTCATATAAATGTATGTTTACAATTAATGCACATTCTAATGGTTCATTAATTAGGTTATTTGATTCAAATTTGCAGTTGACAAACAATGAACATCTTATGACCTCATTTGTTAGGGTATTCGTTATAACATTTCCTTAAATATATGTATACAATTCATGCACATTAAATAAGTTCATTAAATAGGGTATGTAAACAAAGAATTCTCTTTAATAATCAATGAACAATATATCTGGTCATTCTTCATGATATTCAATCATAATTTGGCTTTAAAATATGTAAAACAAAAATATTGAAGCAATAATTCATATAAATGTATGTTTACAATTAATGCACATTCTAATGGGTCATTAATTAGGTTATTTGATTCAAATTTGCAGTTGACAAACAATGAACATGTTATGACCTCATTTATTAGGGTATTCAATCAGATTTCCTTAAATATCTGTATACAATTCATGCACACTATATAAGTTCATTAAATAGGGTATGTAAACAAAGAATTCTCTTTAATAATCAATAAACAATATGTCTGGTTATTCTTTATGATATTCAATCATAATTTGACTTTAAAATATGTATCACTATAATATTAAAGCAATAATTCATATAAATGTATGTTTACAATTATTGCACATTCTAATGGGTCATTAATTAGGTTATTTGATTCAAATTTGCAGTTGACAAACAATGAACATCTTATGACCTCATTTGTTAGGGTATTTGTTATAAGATTTCCTTAAATATCTGTATACAATTCATGCACATTAAATAAGTTCATTAAATAGGGTATGTAAACAAAGAATTCTTTTTAATAATCAATGAACAATATATCTGGTCATTCTTCCTGATACTCAATCATAATTTGGCTTTAAAATATGTAAAACAAAAATATTGAAGCAATAATTCATATAAATGTATGTTAACAATTAAATCACATTCTAATGGGTCATTAATTAGGTTATTTGATTCAAATGTGCAGTTGACAAACAATGAACATCTTATGACCTCATTTGTTAGGGTATTCAATCAGATTTCCTTCAATATCTGTATACAATTCATGCACATTAAATAAGTTCATTAAATAGGGTATGTAAACAAAGAATTCTCTTTAATAATCAATGAACAATATATCTGGGCATTCTTCATGATATTCAATCATAATTTGGCCTTAAAATATGTATCACAAAAATATTGAAGCAATAATTCATATAAATATATGTTTACAATTAATGCACATTCCAATGGGTCATTAATTAGCTTATTTGATTCAAATTTGCAGTGTACAAACAATGAACATCTTATGACCTCATTTATTAGGGTATTCAATCAGATTTCCTTAAATATCTGTATACAATTCATGCACATTAAATAAGTTCATTAAAAAGGTTATGTAAACAAAGAATTCTCTTTAATAATCAATGAACAATATATCTGATCATTCTTCATGATATTCAATCATAATTTGGCTATAAAATATGTAAAACAAAAATATTGAAGCAATAATTCATATAAATGTATGTTTACAATTAATGCACATTCTAATGGTTCATTAATTAGGTTATTTGATTCAAATTTGCAGTTGACAAACAATGAACATCTTATGACCTCATTTGTTAGGGTATTCGTTATAACATTTCCTTAAATATCTGTATACAATTCATGCACATTAAATAGGGTATGTAAACAAAGAATTCTCTTTAATAATCAATGAACAATATATCTGGTCATTCTTCATGATATTCAATCATAATTTGGCTTTAAAATATGTAAAACAAAAATATTGAAGCAATAGTTCATATAAATGTATGTTTACAATTAATGCACATTCTAATGGTTCATTAATTAGGTTATTTGATTCAAATTTGCAGTTGACAAACAATGAACATGTTATGACCTCATTTATTAGGGTATTCAATCAGATTTCCTTAAATATCTGTATACAATTCATGCACACTATATAAGTTCATTAAATAGGGTATGTAAACAAAGAATTCTCTTTAATAATCAATAAACAATATGTCTGGTTATTCTTTATGATATTCAATCATAATTTGACTTTAAAATATGTATCACTATAATATTAAAGCAATAATTCATATAAATGTATGTTTACAATTATTGCACATTCTAATGGGTCATTAATTAGGTTATTTGATTCAAATTTGCAGTTGACAAACAATGAACATCTTATGACCTCATTTGTTAGGGTATTTGTTATAAGATTTCCTTAAATATCTGTATACAATTCATGCACATTAAATAAGTTCATTAAATAGGGTATGTAAACAAAGAATTCTTTTTAATAATCAATGAACAATATATCTGGTCATTCTTCCTGATACTCAATCATAATTTGGCTTTAAAATATGTAAAACAAAAATATTGAAGCAATAATTCATATAAATGTATGTTAACAATTAAATCACATTCTAATGGGTCATTAATTAGGTTATTTGATTCAAATGTGCAGTTGACAAACAATGAACATCTTATGACCTCATTTGTTAGGGTATTCAATCAGATTTCCTTCAATATCTGCATACAATTCATGCACATTAAATAAGT
This sequence comes from Lutraria lutraria, assembly GCA_964023205.1. Lineage (NCBI taxonomy): Eukaryota > Metazoa > Mollusca > Bivalvia > Venerida > Mactridae > Lutraria > Lutraria lutraria. The sequence continues at coordinate 26,997,572 of OZ026842.1, read as the reverse complement.
TCATTAAATAGGGTATGTAAACAAAGAATTCTCTTTAATAATCAATGAACAATATATCTGGGCATTCTTCATGATATTCAATCATAATTTGGCCTTAAAATATGTATCACAAAAATATTGAAGCAATAATTCATATAAATATATGTTTACAATTAATGCACATTCCAATGGGTCATTAATTAGCTTATTTGATTCAAATTTGCAGTGTACAAACAATGAACATCTTATGACCTCATTTATTAGGGTATTCAATCAGATTTCCTTAAATATCTGTATACAATTCATGCACATTAAATAAGTTCATTAAAAAGGTTATGTAAACAAAGAATTCTCTTTAATAATCAATGAACAATATATCTGATCATTCTTCATGATATTCAATCATAATTTGGCTATAAAATATGTAAAACAAAAATATTGAAGCAATAATTCATATAAATGTATGTTTACAATTAATGCACATTCTAATGGTTCATTAATTAGGTTATTTGATTCAAATTTGCAGTTGACAAACAATGAACATCTTATGACCTCATTTGTTAGGGTATTCGTTATAACATTTCCTTAAATATCTGTATACAATTCATGCACATTAAATAAGTTCATTAAATAGGGTATGTAAACAAAGAATTCTCTTTAATAATCAATGAACAATATATCTGGTCATTCTTCATGATATTCAATCATAATTTGGCTTTAAAATATGTAAAACAAAAATATTGAAGCAATAGTTCATATAAATGTATGTTTACAATTAATGCACATTCTAATGGTTCATTAATTAGGTTATTTGATTCAAATTTGCAGTTGACAAACAATGAACATCTTATGACCTCATTTGTTAGGGTATTCGTTATAACATTTCCTTAAATATATGTATACAATTCATGCACATTAAATAAGTTCATTAAATAGGGTATGTAAACAAAGAATTCTCTTTAATAATCAATGAACAATATATCTGGTCATTCTTCATGATATTCAATCATAATTTGGCTTTAAAATATGTAAAACAAAAATATTGAAGCAATAATTCATATAAATGTATGTTTACAATTAATGCACATTCTAATGGGTCATTAATTAGGTTATTTGATTCAAATTTGCAGTTGACAAACAATGAACATGTTATGTCCTCATTTATTAGGGTATTCAATCAGATTTCCTTAAATATCTGTATACAATTCATGCACACTATATAAGTTCATTAAATAGGGTATGTAAACAAAGAATTCTCTTTAATAATCAATAAACAATATGTCTGGTTATTCTTTATGATATTCAATCATAATTTGACTTTAAAATATGTATCACTATAATATTAAAGCAATAATTCATATAAATGTATGTTTACAATTATTGCACATTCTAATGGGTCATTAATTAGGTTATTTGATTCAAATTTGCAGTTGACAAACAATGAACATCTTATGACCTCATTTGTTAGGGTATTTGTTATAAGATTTCCTTAAATATCTGTATACAATTCATGCACATTAAATAAGTTCATTAAATAGGGTATGTAAACAAAGAATTCTTTTTAATAATCAATGAACAATATATCTGGTCATTCTTCCTGATACTCAATCATAATTTGGCTTTAAAATATGTAAAACAAAAATATTGAAGCAATAATTCATATAAATGTATGTTAACAATTAAATCACATTCTAATGGGTCATTAATTAGGTTATTTGATTCAAATGTGCAGTTGACAAACAATGAACATCTTATGACCTCATTTATTAGGGTATTCAATCAGATTTACCTTAAATATCTGTATACAATTCATGCACATTAAATAAGTTCATTAAATAGGGTATGTAAACAAAGATTTCTCTTTAATAATCAATGAACAATATATCTGGTCATTCTTCCTGATACTCAATCATAATTTGGCTTTAAAATATGTAAAACAAAAATATTGAAGCAATAATTCATATAAATGTATGTTAACAATTAAATCACATTCTAATGGGTCATTAATTAGGTTATTTGATTCAAATGTGCAGTTGACAAACAATGAACATCTTATGACCTCATTTATTAGGGTATTCAATCAGATTTCCTTAAATATATGTATACAATTCATGCACATTAAATAAGTTCATTAAAAAGGTTATGTAAACAAAGAATTCTCTTTAATAATCAATGAACAATATATCTGATCATTCTTCATGATATTCAATCATAATTTGGCTATAAAATATGTAAAACAAAAATATTGAAGCAATAGTTCATATAAATGTATGTTTACAATTAATGCACATTCTAATGGTTCATTAATTAGGTTATTTGATTCAAATTTGCAGTTGACAAACAATGAACATGTTATGACCTCATTTATTAGGGTATTCAATCAGATTTCCTTAAATATCTGTATACAATTCATGCACACTATATAAGTTCATTAAATAGGGTATGTAAACAAAGAATTCTCTTTAATAATCAATGAACAATATATCTGGGCATTCTTCATGATATTCAATCATAATTTGGCCTTAAAATATGTATCACAAAAATATTGAAGCAATAATTCATATAAATATATGTTTACAATTAATGCACATTCCAATGGGTCATTAATTAGCTTATTTGATTCAAATTTGCAGTGTACAAACAATGAACATCTTATGACCTCATTTATTAGGGTATTCAATCAGATTTCCTTAAATATCTGTATACAATTCATGCACATTAAATAAGTTCATTAAAAAGGTTATGTAAACAAAGAATTCTCTTTAATAATCAATGAACAATATATCTGATCATTCTTCATGATATTCAATCATAATTTGGCTATAAAATATGTAAAACAAAAATATTGAAGCAATAATTCATATAAATGTATGTTTACAATTAATGCACATTCTAATGGTTCATTAATTAGGTTATTTGATTCAAATTTGCAGTTGACAAACAATGAACATCTTATGACCTCATTTGTTAGGGTATTCGTTATAACATTTCCTTAAATATCTGTATACAATTCATGCACATTAAATAAGTTCATTAAATAGGGTATGTAAACAAAGAATTCTCTTTAATAATCAATGAACAATATATCTGGTCATTCTTCATGATATTCAATCATAATTTGGCTTTAAAATATGTAAAACAAAAATATTGAAGCAATAGTTCATATAAATGTATGTTTACAATTAATGCACATTCTAATGGTTCATTAATTAGGTTATTTGATTCAAATTTGCAGTTGACAAACAATGAACATCTTATGACCTCATTTGTTAGGGTATTTGTTATAAGATTTCCTTAAATATCTGTATACAATTCATGTACATTAAATAAGTTCATTAAATAGGGTATGTAAACAAAGAATTCTCTTTAATAATGAATGAACAATATATCTAGTCATTCTTCATGATATTCAATCATAATTTGGCTTTAAAATATGTAAAACAAAAACATTGAAGAAATAATTCATATAAATGTATGTTTACAATTAATGCACATTCTAAAGGGTTATTAATTAGCTTATTTGTTTCAAAGTTGCAGTTGACAAACAATGAACATCTTATGACCTCATTTGTTGGGGTATTTAATCAGATTTCCTTAAATATATGTATACAATTCATGCACATTAAATAAGTTCATTAAATAGGGTATGTAAACAAAGAATTCTCTTTAATAGTCAATGAACAATATATCTGGTCATTCTTCATGATATTCAATCATAATTTGGCCTTAAAATATGTATCACAAAAATATTGAAGCAATAATTCATATAAATTGATGTTTACAATTAATGCACATTCTAATGGGTCATTAATTAGGTTATTTGATTCAAATTTGCAGTTGACAAACAATGAACATGTTATGACCTCATTTATTAGGGTATTCAATCAGATTTCCTTAAATATCTGTATACAATTCATGCACACTATATAAGTTCATTAAATAGGGTATGTAAACAAAGAATTCTCTTTAATAATCAATGAACAATATATCTGGTCATTCTTCATGATATTCAATCATAATTTGGCTTTAAAATATGTAAAACAAAAATATTGAAGCAATAATTCATATAAATGTATGTTAACAATTAAATCACATTCTAATGGGTCATTAATTAGGTTATTTGATTCAAATGTGCAGTTGACAAACAATGAACATCTTATGACCTCATTTATTAGGGTATTCAATCAGATTTCCTTAAATATCTGTATACAATTCATGCACATTAAATAAGTTCATTAAAAAGGTTATGTAAACAAAGAATTCTCTTTAATAATCAATGAACAATATATCTGATCATTCTTCATGATATTCAATCATACTTTGGCTATAAAATATGTAAAACAAAAATATTGAAGCAATAATTCATATAAATGTATGTTTACAATTAATGCACATTCTAATGGTTCATTAATTAGGTTATTTGATTCAAATTTGCAGTTGACAAACAATGAACATCTTATGACCTCATTTGTTAGGGTATTCGTTATAACATTTCCTTAAATATCTGTATACAATTCATGCACATTAAATAAGTTCATTAAATAGGGTATGTAAACAAAGAATTCTCTTTAATAATCAATGAACAATATATCTGGTCATTCTTCATGATATTCAATCATAATTTGGCTTTAAAATATGTAAAACAAAAATATTGAAGCAATAGTTCATATAAATGTATGTTTACAATTAATGCACATTCTAATGGTTCATTAATTAGGTTATTTGATTCAAATTTGCAGTTGACAAACAATGAACATCTTATGACCTCATTTGTTAGGGTATTTGTTATAAGATTTCCTTAAATATCTGTATACAATTCATGTACATTAAATAAGTTCATTAAATAGGGTATGTAAACAAAGAATTCTCTTTAATAATGAATGAACAATATATCTAGTCATTCTTCATGATATTCAATCATAATTTGGCTTTAAAATATGTAAAACAAAAACATTGAAGAAATAATTCATATAAATGTATGTTTACAATTAATGCACATTCTAAAGGGTTATTAATTAGCTTATTTGTTTCAAAGTTGCAGTTGACAAACAATGAACATCTTATGACCTCATTTGTTGGGGTATTTAATCAGATTTCCTTAAATATATGTATACAATTCATGCACATTAAATAAGTTCATTAAATAGGGTATGTAAACAAAGAATTCTCTTTAATAGTCAATGAACAATATATCTGGTCATTCTTCATGATATTCAATCATAATTTGGCCTTAAAATATGTATCACAAAAATATTGAAGCAATAATTCATATAAATTGATGTTTACAATTAATGCACATTCTAATGGGTCATTAATAAGGTTATTTGATTCAAATTTGCAGTTGACAAACAATGAACATGTTATGACCTCATTTATTAGGGTATTCAATCAGATTTCCTTAAATATCTGTATACAATTCATGCACACTATATAAGTTCATTAAATAGGGTATGTAAACAAAGAATTCTTTTTAATAATCAATGAACAATATATCTGGTCATTCTTCCTGATACTCAATCATAATTTGGCTTTAAAATATGTAAAACAAAAATATTGAAGCAATAGTTCATATAAATGTATGTTTACAATTAATGCACATTCTAATGGTTCATTAATTAGGTTATTTGATTCAAATTTGCAGTTGACAAACAATGAACATCTTATGACCTCATTTGTTAGGGTATTCGTTATAACATTTCCTTAAATATATGTATACAATTCATGCACATTAAATAAGTTCATTAAATAGGGTATGTAAACAAAGAATTCTCTTTAATAATCAATGAACAATATATCTGGTCATTCTTCATGATATTCAATCATAATTTGGCTTTAAAATATGTAAAACAAAAATATTGAAGCAATAATTCATATAAATGTATGTTTACAATTAATGCACATTCTAATGGGTCATTAATTAGGTTATTTGATTCAAATTTGCAGTTGACAAACAATGAACATGTTATGACCTCATTTATTAGGGTATTCAATCAGATTTCCTTAAATATCTGTATACAATTCATGCACACTATATAAGTTCATTAAATAGGGTATGTAAACAAAGAATTCTCTTTAATAATCAATAAACAATATGTCTGGTTATTCTTTATGATATTCAATCATAATTTGACTTTAAAATATGTATCACTATAATATTAAAGCAATAATTCATATAAATGTATGTTTACAATTATTGCACATTCTAATGGGTCATTAATTAGGTTATTTGATTCAAATTTGCAGTTGACAAACAATGAACATCTTATGACCTCATTTGTTAGGGTATTTGTTATAAGATTTCCTTAAATATCTGTATACAATTCATGCACATTAAATAAGTTCATTAAATAGGGTATGTAAACAAAGAATTCTTTTTAATAATCAATGAACAATATATCTGGTCATTCTTCCTGATACTCAATCATAATTTGGCTTTAAAATATGTAAAACAAAAATATTGAAGCAATAATTCATATAAATGTATGTTAACAATTAAATCACATTCTAATGGGTCATTAATTAGGTTATTTGATTCAAATGTGCAGTTGACAAACAATGAACATCTTATGACCTCATTTGTTAGGGTATTCAATCAGATTTCCTTCAATATCTGTATACAATTCATGCACATTAAATAAGTTCATTAAATAGGGTATGTAAACAAAGAATTCTCTTTAATAATCAATGAACAATATATCTGGGCATTCTTCATGATATTCAATCATAATTTGGCCTTAAAATATGTATCACAAAAATATTGAAGCAATAATTCATATAAATATATGTTTACAATTAATGCACATTCCAATGGGTCATTAATTAGCTTATTTGATTCAAATTTGCAGTGTACAAACAATGAACATCTTATGACCTCATTTATTAGGGTATTCAATCAGATTTCCTTAAATATCTGTATACAATTCATGCACATTAAATAAGTTCATTAAAAAGGTTATGTAAACAAAGAATTCTCTTTAATAATCAATGAACAATATATCTGATCATTCTTCATGATATTCAATCATAATTTGGCTATAAAATATGTAAAACAAAAATATTGAAGCAATAATTCATATAAATGTATGTTTACAATTAATGCACATTCTAATGGTTCATTAATTAGGTTATTTGATTCAAATTTGCAGTTGACAAACAATGAACATCTTATGACCTCATTTGTTAGGGTATTCGTTATAACATTTCCTTAAATATCTGTATACAATTCATGCACATTAAATAAGTTCATTAAATAGGGTATGTAAACAAAGAATTCTCTTTAATAATCAATGAACAATATATCTGGTCATTCTTCATGATATTCAATCATAATTTGGCTTTAAAATATGTAAAACAAAAATATTGAAGCAATAGTTCATATAAATGTATGTTTACAATTAATGCACATTCTAATGGTTCATTAATTAGGTTATTTGATTCAAATTTGCAGTTGACAAACAATGAACATGTTATGACCTCATTTATTAGGGTATTCAATCAGATTTCCTTAAATATCTGTATACAATTCATGCACACTATATAAGTTCATTAAATAGGGTATGTAAACAAAGAATTCTCTTTAATAATCAATAAACAATATGTCTGGTTATTCTTTATGATATTCAATCATAATTTGACTTTAAAATATGTATCACTATAATATTAAAGCAATAATTCATATAAATGTATGTTTACAATTATTGCACATTCTAATGGGTCATTAATTAGGTTATTTGATTCAAATTTGCAGTTGACAAACAATGAACATCTTATGACCTCATTTGTTGGGGTATTTAATCAGATTTCCTTAAATATATGTATACAATTCATGCACATTAAATAAGTTCATTAAATAGGGTATGTAAACAAAGAATTCTCTTTAATAGTCAATGAACAATATATCTGGTCATTCTTCATGATATTCAATCATAATTTGGCCTTAAAATATGTATCACAAAAATATTGAAGCAATAATTCATATAAATTGATGTTTACAATTAATGCACATTCTAATGGGTCATTAATTAGGTTATTTGATTCAAATTTGCAGTTGACAAACAATGAACATGTTATGACCTCATTTATTAGGGTATTCAATCAGATTTCCTTAAATATCTGTATACAATTCATGCACACTATATAAGTTCATTAAATAGGGTATGTAAACAAAGAATTCTCTTTAATAATCAATGAACAATATATCTGGTCATTCTTCATGATATTCAATCATAATTTGGCTTTAAAATATGTAAAACAAAAATATTGAAGCAATAATTCATATAAATGTATGTTAACAATTAAATCACATTCTAATGGGTCATTAATTAGGTTATTTGATTCAAATGTGCAGTTGACAAACAATGAACATCTTATGACCTCATTTATTAGGGTATTCAATCAGATTTCCTTAAATATCTGTATACAATTCATGCACATTAAATAAGTTCATTAAAAAGGTTATGTAAACAAAGAATTCTCTTTAATAATCAATGAACAATATATCTGATCATTCTTCATGATATTCAATCATACTTTGGCTATAAAATATGTAAAACAAAAATATTGAAGCAATAATTCATATAAATGTATGTTTACAATTAATGCACATTCTAATGGTTCATTAATTAGGTTATTTGATTCAAATTTGCAGTTGACAAACAATGAACATCTTATGACCTCATTTGTTAGGGTATTCGTTATAACATTTCCTTAAATATCTGTATACAATTCATGCACATTAAATAAGTTCATTAAATAGGGTATGTAAACAAAGAATTCTCTTTAATAATCAATGAACAATATATCTGGTCATTCTTCATGATATTCAATCATAATTTGGCTTTAAAATATGTAAAACAAAAATATTGAAGCAATAGTTCATATAAATGTATGTTTACAATTAATGCACATTCTAATGGTTCATTAATTAGGTTATTTGATTCAAATTTGCAGTTGACAAACAATGAACATCTTATGACCTCATTTGTTAGGGTATTTGTTATAAGATTTCCTTAAATATCTGTATACAATTCATGTACATTAAATAAGTTCATTAAATAGGGTATGTAAACAAAGAATTCTCTTTAATAATGAATGAACAATATATCTAGTCATTCTTCATGATATTCAATCATAATTTGGCTTTAAAATATGTAAAACAAAAACATTGAAGAAATAATTCATATAAATGTATGTTTACAATTAATGCACATTCTAAAGGGTTATTAATTAGCTTATTTGTTTCAAAGTTGCAGTTGACAAACAATGAACATCTTATGACCTCATTTGTTGGGGTATTTAATCAGATTTCCTTAAATATATGTATACAATTCATGCACATTAAATAAGTTCATTAAATAGGGTATGTAAACAAAGAATTCTCTTTAATAGTCAATGAACAATATATCTGGTCATTCTTCATGATATTCAATCATAATTTGGCCTTAAAATATGTATCACAAAAATATTGAAGCAATAATTCATATAAATTGATGTTTACAATTAATGCACATTCTAATGGGTCATTAATAAGGTTATTTGATTCAAATTTGCAGTTGACAAACAATGAACATGTTATGACCTCATTTATTAGGGTATTCAATCAGATTTCCTTAAATATCTGTATACAATTCATGCACACTATATAAGTTCATTAAATAGGGTATGTAAACAAAGAATTCTTTTTAATAATCAATGAACAATATATCTGGTCATTCTTCCTGATACTCAATCATAATTTGGCTTTAAAATATGTAAAACAAAAATATTGAAGCAATAGTTCATATAAATGTATGTTTACAATTAATGCACATTCTAATGGTTCATTAATTAGGTTATTTGATTCAAATTTGCAGTTGACAAACAATGAACATCTTATGACCTCATTTGTTAGGGTATTCGTTATAACATTTCCTTAAATATATGTATACAATTCATGCACATTAAATAAGTTCATTAAATAGGGTATGTAAACAAAGAATTCTCTTTAATAATCAATGAACAATATATCTGGTCATTCTTCATGATATTCAATCATAATTTGGCTTTAAAATATGTAAAACAAAAATATTGAAGCAATAATTCATATAAATGTATGTTTACAATTAATGCACATTCTAATGGGTCATTAATTAGGTTATTTGATTCAAATTTGCAGTTGACAAACAATGAACATGTTATGACCTCATTTATTAGGGTATTCAATCAGATTTCCTTAAATATCTGTATACAATTCATGCACACTATATAAGTTCATTAAATAGGGTATGTAAACAAAGAATTCTCTTTAATAATCAATAAACAATATGTCTGGTTATTCTTTATGATATTCAATCATAATTTGACTTTAAAATATGTATCACTATAATATTAAAGCAATAATTCATATAAATGTATGTTTACAATTATTGCACATTCTAATGGGTCATTAATTAGGTTATTTGATTCAAATTTGCAGTTGACAAACAATGAACATCTTATGACCTCATTTGTTAGGGTATTTGTTATAAGATTTCCTTAAATATCTGTATACAATTCATGCACATTAAATAAGTTCATTAAATAGGGTATGTAAACAAAGAATTCTTTTTAATAATCAATGAACAATATATCTGGTCATTCTTCCTGATACTCAATCATAATTTGGCTTTAAAATATGTAAAACAAAAATATTGAAGCAATAATTCATATAAATGTATGTTAACAATTAAATCACATTCTAATGGGTCATTAATTAGGTTATTTGATTCAAATGTGCAGTTGACAAACAATGAACATCTTATGACCTCATTTGTTAGGGTATTCAATCAGATTTCCTTCAATATCTGTATACAATTCATGCACATTAAATAAGTTCATTAAATAGGGTATGTAAACAAAGAATTCTCTTTAATAATCAATGAACAATATATCTGGGCATTCTTCATGATATTCAATCATAATTTGGCCTTAAAATATGTATCACAAAAATATTGAAGCAATAATTCATATAAATATATGTTTACAATTAATGCACATTCCAATGGGTCATTAATTAGCTTATTTGATTCAAATTTGCAGTGTACAAACAATGAACATCTTATGACCTCATTTATTAGGGTATTCAATCAGATTTCCTTAAATATCTGTATACAATTCATGCACATTAAATAAGTTCATTAAAAAGGTTATGTAAACAAAGAATTCTCTTTAATAATCAATGAACAATATATCTGATCATTCTTCATGATATTCAATCATAATTTGGCTATAAAATATGTAAAACAAAAATATTGAAGCAATAATTCATATAAATGTATGTTTACAATTAATGCACATTCTAATGGTTCATTAATTAGGTTATTTGATTCAAATTTGCAGTTGACAAACAATGAACATCTTATGACCTCATTTGTTAGGGTATTCGTTATAACATTTCCTTAAATATCTGTATACAATTCATGCACATTAAATAAGTTCATTAAATAGGGTATGTAAACAAAGAATTCTCTTTAATAATCAATGAACAATATATCTGGTCATTCTTCATGATATTCAATCATAATTTGGCTTTAAAATATGTAAAACAAAAATATTGAAGCAATAGTTCATATAAATGTATGTTTACAATTAATGCACATTCTAATGGTTCATTAATTAGGTTATTTGATTCAAATTTGCAGTTGACAAACAATGAACATGTTATGACCTCATTTATTAGGGTATTCAATCAGATTTCCTTAAATATCTGTATACAATTCATGCACACTATATAAGTTCATTAAATAGGGTATGTAAACAAAGAATTCTCTTTAATAATCAATAAACAATATGTCTGGTTATTCTTTATGATATTCAATCATAATTTGACTTTAAAATATGTATCACTATAATATTAAAGCAATAATTCATATAAATGTATGTTTACAATTATTGCACATTCTAATGGGTCATTAATTAGGTTATTTGATTCAAATTTGCAGTTGACAAACAATGAACATCTTATGACCTCATTTGTTAGGGTATTTGTTATAAGATTTCCTTAAATATCTGTATACAATTCATGCACATTAAATAAGTTCATTAAATAGGGTATGTAAACAAAGAATTCTTTTTAATAATCAATGAACAATATATCTGGTCATTCTTCCTGATACTCAATCATAATTTGGCTTTAAAATATGTAAAACAAAAATATTGAAGCAATAATTCATATAAATGTATGTTAACAATTAAATCACATTCTAATGGGTCATTAATTAGGTTATTTGATTCAAATGTGCAGTTGACAAACAATGAACATCTTATGACCTCATTTGTTAGGGTATTCAATCAGATTTCCTTCAATATCTGTATACAATTCATGCACATTAAATAAGTTCATTAAAAAGGTTATGTAAACAAAGAATTCTCTTTAATAGTCAATGAACAATATATCTGGGCATTCTTCATGATATTCAATCATAATTTGGCCTTAAAATATGTATCACAAAAATATTGAAGCAATAATTCATATAAATATATGTTTACAATTAATGCACATTCCAATGGGTCATTAATTAGCTTATTTGATTCAAATTTGCAGTGTACAAACAATGAACATCTTATGACCTCATTTATTAGGGTATTCAATCAGATTTCCTTAAATATCTGTATACAATTCATGCACATTAAATAAGTTCATTAAAAAGGTTATGTAAACAAAGAATTCTCTTTAATAATCAATGAACAATATATCTGATCATTCTTCATGATATTCAATCATAATTTGGCTATAAAATATGTAAAACAAAAATATTGAAGCAATAATTCATATAAATGTATGTTTACAATTAATGCACATTCTAATGGTTCATTAATTAGGTTATTTGATTCAAATTTGCAGTTGACAAACAATGAACATCTTATGACCTCATTTGTTAGGGTATTCGTTATAACATTTCCTTAAATATCTGTATACAATTCATGCACATTAAATAAGTTCATTAAATAGGGTATGTAAACAAAGAATTCTCTTTAATAATCAATGAACAATATATCTGGTCATTCTTCATGATATTCAATCATAATTTGGCTTTAAAATATGTAAAACAAAAATATTGAAGCAATAGTTCATATAAATGTATGTTTACAATTAATGCACATTCTAATGGTTCATTAATTAGGTTATTTGATTCAAATTTGCAGTTGACAAACAATGAACATCTTATGACCTCATTTGTTAGGGTATTCGTTATAACATTTCCTTAAATATATGTATACAATTCATGCACATTAAATAAGTTCATTAAATAGGGTATGTAAACAAAGAATTCTCTTTAATAATCAATGAACAATATATCTGGTCATTCTTCATGATATTCAATCATAATTTGGCTTTAAAATATGTAAAACAAAAATATTGAAGCAATAATTCATATAAATGTATGTTTACAATTAATGCACATTCTAATGGGTCATTAATTAGGTTATTTGATTCAAATTTGCAGTTGACAAACAATGAACATGTTATGACCTCATTTATTAGGGTATTCAATCAGATTTCCTTAAATATCTGTATACAATTCATGCACACTATATAAGTTCATTAAATAGGGTATGTAAACAAAGAATTCTCTTTAATAATCAATAAACAATATGTCTGGTTATTCTTTATGATATTCAATCATAATTTGACTTTAAAATATGTATCACTATAATATTAAAGCAATAATTCATATAAATGTATGTTTACAATTATTGCACATTCTAATGGGTCATTAATTAGGTTATTTGATTCAAATTTGCAGTTGACAAACAATGAACATCTTATGACCTCATTTGTTAGGGTATTTGTTATAAGATTTCCTTAAATATCTGTATACAATTCATGCACATTAAATAAGTTCATTAAATAGGGTATGTAAACAAAGAATTCTTTTTAATAATCAATGAACAATATATCTGGTCATTCTTCCTGATACTCAATCATAATTTGGCTTTAAAATATGTAAAACAAAAATATTGAAGCAATAATTCATATAAATGTATGTTAACAATTAAATCACATTCTAATGGGTCATTAATTAGGTTATTTGATTCAAATGTGCAGTTGACAAACAATGAACATCTTATGACCTCATTTGTTAGGGTATTCAATCAGATTTCCTTCAATATCTGTATACAATTCATGCACATTAAATAAGTTCATTAAATAGGGTATGTAAACAAAGAATTCTCTTTAATAATCAATGAACAATATATCTGGGCATTCTTCATGATATTCAATCATAATTTGGCCTTAAAATATGTATCACAAAAATATTGAAGCAATAATTCATATAAATATATGTTTACAATTAATGCACATTCCAATGGGTCATTAATTAGCTTATTTGATTCAAATTTGCAGTGTACAAACAATGAACATCTTATGACCTCATTTATTAGGGTATTCAATCAGATTTACCTTAAATATCTGTATACAATTCATGCACATTAAATAAGTTCATTAAAAAGGTTATGTAAACAAAGAATTCTCTTTAATAATCAATGAACAATATATCTGATCATTCTTCATGATATTCAATCATAATTTGGCTATAAAATATGTAAAACAAAAATATTGAAGCAATAGTTCATATAAATGTATGTTTACAATTAATGCACATTCTAATGGTTCATTAATTAGGTTATTTGATTCAAATTTGCAGTTGACAAACAATGAACATGTTATGACCTCATTTATTAGGGTATTCAATCAGATTTCCTTAAATATCTGTATACAATTCATGCACACTATATAAGTTCATTAAATAGGGTATGTAAACAAAGAATTCTCTTTAATAATCAATGAACAATATATCTGGGCATTCTTCATGATATTCAATCATAATTTGGCCTTAAAATATGTATCACAAAAATATTGAAGCAATAATTCATATAAATATATGTTTACAATTAATGCACATTCCATTGGGTCATTAATTAGCTTATTTGATTCAAATTTGCAGTGTACAAACAATGAACATCTTATGACCTCATTTATTAGGGTATTCAATCAGATTTCCTTAAATATCTGTATACAATTCATGCACATTAAATAAGTTCATTAAAAAGGTTATGTAAACAAAGAATTCTCTTTAATAATCAATGAACAATATATCTGATCATTCTTCATGATATTCAATCATAATTTGGCTATAAAATATGTAAAACAAAAATATTGAAGCAATAATTCATATAAATGTATGTTTACAATTAATGCACATTCTAATGGTTCATTAATTAGGTTATTTGATTCAAATTTGCAGTTGACAAACAATGAACATCTTATGACCTCATTTGTTAGGGTATTCGTTATAACATTTCCTTAAATATCTGTATACAATTCATGCACATTAAATAAGTTCATTAAATAGGGTATGTAAACAAAGAATTCTCTTTAATAATCAATGAACAATATATCTGGTCATTCTTCATGATATTCAATCATAATTTGGCTTTAAAATATGTAAAACAAAAATATTGAAGCAATAGTTCATATAAATGTATGTTTACAATTAATGCACATTCTAATGGTTCATTAATTAGGTTATTTGATTCAAATTTGCAGTTGACAAACAATGAACATCTTATGACCTCATTTGTTAGGGTATTTGTTATAAGATTTCCTTAAATATCTGTATACAATTCATGTACATTAAATAAGTTCATTAAATAGGGTATGTAAACAAAGAATTCTCTTTAATAATGAATGAACAATATATCTAGTCATTCTTCATGATATTCAATCATAATTTGGCTTTAAAATATGTAAAACAAAAACATTGAAGAAATAATTCATATAAATGTATGTTTACAATTAATGCACATTCTAAAGGGTTATTAATTAGCTTATTTGTTTCAAAGTTGCAGTTGACAAACAATGAACATCTTATGACCTCATTTGTTGGGGTATTTAATCAGATTTCCTTAAATATATGTATACAATTCATGCACATTAAATAAGTTCATTAAATAGGGTATGTAAACAAAGAATTCTCTTTAATAGTCAATGAACAATATATCTGGTCATTCTTCATGATATTCAATCATAATTTGGCCTTAAAATATGTATCACAAAAATATTGAAGCAATAATTCATATAAATTGATGTTTACAATTAATGCACATTCTAATGGGTCATTAATTAGGTTATTTGATTCAAATTTGCAGTTGACAAACAATGAACATGTTATGACCTCATTTATTAGGGTATTCAATCAGATTTCCTTAAATATCTGTATACAATTCATGCACACTATATAAGTTCATTAAATAGGGTATGTAAACAAAGAATTCTCTTTAATAATCAATGAACAATATATCTGGTCATTCTTCATGATATTCAATCATAATTTGGCTTTAAAATATGTAAAACAAAAATATTGAAGCAATAATTCATATAAATGTATGTTAACAATTAAATCACATTCTAATGGGTCATTAATTAGGTTATTTGATTCAAATGTGCAGTTGACAAACAATGAACATCTTATGACCTCATTTGTTAGGGTATTCAATCAGATTTCCTTCAATATCTGTATACAATTCATGCACACTATATAAGTTCATTAAATAGGGTATGTAAACAAAGAATTCTCTTTAATAATCAATGAACAATATATCTGGGCATTCTTCATGATATTCAATCATAATTTGGCCTTAAAATATGTATCACAAAAATATTGAAGCAATAATTCATATAAATATATGTTTACAATTAATGCACATTCCATTGGGTCATTAATTAGCTTATTTGATTCAAATTTGCAGTGTACAAACAATGAACATCTTATGACCTCATTTATTAGGGTATTCAATCAGATTTCCTTAAATATCTGTATACAATTCATGCACATTAAATAAGTTCATTAAAAAGGTTATGTAAACAAAGAATTCTCTTTAATAATCAATGAACAATATATCTGATCATTCTTCATGATATTCAATCATAATTTGGCTATAAAATATGTAAAACAAAAATATTGAAGCAATAATTCATATAAATGTATGTTTACAATTAATGCACATTCTAATGGTTCATTAATTAGGTTATTTGATTCAAATTTGCAGTTGACAAACAATGAACATCTTATGACCTCATTTGTTAGGGTATTCGTTATAACATTTCCTTAAATATCTGTATACAATTCATGCACATTAAATAAGTTCATTAAATAGGGTATGTAAACAAAGAATTCTCTTTAATAATCAATGAACAATATATCTGGTCATTCTTCATGATATTCAATCATAATTTGGCTTTAAAATATGTAAAACAAAAATATTGAAGCAATAGTTCATATAAATGTATGTTTACAATTAATGCACATTCTAATGGTTCATTAATTAGGTTATTTGATTCAAATTTGCAGTTGACAAACAATGAACATCTTATGACCTCATTTGTTAGGGTATTTGTTATAAGATTTCCTTAAATATCTGTATACAATTCATGTACATTAAATAAGTTCATTAAATAGGGTATGTAAACAAAGAATTCTCTTTAATAATGAATGAACAATATATCTAGTCATTCTTCATGATATTCAATCATAATTTGGCTTTAAAATATGTAAAACAAAAACATTGAAGAAATAATTCATATAAATGTATGTTTACAATTAATGCACATTCTAAAGGGTTATTAATTAGCTTATTTGTTTCAAAGTTGCAGTTGACAAACAATGAACATCTTATGACCTCATTTGTTGGGGTATTTAATCAGATTTCCTTAAATATATGTATACAATTCATGCACATTAAATAAGTTCATTAAATAGGGTATGTAAACAAAGAATTCTCTTTAATAGTCAATGAACAATATATCTGGTCATTCTTCATGATATTCAATCATAATTTGGCCTTAAAATATGTATCACAAAAATATTGAAGCAATAATTCATATAAATTGATGTTTACAATTAATGCACATTCTAATGGGTCATTAATTAGGTTATTTGATTCAAATTTGCAGTTGACAAACAATGAACATGTTATGACCTCATTTATTAGGGTATTCAATCAGATTTCCTTAAATATCTGTATACAATTCATGCACACTATATAAGTTCATTAAATAGGGTATGTAAACAAAGAATTCTCTTTAATAATCAATGAACAATATATCTGGTCATTCTTCATGATATTCAATCATAATTTGGCTTTAAAATATGTAAAACAAAAATATTGAAGCAATAATTCATATAAATGTATGTTAACAATTAAATCACATTCTAATGGGTCATTAATTAGGTTATTTGATTCAAATGTGCAGTTGACAAACAATGAACATCTTATGACCTCATTTGTTAGGGTATTCAATCAGATTTCCTTCAATATCTGTATACAATTCATGCACATTAAATAAGTTCATTAAATAGGGTATGTAAACAAAGAATTCTCTTTAATAATCAATGAACAATATATCTGGGCATTCTTCATGATATTCAATCATAATTTGGCCTTAAAATATGTATCACAAAAATATTGAAGCAATAATTCATATAAATATATGTTTACAATTAATGCACATTCCAATGGGTCATTAATTAGCTTATTTGATTCAAATTTGCAGTGTACAAACAATGAACATCTTATGACCTCATTTATTAGGGTATTCAATCAGATTTCCTTAAATATCTGTATACAATTCATGCACATTAAATAAGTTCATTAAAAAGGTTATGTAAACAAAGAATTCTCTTTAATAATCAATGAACAATATATCTGATCATTCTTCATGATATTCAATCATAATTTGGCTATAAAATATGTAAAACAAAAATATTGAAGCAATAATTCATATAAATGTATGTTTACAATTAATGCACATTCTAATGGTTCATTAATTAGGTTATTTGATTCAAATTTGCAGTTGACAAACAATGAACATCTTATGACCTCATTTGTTAGGGTATTCGTTATAACATTTCCTTAAATATCTGTATACAATTCATGCACATTAAATAAGTTCATTAAATAGGGTATGTAAACAAAGAATTCTCTTTAATAATCAATGAACAATATATCTGGTCATTCTTCATGATATTCAATCATAATTTGGCTTTAAAATATGTAAAACAAAAATATTGAAGCAATAGTTCATATAAATGTATGTTTACAATTAATGCACATTCTAATGGTTCATTAATTAGGTTATTTGATTCAAATTTGTAGTTGACAAACAATGAACATCTTATGACCTCATTTGTTAGGGTATTTGTTATAAGATTTCCTTAAATATCTGTATACAATTCATGTACATTAAATAAGTTCATTAAATAGGGTATGTAAACAAAGAATTCTCTTTAATAATGAATGAACAATATATCTAGTCATTCTTCATGATATTCAATCATAATTTGGCTTTAAAATATGTAAAACAAAAACATTGAAGAAATAATTCATATAAATGTATGTTTACAATTAATGCACATTCTAAAGGGTTATTAATTAGCTTATTTGTTTCAAAGTTGCAGTTGACAAACAATGAACATCTTATGACCTCATTTGTTGGGGTATTTAATCAGATTTCCTTAAATATATGTATACAATTCATGCACATTAAATAAGTTCATTAAATAGGGTATGTAAACAAAGAATTCTCTTTAATAGTCAATGAACAATATATCTGGTCATTCTTCATGATATTCAATCATAATTTGGCCTTAAAATATGTATCACAAAAATATTGAAGCAATAATTCATATAAATTGATGTTTACAATTAATGCACATTCTAATGGGTCATTAATAAGGTTATTTGATTCAAATTTGCAGTTGACAAACAATGAACATGTTATGACCTCATTTATTAGGGTATTCAATCAGATTTCCTTAAATATCTGTATACAATTCATGCACACTATATAAGTTCATTAAATAGGGTATGTAAACAAAGAATTCTTTTTAATAATCAATGAACAATATATCTGGTCATTCTTCCTGATACTCAATCATAATTTGGCTTTAAAATATGTAAAACAAAAATATTGAAGCAATAATTCATATAAATGTATGTTAACAATTAAATCACATTCTAATGGGTCATTAATTAGGTTATTTGATTCAAATGTGCAGTTGACAAACAATGAACATCTTATGACCTCATTTGTTAGGGTATTCAATCAGATTTCCTTCAATATCTGTATACAATTCATGCACATTAAATAAGTTCATTAAATAGGGTATGTAAACAAAGAATTCTCTTTAATAATCAATGAACAATATATCTGGGCATTCTTCATGATATTCAATCATAATTTGGCCTTAAAATATGTATCACAAAAATATTGAAGCAATAATTCATATAAATATATGTTTACAATTAATGCACATTCCAATGGGTCATTAATTAGCTTATTTGATTCAAATTTGCAGTGTACAAACAATGAACATCTTATGACCTCATTTATTAGGGTATTCAATCAGATTTCCTTAAATATCTGTATACAATTCATGCACATTAAATAAGTTCATTAAAAAGGTTATGTAAACAAAGAATTCTCTTTAATAATCAATGAACAATATATCTGATCATTCTTCATGATATTCAATCATAATTTGGCTATAAAATATGTAAAACAAAAATATTGAAGCAATAGTTCATATAAATGTATGTTTACAATTAATGCACATTCTAATGGTTCATTAATTAGGTTATTTGATTCAAATTTGCAGTTGACAAACAATGAACATGTTATGACCTCATTTATTAGGGTATTCAATCAGATTTCCTTAAATATCTGTATACAATTCATGCACACTATATAAGTTCATTAAATAGGGTATGTAAACAAAGAATTCTCTTTAATAATCAATAAACAATATGTCTGGTTATTCTTTATGATATTCAATCATAATTTGACTTTAAAATATGTATCACTATAGTATTAAAGCAATAATTCATATAAATGTATGTTTACAATTATTGCACATTCTAATGGGTCATTAATTAGGTTATTTGATTCAAATTTGCAGTTGACAAACAATGAACATCTTATGACCTCATTTGTTAGGGTATTTGTTATAAGATTTCCTTAAATATCTGTATACAATTCATGCACATTAAATAAGTTCATTAAATAGGGTATGTAAACAAAGAATTCTTTTTAATAATCAATGAACAATATATCTGGTCATTCTTCCTGATACTCAATCATAATTTGGCTTTAAAATATGTAAAACAAAAATATTGAAGCAATAATTCATATAAATGTATGTTAACAATTAAATCACATTCTAATGGGTCATTAATTAGGTTATTTGATTCAAATGTGCAGTTGACAAACAATGAACATCTTATGACCTCATTTGTTAGGGTATTCAATCAGATTTCCTTCAATATCTGTATACAATTCATGCACATTAAATAAGTTCATTAAATAGGGTATGTAAACAAAGAATTCTCTTTAATAATCAATGAACAATATATCTGGGCATTCTTCATGATATTCAATCATAATTTGGCCTTAAAATATGTATCACAAAAATATTGAAGCAATAATTCATATAAATATATGTTTACAATTAATGCACATTCCAATGGGTCATTAATTAGCTTATTTGATTCAAATTTGCAGTGTACAAACAATGAACATCTTATGACCTCATTTATTAGGGTATTCAATCAGATTTCCTTAAATATCTGTATACAATTCATGCACATTAAATAAGTTCATTAAAAAGGTTATGTAAACAAAGAATTCTCTTTAATAATCAATGAACAATATATCTGATCATTCTTCATGATATTCAATCATAATTTGGCTATAAAATATGTAAAACAAAAATATTGAAGCAATAATTCATATAAATGTATGTTTACAATTAATGCACATTCTAATGGTTCATTAATTAGGTTATTTGATTCAAATTTGCAGTTGACAAACAATGAACATCTTATGACCTCATTTGTTAGGGTATTCGTTATAACATTTCCTTAAATATCTGTATACAATTCATGCACATTAAATAAGTTCATTAAATAGGGTATGTAAACAAAGAATTCTCTTTAATAATCAATGAACAATATATCTGGTCATTCTTCATGATATTCAATCATAATTTGGCTTTAAAATATGTAAAACAAAAATATTGAAGCAATAGTTCATATAAATGTATGTTTACAATTAATGCACATTCTAATGGTTCATTAATTAGGTTATTTGATTCAAATTTGCAGTTGACAAACAATGAACATCTTATGACCTCATTTGTTAGGGTATTTGTTATAAGATTTCCTTAAATATCTGTATACAATTCATGTACATTAAATAAGTTCATTAAATAGGGTATGTAAACAAAGAATTCTCTTTAATAATGAATGAACAATATATCTAGTCATTCTTCATGATATTCAATCATAATTTGGCTTTAAAATATGTAAAACAAAAACATTGAAGAAATAATTCATATAAATGTATGTTTACAATTAATGCACATTCTAAAGGGTTATTAATTAGCTGATTTGTTTCAAAGTTGCAGTTGACAAACAATGAACATCTTATGACCTCATTTGTTGGGGTATTTAATCAGATTTCCTTAAATATATGTATACAATTCATGCACATTAAATAAGTTCATTAAATAGGGTATGTAAACAAAGAATTCTCTTTAATAGTCAATGAACAATATATCTGGTCATTCTTCATGATATTCAATCATAATTTGGCCTTAAAATATGTATCACAAAAATATTGAAGCAATAATTCATATAAATTGATGTTTACAATTAATGCACATTCTAATGGGTCATTAATTAGGTTATTTGATTCAAATTTGCAGTTGACAAACAATGAACATGTTATGACCTCATTTATTAGGGTATTCAATCAGATTTCCTTAAATATCTGTATACAATTCATGCACACTATATAAGTTCATTAAATAGGGTATGTAAACAAAGAATTCTCTTTAATAATCAATGAACAATATATCTGGTCATTCTTCATGATATTCAATCATAATTTGGCTTTAAAATATGTAAAACAAAAATATTGAAGCAATAATTCATATAAATGTATGTTTACAATTAATGCACATTCTAATGGGTCATTAATTAGGTTATTTGATTCAAATTTGCAGTTGACAAACAATGAACATGTTATGACCTCATTTGTTAGGGTATTTGTTATAAGATTTCCTTAAATATCTGTATACAATTCATGCACATTAAATAAGTTCATTAAATAGGGTATGTAAACAAAGAATTCTTTTTAATAATCAATGAACAATATATCTGGTCATTCTTCCTGATACTCAATCATAATTTGGCTTTAAAATATGTAAAACAAAAATATTGAAGCAATAATTCATATAAATGTATGTTAACAATTAAATCACATTCTAATGGGTCATTAATTAGGTTATTTGATTCAAATGTGCAGTTGACAAACAATGAACATCTTATGACCTCATTTGTTAGGGTATTCAATCAGATTTCCTTCAATATCTGTATACAATTCATGCACATTAAATAAGTTCATTAAATAGGGTATGTAAACAAAGAATTCTCTTTAATAATCAATGAACAATATATCTGGGCATTCTTCATGATATTCAATCATAATTTGGCCTTAAAATATGTATCACAAAAATATTGAAGCAATAATTCATATAAATATATGTTTACAATTAATGCACATTCCAATGGGTCATTAATTAGCTTATTTGATTCAAATTTGCAGTGTACAAACAATGAACATCTTATGACCTCATTTATTAGGGTATTCAATCAGATTTCCTTAAATATCTGTATACAATTCATGCACATTAAATAAGTTCATTAAAAAGGACATGCTAATGGGTCATTAGTTAGGTTATTTGATTCAAATTTGCAGTTGACAAACAATGAACATCTTATGACCTCATTTGTTAGGGTATTTGTTAGAAGATTTCCTTAAATATCTGTATACAATTCATGCACATTAAATAAGTTCATTAAAAAGGTTATGTAAACAAAGAATTCTCTTTAATAATCAATGAACAATATATCTGATCATTCTTCATGATATTCAATCATAATTTGGCTATAAAATATGTAAAACAAAAATATTGAAGCAATAATTCATATAAATGTATGTTTACAATTAATGCACATTCTAATGGTTCATTAATTAGGTTATTTGATTCAAATTTGCAGTTGACAAACAATGAACATCTTATGACCTCATTTGTTAGGGTATTCGTTATAACATTTCCTTAAATATCTGTATACAATTCATGCACATTAAATAAGTTCATTAAATAGGGTATGTAAACAAAGAATTCTCTTTAATAATCAATGAACAATATATCTGGTCATTCTTCATGATATTCAATCATAATTTGGCTTTAAAATATGTAAAACAAAAATATTGAAGCAATAGTTCATATAAATGTATGTTTACAATTAATGCACATTCTAATGGTTCATTAATTAGGTTATTTGATTCAAATTTGCAGTTGACAAACAATGAACATCTTATGACCTCATTTGTTAGGGTATTTGTTATAAGATTTCCTTAAATATCTGTATACAATTCATGTACATTAAATAAGTTCATTAAATAGGGTATGTAAACAAAGAATTCTCTTTAATAATGAATGAACAATATATCTAGTCATTCTTCATGATATTCAATCATAATTTGGCTTTAAAATATGTAAAACAAAAACATTGAAGAAATAATTCATATAAATGTATGTTTACAATTAATGCACATTCTAAAGGGTTATTAATTAGCTTATTTGTTTCAAAGTTGCAGTTGACAAACAATGAACATCTTATGACCTCATTTGTTGGGGTATTTAATCAGATTTCCTTAAATATATGTATACAATTCATGCACATTAAATAAGTTCATTAAATAGGGTATGTAAACAAAGAATTCTCTTTAATAGTCAATGAACAATATATCTGGTCATTCTTCATGATATTCAATCATAATTTGGCCTTAAAATATGTATCACAAAAATATTGAAGCAATAATTCATATAAATTGATGTTTACAATTAATGCACATTCTAATGGGTCATTAATTAGGTTATTTGATTCAAATTTGCAGTTGACAAACAATGAACATGTTATGACCTCATTTATTAGGGTATTCAATCAGATTTCCTTAAATATCTGTATACAATTCATGCACACTATATAAGTTCATTAAATAGGGTATGTAAACAAAGAATTCTTTTTAATAATCAATGAACAATATATCTGGTCATTCTTCCTGATACTCAATCATAATTTGGCTTTAAAATATGTAAAACAAAAATATTGAAGCAATAATTCATATAAATGTATGTTAACAATTAAATCACATTCTAATGGGTCATTAATTAGGTTATTTGATTCAAATGTGCAGTTGACAAACAATGAACATCTTATGACCTCATTTGTTAGGGTATTCAATCAGATTTCCTTCAATATCTGTATACAATTCATGCACATTAAATAAGTTCATTAAATAGGGTATGTAAACAAAGAATTCTCTTTAATAATCAATGAACAATATATCTGGGCATTCTTCATGATATTCAATCATAATTTGGCCTTAAAATATGTATCACAAAAATATTGAAGCAATAATTCATATAAATATATGTTTACAATTAATGCACATTCCAATGGGTCATTAATTAGCTTATTTGATTCAAATTTGCAGTGTACAAACAATGAACATCTTATGACCTCATTTATTAGGGTATTCAATCAGATTTCCTTAAATATCTGTATACAATTCATGCACATTAAATAAGTTCATTAAAAAGGTTATGTAAACAAAGAATTCTCTTTAATAATCAATGAACAATATATCTGATCATTCTTCATGATATTCAATCATAATTTGGCTATAAAATATGTAAAACAAAAATATTGAAGCAATAGTTCATATAAATGTATGTTTACAATTAATGCACATTCTAATGGTTCATTAATTAGGTTATTTGATTCAAATTTGCAGTTGACAAACAATGAACATGTTATGACCTCATTTATTAGGGTATTCAATCAGATTTCCTTAAATATCTGTATACAATTCATGCACACTATATAAGTTCATTAAATAGGGTATGTAAACAAAGAATTCTCTTTAATAATCAATAAACAATATGTCTGGTTATTCTTTATGATATTCAATCATAATTTGACTTTAAAATATGTATCACTATAATATTAAAGCAATAATTCATATAAATGTATGTTTACAATTATTGCACATTCTAATGGGTCATTAATTAGGTTATTTGATTCAAATTTGCAGTTGACAAACAATGAACATCTTATGACCTCATTTGTTAGGGTATTTGTTATAAGATTTCCTTAAATATCTGTATACAATTCATGCACATTAAATAAGTTCATTAAATAGGGTATGTAAACAAAGAATTCTTTTTAATAATCAATGAACAATATATCTGGTCATTCTTCCTGATACTCAATCATAATTTGGCTTTAAAATATGTAAAACAAAAATATTGAAGCAATAATTCATATAAATGTATGTTTACAATTAATGCACATTCTAATGGTTCATTAATTAGGTTATTTGATTCAAATTTGCAGTTGACAAACAATGAACATCTTATGACCTCATTTGTTAGGGTATTCAATCAGATTTCCTTCAATATCTGTATACAATTCATGCACATTAAATAAGTTCATTAAATAGGGTATGTAAACAAAGAATTCTCTTTAATAATCAATGAACAATATATCTGGGCATTCTTCATGATATTCAATCATAATTTGGCCTTAAAATATGTATCACAAAAATATTGAAGCAATAATTCATATAAATATATGTTTACAATTAATGCACATTCCAATGGGTCATTAATTAGCTTATTTGATTCAAATTTGCAGTGTACAAACAATGAACATCTTATGACCTCATTTATTAGGGTATTCAATCAGATTTCCTTAAATATCTGTATACAATTCATGCACATTAAATAAGTTCATTAAAAAGGTTATGTAAACAAAGAATTCTCTTTAATAATCAATGAACAATATATCTGATCATTCTTCATGATATTCAATCATAATTTGGCTATAAAATATGTAAAACAAAAATATTGAAGCAATAATTCATATAAATGTATGTTTACAATTAATGCACATTCTAATGGTTCATTAATTAGGTTATTTGATTCAAATTTGCAGTTGACAAACAATGAACATCTTATGACCTCATTTGTTAGGGTATTCGTTATAACATTTCCTTAAATATCTGTATACAATTCATGCACATTAAATAAGTTCATTAAATAGGGTATGTAAACAAAGAATTCTCTTTAATAATCAATGAACAATATATCTAGTCATTCTTCATGATATTCAATCATAATTTGGCTTTAAAATATGTAAAACAAAAACATTGAAGAAATAATTCATATAAATGTATGTTTACAATTAATGCACATTCTAAAGGGTTATTAATTAGCTTATTTGTTTCAAAGTTGCAGTTGACAAACAATGAACATCTTATGACCTCATTTGTTGGGGTATTTAATCAGATTTCCTTAAATATATGTATACAATTCATGCACATTAAATAAGTTCATTAAATAGGGTATGTAAACAAAGAATTCTCTTTAATAGTCAATGAACAATATATCTGGTCATTCTTCATGATATTCAATCATAATTTGGCCTTAAAATATGTATCACAAAAATATTGAAGCAATAATTCATATAAATTGATGTTTACAATTAATGCACATTCTAATGGGTCATTAATTAGGTTATTTGATTCAAATTTGCAGTTGACAAACAATGAACATGTTATGACCTCATTTATTAGGGTATTCAATCAGATTTCCTTAAATATCTGTATACAATTCATGCACACTATATAAGTTCATTAAATAGGGTATGTAAACAAAGAATTCTTTTTAATAATCAATGAACAATATATCTGGTCATTCTTCCTGATACTCAATCATAATTTGGCTTTAAAATATGTAAAACAAAAATATTGAAGCAATAATTCATATAAATGTATGTTAACAATTAAATCACATTCTAATGGGTCATTAATTAGGTTATTTGATTCAAATGTGCAGTTGACAAACAATGAACATCTTATGACCTCATTTGTTAGGGTATTCAATCAGATTTCCTTCAATATCTGTATACAATTCATGCACATTAAATAAGTTCATTAAATAGGGTATGTAAACAAAGAATTCTCTTTAATAATCAATGAACAATATATCTGGGCATTCTTCATGATATTCAATCATAATTTGGCCTTAAAATATGTATCACAAAAATATTGAAGCAATAATTCATATAAATATATGTTTACAATTAATGCACATTCCAATGGGTCATTAATTAGCTTATTTGATTCAAATTTGCAGTGTACAAACAATGAACATCTTATGACCTCATTTATTAGGGTATTCAATCAGATTTCCTTAAATATCTGTATACAATTCATGCACATTAAATAAGTTCATTAAAAAGGTTATGTAAACAAAGAATTCTCTTTAATAATCAATGAACAATATATCTGATCATTCTTCATGATATTCAATCATAATTTGGCTATAAAATATGTAAAACAAAAATATTGAAGCAATAGTTCATATAAATGTATGTTTACAATTAATGCACATTCTAATGGTTCATTAATTAGGTTATTTGATTCAAATTTGCAGTTGACAAACAATGAACATGTTATGACCTCATTTATTAGGGTATTCAATCAGATTTCCTTAAATATCTGTATACAATTCATGCACACTATATAAGTTCATTAAATAGGGTATGTAAACAAAGAATTCTCTTTAATAATCAATAAACAATATGTCTGGTTATTCTTTATGATATTCAATCATAATTTGACTTTAAAATATGTATCACTATAATATTAAAGCAATAATTCATATAAATGTATGTTTACAATTATTGCACATTCTAATGGGTCATTAATTAGGTTATTTGATTCAAATTTGCAGTTGACAAACAATGAACATCTTATGACCTCATTTGTTAGGGTATTTGTTATAAGATTTCCTTAAATATCTGTATACAATTCATGCACATTAAATAAGTTCATTAAATAGGGTATGTAAACAAAGAATTCTTTTTAATAATCAATGAACAATATATCTGGTCATTCTTCCTGATACTCAATCATAATTTGGCTTTAAAATATGTAAAACAAAAATATTGAAGCAATAATTCATATAAATGTATGTTTACAATTAATGCACATTCTAATGGTTCATTAATTAGGTTATTTGATTCAAATTTGCAGTTGACAAACAATGAACATCTTATGACCTCATTTGTTAGGGTATTCGTTATAACATTTCCTTAAATATCTGTATACAATTCATGCACATTAAATAAGTTCATTAAATAGGGTATGTAAACAAAGAATTCTCTTTAATAATCAATGAACAATATATCTGGTCATTCTTCATGATATTCAATCATAATTTGGCTTTAAAATATGTAAAACAAAAATATTGAAGCAATAGTTCATATAAATGTATGTTTACAATTAATGCACATTCTAATGGTTCATTAATTAGGTTATTTGATTCAAATTTGCAGTTGACAAACAATGAACATCTTATGACCTCATTTGTTAGGGTATTTGTTATAAGATTTCCTTAAATATCTGTATACAATTCATGTACATTAAATAAGTTCATTAAATAGGGTATGTAAACAAAGAATTCTCTTTAATAATGAATGAACAATATATCTAGTCATTCTTCATGATATTCAATCATAATTTGGCTTTAAAATATGTAAAACAAAAACATTGAAGAAATAATTCATATAAATGTATGTTTACAATTAATGCACATTCTAAAGGGTTATTAATTAGCTTATTTGTTTCAAAGTTGCAGTTGACAAACAATGAACATCTTATGACCTCATTTGTTGGGGTATTTAATCAGATTTCCTTAAATATATGTATACAATTCATGCACATTAAATAAGTTCATTAAATAGGGTATGTAAACAAAGAATTCTCTTTAATAGTCAATGAACAATATATCTGGTCATTCTTCATGATATTCAATCATAATTTGGCCTTAAAATATGTATCACAAAAATATTGAAGCAATAATTCATATAAATTGATGTTTACAATTAATGCACATTCTAATGGGTCATTAATTAGGTTATTTGATTCAAATTTGCAGTTGACAAACAATGAACATGTTATGACCTCATTTATTAGGGTATTCAATCAGATTTCCTTAAATATCTGTATACAATTCATGCACACTATATAAGTTCATTAAATAGGGTATGTAAACAAAGAATTCTTTTTAATAATCAATGAACAATATATCTGGTCATTCTTCCTGATACTCAATCATAATTTGGCTTTAAAATATGTAAAACAAAAATATTGAAGCAATAATTCATATAAATGTATGTTTACAATTAATGCACATTCTAATGGTTCATTAATTAGGTTATTTGATTCAAATTTGCAGTTGACAAACAATGAACATCTTATGACCTCATTTGTTAGGGTATTCGTTATAACATTTCCTTAAATATCTGTATACAATTCATGCACATTAAATAAGTTCATTAAATAGGGTATGTAAACAAAGAATTCTCTTTAATAATCAATGAACAATATATCTGGTCATTCTTCATGATATTCAATCATAATTTGGCTTTAAAATATGTAAAACAAAAATATTGAAGCAATAGTTCATATAAATGTATGTTTACAATTAATGCACATTCTAATGGTTCATTAATTAGGTTATTTGATTCAAATTTGCAGTTGACAAACAATGAACATCTTATGACCTCAATTATTAGGGTATTAATTCAAAATTTGGCTTTAAAACATGCAGATATATATGGGAGAAATATTTCTCTCAAATATATGTATACAATTCATGCACATTATATTAGTTCATTAAATAGGGTATGTAAACAAAGAATTCTCTTTAATAATCAATGAACAATATATCTGGTCATTCTTCATGATATTCAATCATAATTTGGCTTTAAAATATGTAAAACAATAATATTGAAGCAATAATTCATATAAATGTATGTTTACAATTAATGCACATTCTAATGGGTCATTAATTAGGTTATTTCATTCAAATTTGCAGTTGACAAACAATGAACATCTTATGACCTCATTTGTTAGGGTATTTGTTATAAGATTTCCTTAAATATCTGTATACAATTCATGCACATTATATAAGTTCATTAAATAGGGTATGTAAACAAAGAATTCTCTTTAATAATCAATGAACAATATATCTGGTCATTCTTCATGATATTCAATCATAATTTGGCTTTAAAATATGTAAAACAATAATATTGAAGCAATAATTCATATAAATGTATGTTTACAATTAATGCACATTCTAATGGGTCATTAATTAGGTTATTTCATTCAAATTTGCAGTTGACAAACAATGAACATCTTATGACCTCATTTGTTAGGGTATTTGTTATAAGATTTCCTTAAATATCTGTATACAATTCATGCACATTATATAAGTTCATTAAATAGGGTATGTAAACAAAGATTTCTCTTTAATAATCAATGAACAATATGTCTGGTCATTCTTCATGATATTCAATTATAATTCGGCCTTAAAATTTGTATCACAAAAATATTGAAGAAATAATTCATATAAATGTATGTTTACAATTAATGCACATTCTAATGGGTCATTAATTAGGTTATTTGATTCAAATATGCAGTTGACAAACAATGAACATCTTATGACCTCATTTGTTAGGGTATTCAATCAGATTTCCTTAAATATCTGTAAACAATTCATGCACATTATATAAGTTCATTAAATAGGGTATGTAAACAAAGATTTCTCTTTAATAATCAATGAACAATATGTCTGGTCATTCTTCATGATGTTCAATCATAATTTGGCCTTAAAATATGTATCACAAAAATATTGAAGCAATAGTTCATATAAATGTATGTTTACAATTAATGCACATTCTAATGGGTTATTAATTAGCTTATTTGATTCAAATTTGCAGTGTACAAACAATGAACATCTTATGACCTCATTTATTAGGGTATTCAATCAGATTTCCTTAAATATCTGTATACAATTCATGCACATTAAATAAGTTCATTAAATAGGGTATGTAAACAAAGAATTCTCTTTAATAATCAATGAACAATATATCTGGTCATTCTTCATGATATTCAATCATAATTTGGCTTTAAAATATGTAAAACACAAATATTGAAGCAATAGTTCATATAAATGTATGTTTACAATTAATGCACATTCTAATGGGTCATTAATTAGGTTATTTGATTCAAATTTGCAGTTAACAAACAATGAACATCTTATGACCTCATTTGTTAGGGTATTTGTTATAAGATTTCCTTAAATATCTGTATACAATTCATGCACATTATATAAGTTCATTAAATAGGGTATGTAAACAAAGATTTCTCTTTAATAATCAATGAACAATATGTCTGGTCATTCTTCATGATATTCAATTATAATTTGGCCTTAAAATTTGTATCACAAAAATATTGAAGAAATAATTCATATAAATGTATGTTTACAATTAATGCACATTCTAAAGGGTCATTAATTAGGTTATTTGATTCAAATTTGCAGTTGACAAACAATGAACATCTTATGACCTCATTTGTTAGGGTATTCAATCAGATTTCCTTAAATATATGTATACAATTCATGCACATTAAATAAGTTCATTAAATAGGGTATGTAAACAAAGAATTCTCTTTAATAATCAATGAACAATATATCTGGTCATTCTTCATGATATTCAATCATAATTTGGCTTTAAAATATGTAAAACAGAAATATTGAAGCAATAATTCATATAAATTTATGTTTACAATTAATGCACATTCCAATGGGTTATTAATTAGCTTATTTGATTCAAATTTGCAGTGTACAAACAATGAACATCTTATGACCTCATTTATTAGGGTATTCAATCAGATTTCCTTAAATATCTGTATACAATTCATGCACATTATATAAGTTAATTAAATAGGGTATGTAAACAAAGATTTCTCTTTAATAATCAATGAACAATATGTCTGGTCATTCTTCATGATATTCAATTATAATTTGGCCTTAAAATATGTATCACAAATATATTGAAGCAATAATTCATATAAATTGATGTTTACAATTAATGCACATTCTAATGGGTCATTAATTAGGTTATTTGATTCAAATTTGCAGTTGACAAACAATGAACATGTTATGACCTCATTTATTAGGGTATTCAATCAGATTTCCTTAAATATCTGTATACAATTCATGCACATTAAATAAGTTCATTAAATAGGGTATGTAAACAAAGAATTCTCTTTAATAATCAATGAACAATATATCTGGTCATTCTTCATGATATTCAATCATAATTTGGCTTTAAAATATGTAAAACAATAATATTGAAGCAATAATTCATATAAATGTATGTTTACAATTAATGCACATTCTAATGGGTCATTAATTAGGTTATTTCATTCAAATTTGCAGTTGACAAACAATGAACATCTTATGACCTCATTTGTTAGGGTATTTGTTATAAGATTTCCTTAAATATCTGTATACAATTCATGCACATTATATAAGTTCATTAAATAGGGTATGTAAACAAAGATTTCTCTTTAATAATCAATGAACAATATGTCTGGTCATTCTTCATGATATTCAATTATAATTTGGCCTTAAAATTTGTATCACAAAAATATTGAAGAAATAATTCATATAAATGTATGTTTACAATTAATGCACATTCTAATGGGTCATTAATTAGGTTATTTGATTCAAATATGCAGTTGACAAACAATGAACATCTTATGACCTCATTTGTTAGGGTATTCAATCAGATTTCCTTAAATATCTGTATACAATTCATGCACATTATATAAGTTCATTAAATAGGGTATGTAAACAAAGATTTCTCTTTAATAATCAATGAACAATATGTCTGGTCATTCTTCATGATGTTCAATCATAATTTGGCCTTAAAATATGTATCACAAAAATATTGAAGCAATAATTCATATAAATGTAAGTTAACAATTAATGCACATTCTAATGGGTCATTAATTAGGTTATTTGATTCAAATTTGCAGTTGACAAACAATGAACATCTTATGACCTCATTTGTTAGGGTATTTGTTATAATATTTCCTTAAATATCTGTATACAATTCATGCACATTATATAAGTTCATTAAATAGGGTATGTAAACAAAGATTTCTCTTTAATAATCAATGAACAATATATCTGGTCATTCTTCATGATATTCAATTATAATTTGGCCTTAAAATTTGTATCACAAAAATATTGAAGCAATAATTCATATAAATGTATGTTTACAATTAATGCACATTCTAATGGGTCATTAATTAGGTTATTTGATTCAAATATGCAGTTGACAAACAATGAACATCTTATGACCTCATTTGTTAGGGTATTCAATCAGATTTCCTTAAATATCTGTATACAATTCATGCACATTATATAAGTTCATTAAATAGGGTATGTAAACAAAGATTTCTCTTTAATAATCAATGAACAATATGTCTGGTCATTCTTCATGATATTCAATCATAATTTGGCTTTAAAATATGTATCACAAAAATATTGAAGCAATAATTCATATAAATGTAAGTTAACAATTAATGCACATTCTAATGGGTCATTAATTAGGTTATTTGATTCAAATTTGCAGTTGACAAACAATGAACATCTTATGACCTCAATTATTAGGGTATTAATTCAAAATTTGGCTTTAAAACATGCAGATATATATGGGAGAAATATTTCTCTCAAATATATGTATACAATTCATGCACATTATATTAGTTCATTAAATAGGGTATGTAAACAAAGAATTCTCTTTAATAATCAATGAACAATATATCTGGTCATTCTTCATGATATTCAATCATAATTTGGCTTTAAAATATGTAAAACAATAATATTGAAGCAATAATTCATATAAATGTATGTTTACAATTAATGCACATTCTAATGGGTCATTAATTAGGTTATTTCATTCAAATTTGCAGTTGACAAACAATGAACATCTTATGACCTCATTTGTTAGGGTATTTGTTATAAGATTTCCTTAAATATCTGTATACAATTCATGCACATTATATAAGTTCATTAAATAGGGTATGTAAACAAAGAATTCTCTTTAATAATCAATGAACAATATATCTGGTCATTCTTCATGATATTCAATCATAATTTGGCTTTAAAATATGTAAAACAATAATATTGAAGCAA
This sequence comes from Lutraria lutraria, assembly GCA_964023205.1. NCBI lineage: Eukaryota > Metazoa > Mollusca > Bivalvia > Venerida > Mactridae > Lutraria > Lutraria lutraria. The sequence goes on along the minus strand of OZ026842.1, from coordinate 26,962,323 downwards.
TAATTCATATAAATGTATGTTTACAATTAATGCACATTCTAATGGGTCATTAATTAGGTTATTTCATTCAAATTTGCAGTTGACAAACAATGAACATCTTATGACCTCATTTGTTAGGGTATTTGTTATAAGATTTCCTTAAATATCTGTATACAATTCATGCACATTATATAAGTTCATTAAATAGGGTATGTAAACAAAGATTTCTCTTTAATAATCAATGAACAATATGTCTGGTCATTCTTCATGATATTCAATTATAATTCGGCCTTAAAATTTGTATCACAAAAATATTGAAGAAATAATTCATATAAATGTATGTTTACAATTAATGCACATTCTAATGGGTCATTAATTAGGTTATTTGATTCAAATATGCAGTTGACAAACAATGAACATCTTATGACCTCATTTGTTAGGGTATTCAATCAGATTTCCTTAAATATCTGTAAACAATTCATGCACATTATATAAGTTCATTAAATAGGGTATGTAAACAAAGATTTCTCTTTAATAATCAATGAACAATATGTCTGGTCATTCTTCATGATGTTCAATCATAATTTGGCCTTAAAATATGTATCACAAAAATATTGAAGCAATAGTTCATATAAATGTATGTTTACAATTAATGCACATTCTAATGGGTTATTAATTAGCTTATTTGATTCAAATTTGCAGTGTACAAACAATGAACATCTTATGACCTCATTTATTAGGGTATTCAATCAGATTTCCTTAAATATCTGTATACAATTCATGCACATTAAATAAGTTCATTAAATAGGGTATGTAAACAAAGAATTCTCTTTAATAATCAATGAACAATATATCTGGTCATTCTTCATGATATTCAATCATAATTTGGCTTTAAAATATGTAAAACACAAATATTGAAGCAATAGTTCATATAAATGTATGTTTACAATTAATGCACATTCTAATGGGTCATTAATTAGGTTATTTGATTCAAATTTGCAGTTAACAAACAATGAACATCTTATGACCTCATTTGTTAGGGTATTTGTTATAAGATTTCCTTAAATATCTGTATACAATTCATGCACATTATATAAGTTCATTAAATAGGGTATGTAAACAAAGATTTCTCTTTAATAATCAATGAACAATATGTCTGGTCATTCTTCATGATATTCAATTATAATTTGGCCTTAAAATTTGTATCACAAAAATATTGAAGAAATAATTCATATAAATTTATGTTTACAATTAATGCACATTCTAAAGGGTCATTAATTAGGTTATTTGATTCAAATTTGCAGTTGACAAACAATGAACATCTTATGACCTCATTTGTTAGGGTATTCAATCAGATTTCCTTAAATATATGTATACAATTCATGCACATTAAATAAGTTCATTAAATAGGGTATGTAAACAAAGAATTCTCTTTAATAATCAATGAACAATATATCTGGTCATTCTTCATGATATTCAATCATAATTTGGCTTTAAAATATGTAAAAAGGAAATATTAAAGCAATAATTCATATAAATGTATGTTTACAATTAATGCACATTCCAATGGGTTATTAATTACGTTATTTGATTCAAATTTGCAGTTGACAAACAATGAACATCTTATGACCACATTTATTAGGGTATTATTTCAAAATTTGGCTTTAAAAATGCAGATAAATATGGGAGAAATATTTCCCTCAAATATCTGTATACAATTCATGCACATTATATAAGTTCATTAAATAGGGTAGGTAAACAAAGAATTCTCTTTAATAATCAATGAACAATATATCTGGTCATTCTTCAAAATATTCAAATATAATTTGGCTTTAAAATATCTAAAACAGAAATATTGAAGCAATAATTCATATAAATGTATGTTTATAATTAATGCACATTCTCGTGGGTCTTTAATTAGGTTTTTTTATCAAAATTTGCAGTTGACGAACAGTGAACATCTTATAACCTCATTTATTAGGGTATTTATTCAAAGTTTGGCTTTCAAACATGTATTTAAATATTGCCGTAACAATCCCGCTTGATATATGTTTGCAATTCATGCACATTTTATAAGTTCATTAAGTAGGATATTTATTCAAAGATTTGCAGTTTATATTTAATACATGACGTATAAACTCATTAATTAAGGTATTCAATCAAATAAATTTGGGTTTGGAATTGGTAAATAAATTATATCATCTCATTAAATTTTAGCCTAGTTGATCAATGTTTTGCTCATACTGTGAATGTATAATATGCATGCAGGCCATACTGTTAATCATAGTCAAATGATTACTGTTCTTATTCCAAGTGTTTCAGCATAAACGCCAACCGTATATTTTGTGCTATAAGTGTACAAAGTTCATAGTGTACAAATAAAGTTCATATTTCAACAGTATAGTTCATAGTTTGGTGCTTACGCAGATCATATTGAAATGGGAAAGGGTATCGTTCAACGGCTATTGCTCATATACTTGGAGAATTTGTCATAATGTAATTTTCAAATTCCAGTACTATACTAGTATATAATATTCCAGTACTGTAGATTGTATTCTAATACTATATATTGTATTCAAGTACTAAAGATTATATTCCTATACTAAGACTATATTTCAGTGCAATATATAATGTCCCAGTGCTATATATTATATTATGGTGCTATATATGTTATATTCCAGGGCTATATATACTTAGCACCTGTAGAAACGTCCCACCCTATTACAGGAAGAAATGCTGGAAGGTTGATGGTAGTAAGACCTATACAGAAAATTAAGTTTATTCATTTTTGAAACCATATCAGTTGACCTCGTATTGCTGGGATGAAAACTTTTCTAGTTAAGTAATGGCGCAGTTGGTAGGGGTCAAAATAAAACAATCTGAATAATAGATGTTTTTAGAAATATTTAGGTTTAGGGATGAAAGCTGTCTCATAAAAAAGTCCAAGTTGTATGCAGCATGATTAAAACTGTGTGTGGCCACTATTTGCACCAATGTACATGCCAAAATTCTATGGCATATCGACGTAACGTAACATTCAGTTGGTGTGTTTCTTGCTGTGTCAAATCTTGAATAATTGTTGTCAATTCTGTGGTTAACCCTCGCCTTATGACCTAGCTCATCCAAGATGTGCTCTATCATGTTTAGATCTGGGGACACTGTAGGCCATGCAAGTATGGCAACGTTATTTTGAGCTTGGTTCTGGCTGTGTGTGGGCGAGCATTGTCTTGCTACAGTGTTACACTTTGGCCATTGTGATGAATGAAAGGGATTGCATGAAGTTATAATATCGGTAGTGTACATCGTGGTTGACCTGTATGACTACCAGCTCAGTCTTACGGTTACCCATGATCCCACCCATATCGTTACACTCCCACCCCTGAATCTGTCCCTCTCAACTACAGAGCAATCTGCAAATCTCTAGTTTTATGCATGTAGATGCATAGCGTGGCATCTGCATGGCTAAGTGTGAGCCGAGATTCATCAGTAAAGAGAACTTGGGTTCCAATCAGCTCACCTCTAATTCAAAAGACATCGTGACCATGATAGCCTAGCACTACGGTGATGTCAAATAAAATTGAAAATTTGACTAAAATATGGGCGTCGTGCTTTGATTGACTGAGTGTTTGATCGCAAGCGATTACGAATGGTCTGTGATCACACATCTCCTAGCCATTCTTGTGACTGGCAAACAACACAGACACATGAGCATTAACATGATGTAGCTGTCAGTTATGGCAGTTGTGACACGGGATGACCAGGAAGGGGACGATCACGAACAGTCCCAGTCTGTAGGTACCGGTTTGAAAGCCTCTGTATGGTCTTTTGACAGGAGCCTAACGTGCGAGCGACAGCAATAGCCGTCATTCCTGGCTGAAGCATTCCCATTGTCTGGTTTCTTTCAATTTTAATTTTTTTAGATAAGCCTGTGGCGCAAGTATCGGATGTTGTTGACCAAATTACTTTATTGAAACATGTATACCGAGCATGTGCAAACAGTGAAAATCATGGTTCTGTTTGGTTATCGTTTTTACCTGACTGTGGCATTTGCTGTCAACTTTACACAGGTGTATTGACAACTTATAAGTGTCCCACATGTACTTTCACTGGATGTGCAACATAAATAAAGCCAGGGATATGCCCGTTAAAAAGTGGGACGTTTTTCTAAATTTGCTTAGTATATTATATTCCAGTGGTATAATATATATATACATATATTATGTCCCAGTACTATGTACTTTATTCTAGTGCTGTATATTATATTCTGGAACTATATATTATATTCTGGAGCTATATGTTGTATTCCATTACTATATACTAGAATATTCATGTGTTATATGATATATTACAGTACATAAAATCATATTCCGGTGCTATATATTTTATTCCAGTGCTAAATATTATATTCCATTTTTAAATATAATATTCCGGTACTAAATATTATATTCCATTTTTAAATATAATATTCCAGTACTATGTATTATATTACAGTGCTAAATATTATACTCCAATGTGATATAGATTATATTCCAGCAACTAATATGTGTGCGTTTCCACTGGGTGGATTTCTGAAATATTTGTATAAATGTTCACCAAGGTGTGGCGTTGTGTCATGTGAAAAACCATTGTCCCTACCGCCAAGGTCAAAGTCATGCTTAATAATTTGTATTTTATTGTGTCTAGTCAGTAACTTTTGAAACTTTTTGGAAATACTTGGCAAAAATGATCGCCAACACATGGCATTGTGTCAGACCCAGGGTAAATTTTTACTGCTTCTATACCACAGATTGTAAACATTCTGTGTCAAAGCAGCGTGCTTGTGGTATTTGTTACTCCTGTGACAAGCTCTGGATTAATTAGCACTGGTGTAGCTTCCTATAGGCACTGTAGGCATGTGCCTACACTTTTTCTGACAAATGAAATAAATAAAAATGCAAAAAACACAAAACAACATGAATGGGTAGGGGGCAGGAGAAAAGAAGATCTGAGTACCCAGACCTTTTGATCAAGTTTAAATAAATTGTTATATATATATATATATATATATCAAGAGTTTTATAAATGAACACCTTTATGATATTTTGACGCAAAAAAAAAACTGGCATTGTGGCAAGAAAAACGAGGGTAATTCGATTACGAATGATTTAATCTGTATCATGTGATGTTTACATTTACGAATTTCAAACAAAATTACGAGTTTGACATCTATCTTAATAGGCGTACTATTATAAAATACTGTGTAAACTTTTCCTTAAAGCATTTCGTCTGTACAAATACATATTTATTGTTATAAAACGTGTGTTTAATATAATTAGATTAAGTTTCGCATAATCATATGCAGTTTTCCGGGTTCGCGTTGCATTGACGTGTGCTTTAATTTAGAAACCTGATAAAAACGAACCATCGTACTGCGTAGTATTTGAATTCATGAAAATTTATACAAAACAGTCGGTAAACTCTGACTAAATATTCAAATACGAGCAGTGCCTTTTCGATAAGTAACAGATGACGATTATAATAACATATGATTAACTTTTTATTATTCAGTCAAAAGATCTAATATCAAAATAGATGATGACAGAAACTCAATGGACCATTTATTGTCCCATTGTTGTTGTTCTTTTTGTATAAAGGTAGGGGTTAGAGTGTGGGGTAAGGCCCATTAAAGTTAGTCTAAACCTTCTGTAGTGACACTTTATTGTAATTTATATGTTGACTGTGTTCTCAATATGTTTAGGTATATTCGTGGGTTGTGGTTCTGTTGTTTGGAACTTTTTTTATTTTCATGTTGACTGTGTTATTGTGGATTTGTAAAAAATGGGTGTAAACGATGTTGATGCACTTTTTTTCCGATAGCAGTATGTTTTACGCCATTTGTCAACAATATTTCAATAATAAACTGTGTCCGGTTCACCAAACCACTTTTCCCGTACTGTGTTCTATCCTGAACTAACTTACCCATTGGAAGTCACTGTTGATTGAACAGTGTCTGAGTTATATAAAGTATAAAAACTGAGTAAAGACCCATAATTTATGTATTAATTATCAAATTGATGAAGATATTTTATATTTCAATGATATTTAGATAACGAATTAGATATTAACCGAATGTTCGAATGAAATAATTAAACCTTGTAAAAAGTAGGCAAATCTGCCGGTTCAGATTATTTACCAAATGAATATCTCAGGTTTGGGACTGGATGTGATCAATTTTATATAATGCTATAGTTTCTACTAAATGAAGTTATATCCAAGCCTAAAGGGCAGTAGTTATTATTATATTAATTCATAAAATGGCTGATGTCGATAAACCAAACAATTACATGTTTATAGTCCTTCTAATCATTTTTGGTAAACTCTCTACTAAAGTAACCAATGAAAAATTAAACATCTGGGCTGAGAATTATGATGTATAAATCGAATCCCCGATAAGGTTTAGAAAGAGACATGAGCACTATTGACAATGTTTTTATATTAGATGGTATCATACATAACACACTTATTGAATAATTGTTTTCTGTATTTGTGGATTTTACTAATGCATTTGATTACTTAGTAGAGATGTTATTCGGTAAAAATCAATGAAGTTTGTAATGAAGGGTATAAAATGTTAGATATAATTATATCTTTGTGTAATAATGTAAGGAGGTCAAGGGTTAAATACAATATACACTCAATGAATTTGGATGTTTGGATGTTGTTTAGGGGTAGTACAGGGAGACACCATTATTTCCCAGGTATTGGTATTGAAGATTATGTCGTACTAAATGGATTTAAGGTATATGTCTGGGACTTTAAAGATGTCTTATTACTTTAATGGGGGGGGGGGGGGGGTATACTTGGACAAAATCACAATTTATATATAAGGCAAAGTTCTTGAGATTGTTAAAAGTTAACATATGCAGATGATTTCTTTTAATGTTAGTGGATATTTTAAAATGAACAAGTGAACAACTTCCTGGACCAGCAATGAAGGCATTTGTATAAACTCGTAAACTGTAAAGAGCTCATAAAATGTCCTTGTCTATCAATTTAACATAATGTAGACCCATTTGGTAAACTTATTTTAACAGTCCTTAACAATGGATCGCACGTTTGGATTTTACATAAACGTTATATAATGTATTTTGTAGAAAATATACACTTGCATTATTGTAAAAATGGTGTAACAAGACAAAGGCATAAGGATTTTGTATATCAATGGCGAATTAGAAAAAAAAACATCACACAAAAATCAGAGATGTAAATGATATTAAATAAATACACTGGTTAAAGTTGTTCAATCAAGAAATACAAAATATGTTGAAGTTGTATTTGGGACTAGAACTAAAACCAAAATCTATGTCATAGGCTATGTTTGTTATGACTTTTGTTACAATCTTTATATTTTAATGATGTATTGATCAATCAGAGTGTTGGAGATGCAAATATACTTATAAATATCATAAAAACAAGATTAAATGATACTTTCATAAAAGGTTTGCATTCAGAATTACGAGAGCTGGAAGCTATGTGCTAGTTTATGATTTAGGATTACAATCATATCTTACCTTGGTAAATGTCTTGAAAAGTTTAGAAAGACAGTAGCAATTCCTTCTGATAAAAAAAGAAGTTTGTCCTAAATTAGAAGATTAAGTTCATGCATTGTTAGAATGTACCCTGTACATTGAATTGAGGAAACAATTCATAGATAAATATGCCAAAAATCATTAGTATACATATTTGATTTTTACCCTATGTTGTCAGTTAACTTTTTGTTCTTTTTGTAATACAAACACTGATTTGTATGTTTTGTATCATATGCATTGTATTGTATGATGTACATTTCGGTGTAATGTTTGTATACCTTGGGCGTACCAACATTGACATGGTGTATATGTGTATTGTATTTGTGTTTGGTTATTAAACACTGTTTACTAATGGGCATATTGCCCACATGTATATAAGACAGAAATATTGTTGGAATATTGTTGTAAAAAGCGATAGAGAGCCACACGGTCATTTCGTTATCGAACGTCAGACTGGAAACACTAAATTTACTGAAATATGCCAGGTCGTTATATCCCAGATAGCAGTAAGATGTTGGGCCACCGTTGGCCCAATGCAGTTGTCTTTGTTGTTCTAAGTAAAACCAGGTAATTTAGTTTTAGGACGTCAAACAATAAACTTTACCAATGCTGACGCCATCGTCCAGGTTATGACAACAGTTCTTATTTTCTTCGAAAAGTTGTGCTAGAAAACAGACGCACGGTGATCACAATTATAGGCAATCTATTAACCTTTACCAAGAGATTCTTAAAGAAATTGATAATCTTCCTCATGTTAAAACTTTTTTTATTTATTTAATTTTTATGACATAATTAAGGCATTGTTTATAATACATTCTTTATGTTTTTTTTTTTTTTCAATTATTTAATGTCTCTGATTTTATTCTGCTGCTGCTGCTGCTGCTGCTGCCTTAATTCTTTTCCTCAAGCTTCCCTCTGGTCCTTTGCATATCTCAGCCACTCACTCTGATTATTTTCCATCTCATGATCCGTGGCTGAAGATTTGCATGAATGAACAGCATCTGAAATACAATCAAATGATGTATGCAATGTATGAAATTATTCACTATAGTTTCAACCTATATATAGTTTAATACTAAAAGTAATGAAAAATAACTAACATTCCATAGGTATTATTATATAATTCAATAGCCGATGGAATACCTATGGAATGTTAGTTATTTTTCATTTTTAATTTGCTTGACTCGGATATTTTTAACATTTTATATATAGTTTAAATTAATATATGGACAAGAAACGCGGCAGTGCCATGAAACAAGGTTTTCCACGGCTTAATACCACAGTACTCTAGAATTCTTCGCTAAGGCTTCATTAGTGGTTCAGTTTCTAGTGCGACTAATAAGTTAACTTTGACCTTTACCCGCCTGCCATCATTTTCGGCATTCTAATAACCAGTTTTCACTTTGTGAAAACCTGGTTAAAACACAATCATGAGTCGGGCACTATCTGACAGCAGAGCACAGCATAGCCTATATGTAACATTATTATAAAAGCATCGACATCATCAGAAGGGGACCTTCAGCTTTCCTCTTGATGACAGTTTAGATCAAATATGAAATAATCATTTCTTTGCATATGAATGGCACCACAGTATTATAATTCATATAACATGGCATGATGCTAGACCCGAAGGTTCTCGTTTGACTTGAATATGTGTGAATTTAAGACCCTTTCAAATATCTGATATTTCATTGCATCATCATCAACATATATAATACGCCAAGTAACTAAACTAGATCCACTATTAGTTCAAAAGACAGGTCTCAAATTGTGACCACCGAAGGATGACTGTAGCTATATTATATCAGTAGTGTCCCATGCTTCCCACAAAGGAACGGAACAAAATAGTATTGTAAGCTTGGAAAGTATGACAGTTGCCTGGTAATTTTATCTGCGTTTTTGCAAAATTTTGACAATAATTTCTTAGTTAAAAATAACTTTAAAGTACAATGTGGTTACCATGAAGATATGTACTGTGCCAATATTTATTATTAATGTGTCTTATTGCTATAAACATCTATTCTGCCATTTGGTTAAAGCTAAATAACATTTAAACACCTACCTAAGACTGCTTTTTTGAGCTTCAGATTTTTGAAATCTTCTCTTGTGCCTTTCCCTACCCAGTTAAAATTAACACACATCATTGGTCATGACATCACTCGTCTAGTGTTTACCGCCACCGTCTCTCCACCAACCAGTGACAGAATAGCGACCTGTGATGGAAAGACATTAGCAAAATTATTAATTTTAGTAAAAAATATATTTTAGCAAACAAACATATTTTCATAACGACATGTGCACAGTCATAATTTTTTCATGTAAAAGAATGGTCGAGGGACAGGCTGAATTGCTTCACAGTGATATATTTTGCACAAGGCAGCTTGTATTTTATTTTATGTATGTATTAGTAAATATATATACAGGCAGTTGAAGTTAAGAATACCAGTGTCACCATCTTTATATCAAATCAATCCTTTACCATTTCGACAGTGACTTATTTCCTAAGACATCACAAAGTCGAGATATTCTAGGGCTCAAAATAATCATAATAGTAGTGGTCGAGATGTCTTGGTGGTCGAAATGGTACGTTAGGGGTCCGTATGTCCGACACCCCTATAAATTTGAAATGTCAGTTTATAGCAGTGATTCCCAGTGTGGCGGACCAAAATACACTACATGTTTTAAAACTAATTTGCTAGAGTCATATCGTTTATCAATTTTGATAACACTTTGACCAAGATGGCTATTTCCAACTTTATCTAGTGACTAATCAAGTTGGCAACATCGCGAAAATACATGACAATGACGAAATATCAAATAATCAGCGTTTACAATTTTACGAGGCATTCTATTGTTGTTTTGGTGCCTAAATGTGTATTACCAATAACCGATTAGTACTTACCAGGTGGAAGGAGGTATCGACTTTCCTGATTTTTGTCCAAATATCTTGGTCGGTGATGGCTGTTATTGTCAGACGTGCTATGACGTAGTTTTGAACACTATATGAAGTCATCAGATGCGCGCGTGACAATTAGCAACTATGTAAAGTTTTACATAACTTTTGACATGCCCTGATGAGTGTAACAATTACGAAACGAACCGCGCCTATTAAATAATATATAATACCTATGGAATGTAGATTATTTTTCATTACAAAATGCATGTATATTTATATAATATTTGGCCTTTACAAATTCAATACAGCTCTATACGTATATATTTCTGTTTAAAACATCTGCACTCTGTGTACGGTAAAAATACCACAATTATAATATATTATCAATGCAGACCTGGATACAAATAAAAAGCTGAATAAAAGTGCACAAATTCATAAAAAATTGTGCATGACTAAATCACATGTAGATCTACACTGCAAAAAGGTTAATAATTCAAGTGCACGGATGATTCGCAGATATACTGGATAAATGATCTATAATGAAATGACGTTATTTAGCACAAAAACTATGAAAAATAACTGTTAACGTTATTTCTGGAATCACGTCGTTGGCACAACACCGAATTATCTTGACGCCCTAAATATCTACGTTGGTCCAACAATTCATATAACATGGGTTTTATTGTTCGTTGGACCAACGGTGGTCCAACGTTGGTATTCATGTCTATCTTCTTCTTTGTTGGGCCACTGTCGGCCCAATGTCTGATTTGAACCCATTAATATTCATTAATGGCCCAACGTTGGCCCAACGAAGATGTGCCGCTGACGGATATCCGTCGTTGGCCCAACTGATGTCTGCTATCTGGGTATATAGAGACAGAAGCGTGCACAGGCACAGCAATAGGCAGGGCACCTTACCGCCGAAAAGAGGCTACGTCAAGACGCTAACAGACTGGCAGGGGAAGATAGTTGTGATATTGTCCTTTTCATTTGCGCATTACACATTGAACATATTTGGAGGCAGTCTAACTGTGCCCAACACCCACTCATGTAACGATGGTGTGGTTCAATATAAAATATAGAGAAACAAAACCGCATTTAAAGGGAAATGAGATAGTGTCGAGGAGACGTAACTTTTTGACCAGTTCCGTATCCCGGGTGATGATTTAGGCATTCATTGCCCATCAGGTCTAAAACGATAAATTGTAGGGACGATTGTGTCATTGTTGTTCGGTACGAACACAAAGTTAAGACCCTTTCTCAACAGCCGGTCGGTTTTGAATTTCCTGCATTCCGAAGAGCTCCCATCAACCATCCGCCTACGAACATAGTTCCATTTTTTTACAATTAAATGACATGAATACAAATTCAAATATTACGTACATTCCAGTAAAAATCAGATGTTTATGCGAAATCGTAAACGAGCAATACAAAACTATCGTAAACAATTCGAAACAATCCTCTATCTATCTCGGATTACTACAATATTTACTATCAGCACACACACTTCAAGGACGGAAAACGTCCTAATTCACGTGCTGTGTATGCTAATTTAGTCTGGTTCCTAGCTGCTATTGTAAACATATATAAGACTTCATTGAATTCATGGACAATACTGTGATAACTGTAAGTCAACCAGTTATTTAAAAAAGTCGTTCATCGGGAAATTTTAATCGATTAATTAATGTTTTTAACGTATAATTTTTACTTCGAGAATGCCTTCATGTATGAGATATTACATTCGCTAAAGTTGAGTATACAAAGGGACAGAAAAATGCAATAAATGCTATTTGCTGAACTACTTTTGGTGATCAGATGGGGAAATATAAATCAACGTGCTGACAGGACATATAACGGGAACAACTTTAACAATAGCATGTCGGGTGTAGAAAATCATAGTGCTTTTGATCTGCATCAAAATTCATGGGCGAACTACCATTCTGTTTTCAAAATTCAGTCCAATACCTCACCCTACAAAGAAATTCAAATTTTGACTGCTTTGTAGTTCCTAACAACAGCAGAACCTTCAGAGCTTTGATTTTACCATTGCTATTTAAGGGGGCAACATAACGTTTCCAAACATATAATGAACAAACACTGTCGACGTCCATATGTCAGTTGGTTTTGATACCAATGGGAAATAAATAAACTATAAAGAATATTGAGAAATGGATAGATAATGTTTGCATCAATTTGTTAACAACCCATAATGGCAAATTCATTACAATCATGGATACAAATCGTGACTTTTTTATACGGCCTGGTTTTGCATGGACATCATACGACCGCCAAACCAGGCTTAGATAAGCTAGCTCTCAGGGGAAGTGGATACAAATAAACAATAATTATTTTTGTTGTTCATGCTTCTTCTGATAATCCCCAAAAATACCTGAGTTGATTTGCCAGTTATCAAACCGAGTTGTTATGACTGAATAAAATTTAATAAATGTTCACGTACTTGCTCTAATTGTGTAAAACTTCACAGTGCTAACAAGTGTGTAATTAACAAAGTCTAAAACTAGCAATACAAAATCCTGAGAAAGTAAAGCTGTCACAGAAAATAAAGAAATAATAACAATAGCGGTGCCATTCACAAAACCATCGTTAAAATAGGACGCAGATTAACAGATCGCTTATGCGACCCAAAAGGATATGATGCAACTAATGATGCGGTAGACCCATATCTATGGTTCATTACAACATACAAGCTCCAACGAAGCAGTCTATATCATTCAAGACTTAAGTGGAAAAGGTAAATTCTTGAAAATGGAAATTAAAGTGCATTCAGACATAATCATGCCAACACACCTAATTGGCGATTTTTAACTGTTAGACTTTATATTTGAAGACAACTGTCTTTTTTTATAAAGTATCACCACTTGGAACAAGTGTAATTCAAAGAACATATGGGAAGTTATCAAAGTTTCAGAATATATAATTAAATCGAAAATAAATTCAGGTAAACTAATCAATTACTTTGAAGTTTTTCGGAGGAGAAAAATATAAAGGAATTTGCCAAGTTACAATTAAAATGTCTAAGAATACTATATCCGAGCTAGGGTCACCATTAGCTATAAAAAAAGCAATGGGGTCAACAACGATTGAATATTCAAAAGAAATACTTAACAATCAGATTACTTGTTCATCTTTGAGAACAGAATTACACGTTAAACTAATATATTAATTCATATATGATTCGCATGCTGCAATGCAATATGTATTAGAGTTACACATTAGGCGTACCACGCTATATGAACAACGTGCAGATGTTTGTAAGCACTGTTTGTTAAGAATAATAGAAATAATCAATAAAGAATAAAAAAGAAACTAACGTATACCAACAACAATTGTAACTAAAAGTGTATGCCGTTTTCGAGGGTTGTCCTTATGCACTTAACTAAAACTATACGATACGAAAAGTTTACTTAAGGTAGTGTCACACTGAACTGCGACACCCGGAAAACTGTTGGAGACACAAATTTGCGGCAAATTTTGCGAAATTAGCGACAAAACTCGCTCGGATTTATACCAACGACATGAATGAGTATGTCGCCCGAATGTTACGCGAATGTCGCACGCACTTCCCGCGAATACCTGCTGAAGTTCTCAAACATGTCACGAGAATATCGCACGATACCTTTTCGTCATCTGTTCGACATAATTGCGACATTTTTTGTGTTTCCTAATCAGAATCAAGTCATTCATATTGATATTGCTTCCTATTTTCATGCTACACTAAAACGACATTGCTAACTAAAAGTCACTAAGTGATAGATATAAGCCGAAAACTGTCCATTATGTAAAATATTGGAGTGTTTGAGGCGCGTAGCGCCGAATACACTCCAATATTTTACATAATGGGCAGTTTTAGGTTTATATGTAACTTAAATCATTTCGATAGGATTACACAATTCATTGACCATGACAATTTATCATTTTTAAAGGCAATACACTTTACTCATTAAAAGTCACTAAAGAAGGCTATTGGCTTTAGGATTAATTTTTCTTGCATTATTATGACCAGATAAATAGACAAGATAGCGTGTGAATTTAACTGCTTAAAAGCCGTTACGGTAGATACTAGTACCTTTAAATCAACTCTTACAATAACACTGCACGGGTAGCACGGGTAATGTACATTTTATTCAAACCTGTTCGCATTGACTCAAGCCGTGTCATTCCTATGTATTCGTTTGTTGGGAGTGGGTTTGCAAAACAGCGTGGAACAATGTGGAAGATGTGAATAGGAAAAAACTGTTTATATATCCGTGTAACACTCGTTTGATTTGACTTGTAATATTTTAAGGTATGAATTGTATTCAAAATTTGTTCATAATGAGTATTATGAAATTTGATCAATTGATTCTTCATATATATATTTGTTGTACACAATAAGCGGAATATAATGCAACCGGTGCGGGGCTTAACCCGCAATCTCCTGCTTGCACGGCAGAAAGCTCTGCTAACTGAGCTTATCGGGTTATCAATATCAATATTACAGACAATTCATAAAAAACAAGTACAATTTACAGTACTGCTACATTCATCCTACTGTTTAATTCAAATTAATTTATCACGACAATCAGAGGTTTTTTGACTAACCCAATCTTTGCTTCACCCTCAGTGTAGTATTCCAAGGTTAGTCTCACATTCATGGCACCAAAGGTATTAGGAAGAGGAGATTAATGTACCCGATGCGGGACTCGAATCCGCGACATACTTCTTGCAATCAGATGCTCTGCAAATTGAGCTAATCGGGCAGTTTATAGTACAGCCTGCTTATAAATACGAGTACATTGTACTATGATTCAGTACTGCTGCATTTTCATTAAAAAATTTAAAAAAGACCATGGACTTCTATACATATATACAAGTCCTTGACAAGACTCGTAAGATATGTTTATTTTCAGACCATTACAGCATTCGATAATCTTACGCATGCGTCGTTTTTAGTGTCCAAATTTGAGTTGCAGTCCAATATGTCGACTACACTCCAATATTACAAAAAATAACGGACAGCTGTCCATTGAGAGCGATCCATTCGTAAAATTATTGGACAGTGAGAACAAAAGGATGACGTCACAGGAATTATTTAATGTTTAAGAGCGCATGAATTTACAGTATTCCATGTTCACATTCTTTGCATAAAAGTAAAATCCTCAGATCAAAAATCATTAGCTATATCTACTCGGAAGATTAAAGGTCGAACAAAATAAACTGAAAAACATTGGATATAACCACAAAGGTGTGTTTATGATTTTACTATTAAAGCGAGAGATGGAAAGGATTAAATTTGAATGAATTTTGACACCCAGTGCATTTAGCTATGTCGGGATGACATTAATAACTAAATGTATGTCTGGTTCCAAAGACTGTATTGTAACAACTCATTCAAATAACATAAACAACGTATATATAAAGTGACGTCAACGTAACGTCGCGGTAAAACGTTATATACCGTAATAGCGCCAAAGTCTATATGACGTCTGAGCGTCTAACAATAGTACATTAACTGTAATATCTAACACTCCGGGCCGCGAAAATAAACTGTAGTTAAAAATCTATAAGTCTATAAAGTAATTCAAACCATTGGTTCATATTAAGTTGAAAGTAGTGTTTATAAATTATATTCGCGAACACTGGTGTATGTCAATTATTTTAAAGTTCATTTATATGTCTCCATTGGATACAGCTTGGCAATCGGTCTGGTAGTCATGCCATTGCTGGTACGAACTCGAACAGCTCTCTCCAAACCATCTCCGCCAGTAATAAGATCCTGGATAACTGCAATGGGCCATTTTATTCTGTTGGTACTATCGTCCTGGATAAGTACGACATCTCCTATTCTTGGTGTGTCTGGATAACCATTATGGAGTTTATGGTATTCTCTGAGGGAAGTGAGATATTCTCTTTTCCATCTGGTCCAGAAATGTTGAATCGTCGTTGACTTGAAGTTTGCCAAACGTTTGACTGATTTTGAGTGGGCTCATCAGGAACGGAAGTAGGTCTGTCGTCAGGAATTGTAGGGGAAGTAACTCTTCGACCATATAGAAGATGTGATGGCTTTAGTGGATCTTCATCTAATGGATCTGATGATACGTAGGTAAGCGGACGATCATTTATGATACACTCTACTTCTGTAATGAGCGTCTGTAGCACATCAAGGCTGACGAGTGATTTTCCTAGCACTTTCTTCAAACACGTCTTGGTCAATCCAATTAACCTCTCCCACCAGCCTCCATACCAGGGAGCGCGAGGAGGTATGAACTTCCAAGTAATGTCATAGTCTGAATATTAATTCTTCAAAATGTTAGCGGCTGCGATGTAAGTTTGTGCATTATCTGACATCATAATTTTGGGTGTTGATTTTCTACTGACAAAACGACAGAAAGCCAGCATGAAGGAATCTATTGTCATATCCGGTACAATTTCCAGGTGTACTGCTCTGATATTGGCACATGTAAATAAGCAAATGTATGCTTTTCCGATAGAACCGTCTTTACACTTGGTATTTAAAGCACCCGAAAAATCAACACCAGTTACTGTAAATGGTGGTCCTCCCTGTACTCTATCTTTCGGCAATGGTGGGGCATTGGGGACACTATATGGTTTTCCAGTGATTCGTCTGCAGGTAATACACTTGTGTATTATTGATTTCACCTTTTGGCGTATACTAGGGATCCAAAACGTCTGTCGCAAGTAGGTAACTATACCCTCAGTCCCGGAATGTAACAGACTTTTGTGGGCGGAAGTAACGATCAAGTCTGTCAGTCTGTGATCTTTCGGCAACAGGAAAGGAAATCGGCTGTTTTCGTCTATCGGTGCATTTGAAATACGACCACCGCAGCGAATAATCTTCTTCTCATCCAGGTATAAGTCTAGCTGATTCACAATGTTGTATTTTTTGTTTAATGTATTATTCTTTTTATACTGGTAAATATCTGGATAACATGTTCGCTGTGCATCTCTCATCCAGATGTATAATGCGTTTTCTAATTCTTCTGGTTTCACTGGACAAAGTCGCTTTTCTTTATTTCTGCAGTAGTATGCAAAACGCAGGACATATGACGTAACACGTAAAAGTTTCTTGTAACTGCTAAACTTCTTTATCTCTATCACATTTGATATCAGGGACGTATACTTCATTGTAGATTGGGGAATTTCTGTGGGGCTTTCATTTGTTATAGATGACCACGTCATAGTGGATGATTTGTTACATTCTGGGTAGTTATCTTCTACTGTTAACCACTCTGGTCCATACATCCATAGTTTGCTATCTTGAAACTTCCTGAATAAAATTCCTCTAGACAGTAAATCGGCTGGGTTCGAATCTGTAGGACAGTACCGCCATTCGAAAGTACTGGTCAATTCAAGGATTTGCTTGATTCTATTCGTCACAAAAACGTTTTGTTGTTTTGAAGATTTAAGCCAGTTTAGAACTATTTGACTGTCACTCCACAGTATAACACGTGCACAATCCAAGCTCTTTATAATATGATCTGTAAGCTTCGCACCAATAAATGCTGCCATCAACTCAAGTTTTGGTATCGTCATTTTCTTTATAGGCGCAACCCTGATTTTTGCCATAACGAATGAGCTCTCTTTCCCAGCAACGATGTATGCTCATGCGCCGTATGCCTTCATACTTGCGTCTGTGAATATGTGAAGAACTTTTTCAAGATTGTCGTTGTCCAAAAAATAGTATCTGGGTGTTACTGTAGTTAATCCCTGATCAATATCCGACTTTACTTGGGTCCATTCTTCTATAATATCTTCAGGTAATATTTCGTCCCAGTCTATCTTACGTTGCCATAGCGACTGTAAAAGAAGTTTACTCTTGACGGTAAGTGGGTTCAGTATTCCCAGAGGGTCGTATATGGAATCAGACTGTTTCAGCAGCTTTCTTTTGGTCAAGTCATGGTTAGGAGTAATAATATTACAACATCTGCTTGGAAGGGTAAGTGTATAATTCTCAGAGTTCCATCGCATTCCAAGTACTTTTGTCGTCGTGTCTTCATCTATCACTTTGTCTGTTCTCGCGATATCTCGTAAATTCTCGTAATTTGATGCCCATGATCTCAGGTTGAATCCTGCTTTCATGAACAGTTCTCTACTGGAACTGTAGAAATTCATCAGGGTTTCTTTGTTTGGTACACTTGATAATATGTTATCAACATACAAATCCTTCGAAATTTGTTTTGTGAAGTCACATTTTACTGAAGACATATGCTTGAGAATGGTTGCATTTAGTATGAATGGCGAACATGTGGCTCCAAATAACACTGATTTAAACCGATATGTCTGTAATGTACTGCTAGGATCATCTGGGTCAGATAACCAAAATAATCTTGTGACATCACGGTCGTCTGCATCAAGTCCAATGTTTAAGAAGGCTTTCTCTATGTCCGTGGTAACGGCATAACGGTGGGATCCCAAGCGTATAAGGATGGAAGTCAGGTCATTCAATATTGAAGGGGTATTTTGTAAGCATGCATTTAAACTTGCAGCTTCCTTAGAACTTCTGCAACTGCAGTCGAATACTATTCTAATGGGCGTTGTTGATGAATCCTTCTTAACGGAATGGTGGGGTATGTAATGCAGTTTTTCGGAAGGAGTCACGTCATCGGGTACTTTCTCTATGAAACCACGGCGTTCCTGGTCTGCTATAATTTTTCCGTAAGTTTTTAGCAACATGGGTTCCTTCTGTAGTCTGTATATAACACTCTGTGTTCTTCTTCGGGCAATGTACTCATTTGTCGGGAGTAGGGGATGATTTTGTTTCCATGGCAACTTGGCGTAGTATTTGTTCTCGTTGGCACTGTAAGTGGCACATGAATTCTGGTAATTATTCAAATATTCTTCATAATCCTTGTTCTGATCTGCTGTAACTATTCCCAAGCTCTCCACTTTCCAAAACTTTTCTAGATCAATCTCTTCCTTGGTATGTGTTGTCATGAGATTCATCATGGACGTATGGAAGGAACTATTTTCTGTCTGTGCGTGGAGGGGTCCAGATAGTAGGTAACCTAATTTTGATTGTACTGCTGTTGGTCCATTTCCTCGAATCACGTTATCCTGTACAATCTGCCAGTAATAATCAGCTCCTATCAGAAGGGTGATGTCAAAGGTGCCATCTTGGCACAAGGGGTGGGCTAATTTCAGTCCGTTATGAATGACCTCTGAGCTCCTTCGTCTAAAAGTATGTTAGCATCACAACTTGTGGAGTTTGACTGTACACTGGCTATAGCTGTCTTAAGAAATACAGGTCCATCTGTATGTATGTTTGCTGAGTGTAGTATGGACGTATCGTTCTTTTCTGTTTTCTTATTCTCACTGGTGTCTGTTGTCTTCTTTTCTTGTACAGTTCCGTTATCAGATTTATTCTTACATAAACTTGTATGATGCCTGCGTGAACACTGTCTACAGTTTGACTTGGATTTACAATCAGCGACTCTATGATTTCCCAAACAATTAAAACACAGTTTATCACGTTTCACAATGTCATATCTATCGGAACAAGTCTTTACTATTAAACAGTCCGCACTGGGATGAGATTGTTTACAGAATACACACACTCTTGGTGACAGTATACCACGGTGATTATTTTGTTTATGATTCGTAATGAATGCCGCAGTAGCTGGAAAGTTTATTGGGTTCTGTAGTACATCTGTAACTGGATAACTCGTGGGAGTCATTAATTCATTTCCGGCCTCAATGATGGTTAACTCTTTCAGCAGGAACTTTCTAATGTCAGTTAAACACCAGTTGGACGAGCCATGTTCACGTGTCATGTTCCGTTTGATTTCGTTGGGAAGTTTGTTCAATATCACAGGTACTAATAAGGAGTCATATGTACTTTCACTTTGTCCTAATGAATCTAGACCTCTTATGTAAGTTTCTGTTGAATCATAGAAGTGACGTAGTGATAAAAATGAATTCACCGGGGCGGGGATATCAAGTAGGACTTTCATATAAGTTTGGATAATTTTCTCGCGTTGTCCGTACCTCTCGTGCAGAAGTGATACCGCTTTCTGGAAATTTGCATTGGTAAGGCTAAAACCTGTGACTGTTTGTAGGGATTCTCCTCTTAGTAGCGATTTCAAGTAATTAAATCTCTGTACATCTGTAAGTGATGGATTTGCATGTATTGCCGATTCATAAGAGTCCCAGAATGCCTGCCATTCAAGAACGTTTCCGGAGAAAATGGGAAGGTCTAATTTTGGTAATTTGTGAAACTGAAACTGTTTACTGAATTGAATGAACATGAATTCATACCTGACTGGTGTACTACGTCGGTATTTATAGCCGTGTTATTTCCTCCTTCGGAGTGCGGGCATGCTTGATTTTCAGGAACGGAACATGTATATGTAAAAGGTTGGGCCGTAGAATTTAAATTAGAATTTTTTACCTTTAAATTCTTCTTGATCTTGTTAATTGTTGACTGCAATATGTAACTATAATCGTGCTGCGTGATCACCTCCTCTTCTATATCGTCTTCATTGTCTGCCGGAAGTATGCCTAAAACCTGCTCGTGTAGATCGTTGATGATCTTCTGTTTTCTTCTAGTGCGTGGAGAATATTCTCAATTTCCTCAACATCATTGTCGGTGTGATCGCCAAATTTAACAGAAAGTTTCGTGATGGCTGCTTTATTTCCCTTTATTAATGCGCGTAGTTTTGACAAATTCATATTGTGGTTGTTATATTCTCTTTGATGTATTTGTGTTCGTTGTCTCTATATGTATCCGGCTCGCGGGACCAAATGTCGGTATGACATTAATAACTAAATGTATGTCTGGTTCCAAATCTGTATTGTAACAACTCATTCAAATAACATAAACAACGTATATATAAAGTGATGTCAATGATATTGTGACTTCTGACCGAAATCCGAAGAAATTGTACACCTTCATCAACAGTTAACGTTGTGAGAGTAGCGGTGTCCCACTTCTGAAGAAGAATGGGATAGGGAACAGCGACCCAAAAACCAAGGCCAGACTACTGAACGAACAGTTTAGTGGCGTCTTCAATCATGAAGATATATCTCATACCCCTACCATTGACAACGACGCTTCTCCCCGTATGAGTGCATTCAACATAGACATAAATGGTGTACAGAAACTCCTGTTTGCCCTGGACCCTCATAAAGCCCAAGGACCAGACAACATCCCAACAACTCTACTTAGAGAGGTTGCTACAGAGATAGCACCATCACTAACTCTAGTATTTGAGGCATCACTACATTAGGGCACTGTACCGGACGACTGGAAGACGGCATTCGTTACACCTGTGTTCAAGAAAGGCGACCGTACAGTACCAGAAAACTATCGTCCGATATCGCTGACCTCAATCTGCAGCAAATTACTAGAGCACATCATCCATAGCCAGGTTATGAGGCACCTAGAGACACACAATATTCTCTCCGATGCACAACATGGATTCCGGAAGAAACGATCGTGTGAAAGCCAGCTTGTGCTAACCATCCAAGACCTCGCAAAAGCTGTTGAAGATGGAGACCAGATAGACGCAGTCCTGTTGGACTTCAGCAAGGCATTTGACAAAGTTCCCCACACCCGTTTAGCTCAGAAGCTATACCATTATGGCATCCGGGGTAGCCTACTGAAATGGATATAGAGCTTCCTATCCAATAGGAGTCAACAAGTCCTTGTCGAAGGTCACTCATCCCCATCAGCACCTGTCACATCTGGGGTTCCCCAAGGTTCAGTCCTTGGTCCCCTGCTCTTTCTCCTGTACATAAACGACATGCCTGGAAAAGTAGCATCGACAACCAGACTCTTCGCCGATGACAGCCTCCTATACAGGAAGATAAAGAGCCAACAAGACGCTGTCACACTCCAAGAGGATCTGAAAAAGCTTGAACAGTGGGAGACTGACTGGCAGATGCAATTCAATCCATCCAAGTGCGAGACAATCAGGTTAACACGAAAGCGCTCTCCAATCATCACAGACTATAACATCCATGGATATCGACTCACAACAGTGCCCAGCGGCAAATACCTTGGCGCTATGCTACATGAGAAGCTCCTTTGGAATGACCATGTCAACTCTGTAACAAAGAAAGCTAACAACAGTCTGGCATTCCTCAGGAGAAACATCACCAGTTGCCCACCTGACATCAAGGCACAATGTTACAAGACGCTGGTAAGACCAATCATGGAGTATGCTTCGCCAGCCTGGGACCCGTACACTTCTAAAAACATCAGCCAGCTGGAAGCAGTTCAGAGACGCGCAGCACGGTTTGTCACTGGAGATTACCGCCGCAGTAGCAGTACCAGCCAGATGATTGCCAACTTAAAATGGCCTACTCTGCAGCAACGCAGATCTGACACCAAATTGGTACTTGTGTACAGAATCACACATTGTCTCGTTGACATCCCTGCATCAATTTACTTCCACCCTGCAGCTCTCACTACAAGGGGCCATCCCTACAGATACTTACTTCCTTTCTGCCGCACTGATACTTACAGATACTCCTTCTTCCCATCTGCAATTCGACAGTGGAACCAGTTACCGGAAACACTCGCCGCATCCCAGACCTTGGACAGCTTCAAGGCGGGACTGGGCTCTCTGCATTAGACGCACCTCACTTTTTTTAACCGATTTTATCTGTAC
This sequence comes from Lutraria lutraria, assembly GCA_964023205.1. Taxonomy (NCBI): domain Eukaryota; kingdom Metazoa; phylum Mollusca; class Bivalvia; order Venerida; family Mactridae; genus Lutraria; species Lutraria lutraria. The sequence continues at coordinate 26,939,248 of OZ026842.1, read as the reverse complement.
AGAGTTTTGTTCTGTGCCTTACAGTCACCTTGTAAATAGTACACCAAGTGCGTCAATGTCTCAGAGTGGGCCCTGCACTTTACTAGGAAGAAGAAGAAGAAGACGTCAACGTAACGTCGCGGTAAAACGTTATATACCGTAATAGCGCCAAAGTCTATATGACGTCTGAGCGTCTAACAATAGTACATTAACTGTAATATCTAACAAGCTACATACTCGTACAATAAAAAAGTGATTGTATATACATTGTATATTTATAACTAAACAAATTAAAGCTACAGAAGTACATGACAAATTTAAACATGAGAAGTATTAGGGAAAGAAAATATTAAAAATAATAAAAGCACATTAAAACATAAGAACACATTGAAGTATAAGAAATATTGAAACAAACAGCTCGGAAATTCGTTAGTTCAATTATTCAGGTTAATCAGAATGGAACTGCGGTGTATCTTATGTATATGGTTGAGTGTCTTTATGTTGAATTATTTATTTCGCGTATGTATGTTTACTAATAACGTAAACTGTTGCGTTATTTTGTATTTTTCTGTGTTGTATAAAGTTAGGCTCAGTTCTTGTTCATGAAAGATCGATATTTGTGGGTTATACCGTGTACCATGTTGATACCCGGTTCGGTAGTCTAGTATTTTAATCTGATCCTTTTCATTTCGTGCATACTTTGCATACGTGGCAGTCACATTGACAGTATTGTGGTGAATTGTGATAGCCCAAGAGGTCTGTTGTACCGGTTCTTGTTCTGTACCTTTCAACTGTGTTTTATTCAACTACTTTTATATGCCTTATTAATGATTTATTCAGTAAATGATAAACTTATTGATACATTTGATATAATAGAATGATTTAAAACCAGTAGGTTTATAATACGTTTTCGTGTAACATGAATTTATGAATATTTTAACTTGACTTACAGAATCATGAAATGCTATTGTTACAGTTCCGAAGTAGAATTAAGACGGACAATAACATTCATCAGTACAGTAGCGTGGGCGTTCGTTATACGTAACTACGATGCAGTCACACAGAAGTTGACACGTTTTAACAACACTAAGTATTACTATGTTACACATGAACACACGCGTCCGCTTAATTAATGCAGTAAACATTAATGGTTTAGTATCTAAGTAAAAGAGCTCGTATGGTTTCAAATTGCTGTTTAGACGCCAATCAATAACGAACTACGTGTATATACACTTTCTATTTGCACTAACATCCTAGTCTTCGAAATAAAGACCGCGGAAAAAACGCTAGTACGACGCCTACTGTAATTAAAGATCGCAGAGAGAATGTACACCCACTGTCTAGCAAGAATGTGCGCTCATCTTAACATAAAATGCAGGAAGTAGCTTAAGTGGCAAATTCATAGCGCTTTGTGCGCACGTAGATCGTATATTGAAGTAGTATTAACAAGAAATCCGGGCGTCCAGTGTGGAAGTTGCCTGCATTATTAATTGTAAACGTGAAAATAAGCAATAATGATAGTATTATTGTCAAACCCGTGGACAAAAGAAACCCTTGAGGAGAATACGTGGCCAGTATAAAGACAGGTTCCCATTTTTGGAGATCTTTTTTTTTTAATGAACATTATTTACGGGGTGGCCTTATTTCGGAGTTTACCGCTAATTCAGGGTTGACTGTACATCTAATATTATTGGAAAAGACATACCCCCATTTATTATTATCTTTAAACACACAAAAAATGCAAATCACTTTTTTTATGCGTACGAAACGTCAACTAAACATAAATACACATACAGAGAAAGGTCGACACAGAGAATATTGATGACCTCCCTTTCTTACACATATTCCTGATTTGTCGCAATCGTTTCTTGTAGTTTGAATGATAGCGTAATGTCCTTATGATACGCATTTTGTTGGACATTTGGAATCTGTTTGTTATGTACATTAGACCATTGTTCAAGTCTTTGGTGAATAATTTTCTCGGCTGGTAAAGGTGTAATGGGTTGGTAACCCATACATTGAGTCTTTGGTTTTCTATCTTTATGTATTAGCACTATGATTCCTAGTATACATCCTGCTGGGACATTATGTGCTTTGAATCATATTGAATAAGATACACAAGTAGTTGCACAATGTTGAGCCTCCGTATATATTAAGTGCTCATTCATTACTTCGTCATGCCCTGGGGCTTTGCGTCTTTTTATGTCCTTTACTATGCTTTCTGATTTAAAACTTATTATTTCTGTAGTCAAAATATCATCATCACTATAGTCATTAAAGCGAAGACATTCTTCGACAGTTTGCTTATGTTCTCGATGGCAATCGATGTCGTAAGCGGGCATTTTGGGGGCGTAAATACACTTTCCGAAAAGGTCGCAAAAGCATCAGCAATATCTTTTTTTTATTATATTAAGGATCTCTGACAACGGTTTCATTTGTTTTTATTTCAATTACTGTATTGTCATTTTTGTTTTGCTTAAATCAAACCATTTTTCAAAATTGTCTCATATCGCAGCTGACTGCTGTCGCTAGTTCTGTACAGACTTGCAAGTCACTTTCTTGCTTAGTTAAACGTTAAATTTTTATAAACTTCTCTGAAATCACACTATGTCGTTAGCTCATTCAATGCCATATAATGAAAATTGTTTAAAAAAACTGATCATGAATCAGTAAAAAAAAAACATCTGACCATCAAAGTTATCGCCATTTATAAAGACTTTATGATGTACAATTAAAATAGATAACAACAATCAAGTGACGCATGCTATAGTCCGACAACGACCTGTGAATGATCAAAGATCAGCTAAGTTCATCTTGTGGGGTGAGTGGCTTTTCGGAACGTTTCGTAGGTTTCCGTAATATATAGATATCAGTTATTTAACCGTCATAGCTGAGACTAAGTGCGTAGCGCGATCGGTAAAGGCGCAAACCATTTTACTTTTGAAGCCTGGTAGTCAAGATGCTGTGGGTTTGAAACACATGTGAACGTTTTTCCTTTCCATTTTTATTCGATGTTTGGCATTTTATTATTGCAAAATTTTATTTCAATATTTGGAAAGAATTTCATATGTATTTCAGGTAATTTCATTTCAGGTAATTTCATGAAATTTCAATTACTGCGTTCATTAGCAGTATCTGTACTTGAGCCACTGTCAGAATCTAATATTTTGCTTCATTATATTAAGTTATATAACATGACATCCTCTACATACTTAGGAACATTATTTGAACAGAATTTGATTTTGATTGCATATGATATATATACCTTTCAAAACATAAATGCACCGAAATCATGAGCAATGCATTATTTGAAAAAAAAGTAGTGGCAAGATTAAGGACACGAAAAACACAATTCAGTTTAATAATGTTACTAGACAGTGCGGCGCACTGATAGCTAGCTAGGCCTCTTACAGTGGTCTACAAATGTAAGAGGCCAACAGTGGCTTACAAATGTAAGATCGTGTTTAGTAATGTACTTGGTCATTGTATTACTTATCCCTATTTTAAAGAATGGAACAGTCCATGACCTTCCATCACGACTCACTGCTCGATTTCTGTCTATATTAGATATTTGCGATTTAAGACGGTGACGGTGACGGTGTTGAACTTCGGATTAAATTAAAGGGGACGTCTCACATTTATAATGAAAATGAATCACATTGGTGTACATGCATGTTATTTTAATATCTGTCTGGTAACACGACATATCAATTTTGAAAATATCTCACACTTCAAAATTGACGACTTTAACGAGTTCTCTAATCACCATTGGAATGGCGGCGCCATTGGAATTTTCACTACGTACAAATACATATATTATTGATAATCCTAATACGTATAATACTTTATATAAATTGAAAGATAAATACAAGATGATTTTTTATCATCTATATTGCAAGGTATTGGTAACCTAGAGGAAACCATTATTAGAGGTATTAACGAAAAACAAGATGCTGATCAGCTTGTTCAAGTCTTCACAGAGTTCTTAACATCAAACGGTAACCGATATTTTAAATCTAGATCTAATACTGGGAAGACAATATTTGACGATAATGATAAGCAGATGAAAAAATGGTTTAATGACGAATGTGTGCAAAAAACTGAATGCATATAAACAAGCAATTAAAACATTCAACCAAACCCGATCGGCTGAAACAAGAAAGCTAGTTTTTGATACAAAACGCGATTTTAAATATTGTTGCAGAAAGCATTAAAGAAATTATAATAAAGATTTAAGTTCAAACATGAATAAATATGCGTCACAAAGACGATTTCAAACAATGAATTTTATGAACATTTTAGATTATTGACGGGGAATGATGACGTAATAGGTAACATAGAGGCAAATGAACATTTGAATAATTTCGACAATAATCAGCAAAACGTAACATACCCGTAATTAGATTTACCTATAACGGTAAACGAAATAATAAAAGCAATAAAAAAGCTTGGTATAAATAAGTCATCAGCGTTAGATAACACAATCTATGAGTATTTCAAAGAAACAGTTAACATTACTGGACATGCATTAGAAATTTTATTTAACTATATTCTTAATTCAAAAGTATTTCCGAAAAGCTGGTCCTCAGGGGTGATTATACCATTTTTTAAGAAAGGCGATCCAACAAACCCGAATAATTACAGAGGCATAACTCTGGTAAGCTGTTTTGCGAAGGTATTTACAAGCATTATTAACGACAGGCTTCAACAGTGGGCGACAGAATATGATGTACTAACCGACGCACTATTCGGTTTAAAAAAAAGTATAGCACAGTCGATGCGATTTTCATCTTAAATTCACTTATAGAAAGACAATTTTCTAACAGAAAAAAATTGTTCTGTTACTTCGTTGACTATCAAAAAGCTTATGACACAACTAATAGAATGAACTTATGGTATAAACTTATAAAATTAGGAGTAGATGGTAAATTATTCTCTGTCATTCGTTCTATGTATGAAGATGATGTAAAGTTATGTGTTCAGTTTCAGATTTTTTTAAATCGGACCTAGGTTTATTTCAAGGTGAACTAACGTCACCGTTATTGTTTTCACTATTTATAAATGATATTGAAAATCACCTTCATGAAAATATATATGCTGGTATTAACTTAGAACAACTCGACGCCATAGAATTATAAGGTCGTAAGTAAAAAACTGCAGTTTTGGGAAATCGAGAAAAACTAATTCTTTCTTTTTTCCTTTATTGAACCATATTGGAGTTAATGTCTTTAAATGATCAAAAAGTATCAAATCAGCGTGATAATGACCTGATTAATGCTTTTGTTAGCATATTGGAACAATATTAGAATTTAAACGTACGACTTTTTACTTTTGACCATTTTTCATACAATAACAAAAAACAAAAGGTCGTATCTGCAACTTACGACCTTTCCTTACACAAAGCAATCGATTCTTACTCAAAGTAAAACGTCGTAAGTCATTTAAAATACATACTTAGTTACGGCAACAGATACGCTAAAGTCTTTACATGTTACTATTAATGTTAATTTTATTACAATCAAAAGAGACAGGAACACAAAACCATGTTTTTAATCATGAGTGCATGTTCAACTCGAGAACTGACGTAAACGTGGAACTGACATTACGTAACCTAAGTATGTATACACTATTCAGATATAAGAAGTGAAAATACATTAACAGCTGATACATAAAATACGAATTACATGTATATGATAACAAACTGTTAAACATTTCAATGGACTTACATGGTATGCTCAATTATGTATTGTGCAATATTTCAAAATGAACTGACAAAAATGTTTTAAATAACTTTCCATCCCCTCAAAGTATTTCCCGTGGTACATAACTTCAGTCTGCGTATCCATTTCTGAAATGCGTCAGGCTTGACTGCATTGTGTATACCTCAGAGGCACTGGCAGACATCTAAGCAAAGGGATTGTCTGTAGTGATATTGAAACCAACTTAGAACATTTTCATGATCACTTTATACCGATGGCCTTGTCATCATCGCAGTCTGAATGGAAGAATGTGTCAGTAGGCAGTTGACAGAGGCTCAGAGTGAACACCGGGAAGACCAAGATCATGATCGGTGGTACATACCTGGGCGAGTTCCCATCTGCCGTCTGTCGCACCGGTGTAGGCAGCAACAGTATAAACTGCAACGGGTGCAAGTACTGGGAAGGAGATAACCTATCTTCCACATTCATAGTGATGAAACATTGGCACGAGTCAAAAGAATGACAGACGCAATGGAGTACAGCCATGTTTAAGTTGTTTGTAAAAGGAATGGTGTACTTTGTAGTATAATGTCAGTCTAACACAATTTTAAAAAGCCGTTATATTTTTCGTCAGATACAGGAAATAACACTGAATACAGTAAACCAAACTCATAACCTTGAATATTTTTAATCTGGGGCTTTCTCCTACCGGACTTAATGAAGTCAAATGACTGTCACTCAGCATTATACAGTTACTCATAACTAAAGTATCTTTTACTTGAGTCACTCATCCTGTACTGAAATGAATGGATTTTATTCCACTTAACAATGGCTCAATCAGAGAGAATACGTTAAATTGGTACAGTTCATGTACAATATACGGGAGGTAATGCATTAATTCAGTCGGACGACGCCATCACGTCATTACTTCTAGCGAACCGTTCAAATGTTGCGTGGATCGAGCAACTCTCCATCTGCGAATGACCACTCTCAAAACACTAGTAATTATGAGTGATGCAATTAACAGGTAGATAAGCAATACTGTAAGTAGTATATGGCGTTACCCTGGGTACCAAATCAACGTAATTGGTACCCAGAAGTTTTCAGAATTGGGACAAATTGGGACAAATTGGAAATCAATGTTGTACCCCAAAATAGTATGAAATGGATTTTAGGAATGTTCTGGGTACTGTGTGTGTTTTGTTATTTGTACTGTATAGACTAAATATTTATTTGAGACAATGAGAGAATTTTCTTTCGAAAAGACATGGTGGCCCTGAAAAGGGCCGTTGGTGGTCCTGAAAAGGACCGTTGGTGGTTTTTTAAACCGTGTTTGCTGACTGATCTGGTTGGGTACATAGTTCGCATTGGCAGTCTGGTGGGGGATAGCAGAGCCTGCATGTTGAATCCCCACAGGACCATTCCTGTTCTGGTACTGGTGGTTGTTCCGTGTACTCAACTTGAGCGGTAGTGATGATACGCCAATGCTCTTCTTCTTGTTGTTGTTCCCGTTGTCTATTCGCCGTTCGTTCCCGAGCATCTCGCTGCCTTTCTCTGACTTGATCTCGAAATTGCTCTCGCATTTGAGATAATTCTTCTCTATGATGAAATCGATTGGTTTCAATGGTATTCAAAGTCTCACCAATGGTTTGAAGATCACGTTCCCTTTTTCTAACAATGCTAGCCGCTAAGCGACTGATTGAACGCCATACCCTGCTCTGTTTTTCAGTCAGTTGTTTTGCTGTTTTGAGTTCATTGAATAAAGCCTCCATCTTGAGTGTTTGAGTTCTCAGAATGAAATGAGGCATTGTATTGTAAGACGGAGTATTTTTCTGTTGAAGCGCCGCCCACTCTCGTGGTTGGATGACGTCATATCGCTTGGATGACGTCACCCTAGGGTTGGATGGCGTCACGCGCCAATGTACCGCACAGACATGTGCTTGATTTTTATGAACTTAGAAAAAAGATAACAGACACCTAGTTTCAGTTTTTCTAAACTTTTATTTTTGTAACAAGAAAACAGTAACAACATGAAACAGTAACATTGTTTAATGATCACCATAAAGAGTTGTATTTCTATGTGTGATACTATGATACAAACGGTTGTGACCTTCTGGTCTAGAGTTACGTTGAGCACAACACTTTTGTCCACACTTGTTCACATATTGAGCATGCATGTAATAAGTACCATAATATTGTTGAAACCAATGCGTCACATAAGTGTCATTTTTTCCATACATGTCCGGTTTGAATCGGGTTAACAGTATCTGGTTCAAGTCACATTCACGTGAGATAAAATCCAAAGCGAATAGACAATACACACCACACACCGGTAACATATCGCCTTGTATTCTCATGGCATTCCACAGATAAGTTTTGTTGGCATGTTTTTTCACAAAGGTTAGAATCTCTTCGAAAGGAGGTAATCCGTAGGAATCAAAGTACACTGCTTTATTGTCTTTTAAATAAAGAGCCACCCAGTGTTCTCCACGTTGATTCCCGTTATGGGTATTCACAATATAGGCTTTCACGTCATGCGGTTTCTCTGAAGGTAATTGATCTTTGGCACAAACACGAGCATGTAGTGGTTTTAATAACGGTGAATGATCTAATAGGTATTGTAGTTCATTCGTCTCCATAATGCCAATTTCTGTTGACACGTTCAGCCCAAACACTGATCCATTGATCTATGAACTGATTCTGAGTGAGTTCTTCTTTAAATTGAATCCATAATCGACACGCGTCTCCTTTTTCACTATCGGTCAAGGTCACTAATTCAGGATACCACTTTTCCATGACCTTGAACACGTCCAAACGTTGAATCGCTTTTTGAATGTAAAGTTCTGTCCACTCTTCCGTATTCGTGTATAAGCAGAGTACATGTTGTACTTGACTAGGATGATTCACTCGACAACCATAACAGTCTTTATGCACTTGATTATAAATTAAAGATTGGAGTGCTTCTGTGACGTGATGATTCAAGCACTCTTGTAAAAAGTCCGTCCTTGAACTTGTACAACAAGGATACGCCAATAACTTCATTTCGTAATCTTGTCCTTTTTCCAGGTGTTCAATATCCATGTCTTCCATCTTAATAATCTAGAAGCACTTCTCTGAATTGATTGATTTCAATTTGATTGTCGTATTCCGCAAATACAATCACGTTGATGGCTTGTGCAAGTGCTGTTCCAAAGTGAAATTCCAATCTCAGATTGCCCGTTTTTATAGGATGGAGTTGACCTTCCTCGCAACCTTGATCTGCTGTCAAGTCCAACCCCCACAGTGTGTATCCGTTCCGATAATCATTCATGCTCAATCCAAATGAACGATTGAGACCAAGAGCTCCTGTCGCTTGATAGAGTGACATGTAGGATCTTAGAACTTCTCCCGTTTCAAAATTGGGTTGAAACGCTTTGTTATGAATACTTTTTCCGTCAATGCTGACTTCTAGATGATTCAGTGTAAAATGACGGAAATCAAAGGGGTTGGTAGCCATGTCTCCATTCATGTCTCCATTTCTTACCATACCGATGATAAGACGTTTTGGCAATTGACCTTGAAATAAATGATCTTCAATCTTGGATCGTTGACCGTTAGGAATCGTAAATGTTTTTACTTCAGTTCGTCGGATGGGGATTTTCATGTTATGTTGAGCAATCTGTTGATTGAGTTGATTGGCTACCACTGGCAGTAAATCTACTGTTCTTACATTAAATCCTGCTTCTAGAAACTTGATTTTAGCCGGTGCGGCACCCATGAGACAGAATTGAGGTGACGCTTTGTTTAGTCTTAAGCGTATTTCCATACCATTGGGTAAATATTTATCTTGCATCATCAGATCCAAATGAAGTCGTCCACATAGTTCCACCACACGACTTTGAAGGACACGATCACGTCTCTCAATATAGCCCAGGTTACCCCCGTCATGTGCGTGGGTGTTCATATGACCAGGGGTGTCTTCACCCCATAACTCTAGCGCCTGAAGTTGAGTGTCTTTACAGCTTGAGGTGAAGGAGAGTAAATTTTCTATGTATGCCCGATAGGCATACGTGTCCGCATTGCTGGTGATCAGTTTATTATTCAGGTACACATCAATGCTTGAGAACATACTGTGAAAGAAATTGTTGACGGTAGCAATTTCACTGTCGGCCGCTAGGTCTGTACCATCTGCCTGTATAATTTTGAGTTTTAGGTACAGGTAAGATTGATTCAGATCTGTCCATTTTTCTGTCTGTGCAGGAATCACAAATTCAATCGGAGCATTATTGTCCAGGGCAGAAATGGGATAATGCTCAGTCCATTGACCTTCTTGCATGGCTGTCATGGTAGGTGGCACAACAGACACATCCAACTCTGTCTTACTACATTCACAGGAACCGTGTTGCATCATGATTAATCGAAAATATCAAGAGGTCTGGCCTGCTTAACTCGGCGATGATGAAGTTTCGAATGAGGTCTTTTCTTGACTGGTTTGCTCTTTATACGTCTTTTAGGGCTGGCCACGGCATGTAGCAAGGATTCACCCACATCTTTTAATACAGAGGCTCCACGTTTTCGTATTACTTGTTTAGCGTTTGATCCTGTCAAGATATCTTTGATAGCGGCTTTTCCTTGCTGGAGTCCTTCTTTTTTCAAGGTGCGAACTCCAGATTTCACAAATGGATTCAGTAAAGGTATAATTCTTTTCATGGCTTTCTTAAACATGGATCCAAGTCCGTGTCCATATTGTCGAGGTTGACCTTGGTAAGTAGGTATCATTGTCTTTGGCGTAGGTGTAGTTTCACCATAGACTTCCCATGAATAAACTGAATAGACTGGCCAGTGTCACCCCTTATATGGATAGTGATGGTGTCAAAGTCGGCTTTAGCCAGTGGTACATAGTGTAAATTCAAGAACTCGAAATGAATATGAGGGTTAGTTCCTGCTTTCGTTCTCGGATCAAATGGAGCTACACGTAAGATGGGGGCTTCTATGTTTCCCAAATAGGTATAAGACGCAAGGTCGGAATAAACAAACAAATGATTATGACCCATGTTAATATCTACGCCATGAGGAAACGGATCTGGAGTGTCTTTAAAAAAGATGGTCGAAGAACTATCAGGGGCTCCACCCAGTTTAATAAACATGTGAGGATGAAACTGAATGCCTAGTTGATCCGAACTGTCCAGTTTTGCGCGTTTACTTTGTCCTGAAAAACCCATGGTAAATCGAAGGCCTTTCTGTTTAAATATTTTACCCAGATTATCTTTCACGGTAAAGTCAATCGTCTCGATCAAATGTTGGGGTGTGACATAAGTTCCTACAGGAATACAAAGTCGTACACCTTTTTCTTCTTTATTGGGGAGAGTACAATAGGTCTCAAAGTTTTCTAAGGCCTTACCCAGGACAGGATCATGTGTGACAATGTAGAAATGTCGCTCTTCTTCAGTGACATTAATGACCTGACTAGGAACAATCATTTCCACTAAGGCAATTTCCCAGTCTTGTTTATTGAGATGGATGGGTTTTGCCAGTTTGGTACGAAAACAACATTGCGTATTGTCTTGGAATAAATCCATAGAGCTATCACTCATGAGTGTGATGTAAAACGAACTCATGTTGATTTAGGTTTATTGAATTTCAAGGAGGGATTCGGTAGAATATAACCTAGAGAACTACTTAAAAGCAGAAGCCACAATTCTCGATCGGGTCGTTGAAAACACAAATTAAATAGCGATACGGTAATAATAATAAATACCACTACAATTTGTGACAAAAAAGTGACCTTATTTTTGGGTTCACACAATTTGGTTTGCTCTGAGGCAGTCACTACCACACTGGCCGTATCGGTTTGAGACATGATGTATTTATTAACTAAACGAGATGGGATTCGGGAATCCAACTGTCAAATTTCGAAGGATAGCCTTTCCAATGCACTTTAATTTCTCGTCTTCCGTCTACCTTACTCTGGCGATGGGCGAGCACTGATTCAATTTCATAGATAGCATCATCTTTTATAACCTGTACTTCAGAGAAATAAAACGAACCCAGTATGGGTTCTCCGTCTAAATCAGTCAATTTCACAGTAGCAGGAGAGGTCTTTTTGACTTGGATCACTTTAAACAGTTCAGTGGTCCAGTTAGGTAGATAACCTTTATCAAATGTACGTTTTGTTTTATTGATACGAACAATATCTCCCACATGAAGAGTCGTCGACGCTTTCTTTCTTGATTTTCCATACAAGGTCAAGGCCACTTGAGATTCGTTATTCTCATTTACGGATACGGGTGCCATTTGTATACTACGATGAACACGATGATTATAGGCATGCACGAGATCAGGCAATACCTGAATATACCTTCGTGTTTTATGATGCGTAAAGTATTTCCACATGCGTGATTTTAAGGTCCGTTGAAAACGTTCCACTATACTAGCCTTCGTTTCTGGGTTTTCAGTCGTAAAATAATGAATCCCTACTTTGTCTAAAAACTGTTGAAACCTTTGATTCTTGAATTCTGTTCCTTTATCGGTTTGCAACGCTTTAGGTTGTCTCGTTTTAAGAATAGAGCGAAACGCTTCCACCAATGTGAGCCCCGTTTTATCCTTGAGGGGAACGACCCAAGCATATTTTGAAAACACGTCAATGACACACAACAAATATCGATAAGGGGTGTTGTACTGAGCCAAGGATTGCATGTCTGCCAAATCAGCTTGCCATTGATGATCAATACCACCCACAATCGTTTTCCGTCTCGAGAATACCCTACGGATAGGTTTGTGCAGGGTATAGGTCTTTTGTCCCTTCAACCAGGATCGCACTTGACTTGGCGTAATGGATTTCAGTTGAGTTCGAGCTGCTGTAGTAAGACGTTCTACCCCACCAAAACCAGCCGGATGATGGGGATCATAATAAATCTGATGTAACAGACTGTCTACCTTTTTGTTCATGTTGTCTAGTAGGCTTCCCACTTAGGTTCTGCTTTCATCTGTTTGACAGGTTTACTTATAGGTTCTGCTTTCATCTGTTTGGCAGGTTTACTTATAGGTGAACGAGACTCAACAAAACTATCAAATTCATCATCTTCCTCCGAATCGTCTGCTTTTTGCATCCATGACCATCTCCGTTTATTTCCTATCGCTTCTTGTGGTACATTGACATCTCTTAGTCCACTAGAAAACTGTTCCCATCCTCTAGGCTCCGACCCTTTTCTATGACGTATGACATCATTGACCAAATCAATAATGTTGGATCCTTGTATTGGTTTTCCATGGTATTCCAACATCCCTTGATCATTCCATGACATGTGGGGATGATTTTGTAGAAAGTGTAATAAAAGCTGAGTTTTTCGACGCATAGTAGTAGGAACACTTTCAAGAATCCGATCCGTCAATGTAGCAGGAGCCGCTTGTGCCCCTTGTGCACCTTGAGCAGCTGGAACAACCGGTGCAGCCGGTGCAACTGGTGCAGCCAGAGTAGCCGGTTCACGTGCTTTTTGATGAGACAGTTGAAACTTTTGCAAGACTTGCCCATAGTGTTGTGCTTTTTCTGATTCAGACAACGATTCATTTTGTAATACGTCCCCCATTTGTTTCTGTAAATCGGATGTTTGACTGACCTGCGGGGGAGGAGGTAAACGTGGTCGTTGTTCTGTTTTCCATCGATTCATCTCTTCTAGCATTTTGAACGGGACGATAGCCATTTTCTTCATAGCTTTTTCACCAGTGTGGCAACACCTCCACTGAGTGCTCCTGCAGCAACAGCTTTAGCAATGATTGGAGCAAGAGCCAGTAATGGAAATAATCCTCCTTTTTGATTCAACACACGTTTCTTTTTTTGAATGGATACTCTTTTATCTGCTAAAGTGCGGAGATGTTGACGCTTGGACTTCAACCTTTGCTTTTGAGAGGGGGATAAGGCAACATTGCCTTTTAAAACATTCTGACAGCATTCTGACACACATTGAATCATTTCTTTAGATGCTCCATGTATCATCTTTCTTCTTAACCCATCTGGGGCTTGAGTTAAACCCAAAACCAGATGTCCGTATTTATGCAGGAGTGGTCTCTTTGGTGCCATTATGTCAAATAATACCTGTTTTTACTTCTTCACAGCTTTTATACTAAAGCATCAAAGGCTTGTCTTGAAGCTGGATTCATAGGACCCTGTCTCATCAGGTGAATACGATGTCTCAAAAGGGGTTTCAAGACAGCCTGTCTTGATAAGGTAGATAAGGATAGGGGTGAAAAACGGCACAATGGAGTGTCTGGTGAACTTCTTGAACTGGGAGATGATCTACTAGATGATCTGCTGGATGAACTCCTAGGTGTGCTAAAACTACTTGACCCACTGCTTGAATAACTACTTGGCGAACTGAAGCTGCTTGGTCCACTTCTAGATGAACTGCTTGGCCCACTGCTTGAATAACTCAAACTGCTTGGTCCACTTCTTGAATAACTTCTAGATAAACTGCTTGGCCCACTGCTTGAATAACTCAAACTGCTTGGCGAACTTCTAGATAAACTGCTTGGCCCACTGCTTGAATAACTTCTAGATAAATTTCTTGAAGAACTGCTTGGTCCACTTCTTGAATAACTTCTAGATAAATTTCTTGAAGAACTGCTTGGTCCACTTCTTGAATAACTTCTAGATAAATTTCTTGAAGAACTGCTTGATCCACTTCTAGATAAACTTCTAGATGAACTTTTAGGTGTGCTAAAACTGTTTGATCCACTTCTAGAAGAATTTTGAGATGAGTTTTTAGATGAATTTCTAGATGAGCTAAAGTTCAAACTACTCACAGGACTGATAGGAGACCATTGTAACTTACTGATTGGAGTTACAGCCATAGAGGGTGTTGAAGTGGTTTGCTTTCGACGACGGAGAGTAATAAAACGTTCATTGATCTTGGCAGGCGATTTTCTAGCTTTTTTAGCTGGAGCTTTTCTAGGTTTTCTAGCAGGCGATTTTCTTTTAGCTGGAGATTTTCTAGGTTTTCTAGCAGGCGCTTTTCTTTTAGCTGGAGATTTTACAAATTTACGAATCGTCTTTTGACCATTCCATCGGAGTAAACTTCGTATCATGACTCCACCAAGAAATCCACCTCCTCCTGGTTTCAATATGAGTTGACGTTTAGTATCCATGTCCACTTGATCATCTCCCAGCTGCTCTAATTCATGCTGATGTTTTTGCATAAAGTTTTGTGTTTGTTTAGGTAGCACAATTTTCTTTTTTAAAATCACCTTTGCTGCTAAGGTGAACCACTTGAGCATTTCTTTTAATCCAGACCGTAGCATTTGCTCCCGTACAGTAGGGTCTCGTTCCTGACCCAAATGTTCTAACGATTGAGCTATGGCTGTGGCTGACATGATGACTGAATGATCTTATATGAGTAAACGATGTTTATATATACACAACTGGCCCACGTTTTTCTCCAGTGATCCAGTGATGAAAAATATCAGTTCTTAACCGATAACTGTCTGGTGTTTGAGGGTGAAAGTCAATCACTAAATACCCATGAGGTGTAGAGATAGCATCTTGATAAGCGGGTAACAAGTGTGGCAATTGAATTTGATTCGCCAACACTTTGATTTGTCCTTTATCTCTTGTGTTTTGAAATAAGATCATGTAATGTGCATTTAAACTCAGGGTACGACTGGCTTTCGATTGTTGAAACATGTTTTGTGTAATGTAGATCACACTAGCATTACGATGGTGACCTTTTCGTGTAAACCATAATTTGATTTTCTCTTCATCTTTATCACCAAGCATGTCATCAAATATAATTAAATGAGGAATGGATGTATCCTCTACTATCTCTTCATCCTCGTCAGGTATCCCCTGTATGAACCGAATACTAGGTTCTTGTTCTTGTAATTGTGCATAGGCTACTTGCCATTCTTTGTAACACCATACAATACGCTCTGGTACTACTTGAAACAAATCTGATTTGTATTCCAACACCTTTTTTACAAATTGTGTTTTACCAGAGCCACTAGGGCCTGCGATAAACATATTGCAAGGATGCTTAAAAAGTAAACTGGACTCCATGACGTGAAAATCACAACTAACACTATTGGAAGAAAAACATTTTATTTATTTGTGTAACAAGTTTATGTATGAGTACAAGAATAATCACAACAAGAACAACACATGTCATGTAAGGGTAACAACAGTTTGTCAGAAAATTCAAACACACATTCTGAATGTCCAAATTGACTCAGAAATGTTAACACAGAGTCATTGTTCACCACCTGTTTGAACCAATCCGTTTCACTCAAGTCCATGGGTACTGATTGTTTATAAAATGAATTCATCACATGAAGTCCATGTTTCATTTCTTCAAACATGTCTGGTGTACTCAACTGTTGTCGAATCCATTCCAGAGAATGATGACCTTCAGGTATCTTCATACGATAAGCAAATACCAATGCTTTTCTCAACAGGGTATGGTTCATAATATCAAACTGTTCCATTCTCGAATCGTGTGAATCACTCTATCGTTACATACATAAGTATTCCAATCGTCTCGATGGATAGCTTTCAAGTCTAAGTGTGCACTGATCATAGCATCACGAATCATCTGTCTAAATAGTTCAAACGTGTGAGGATTCAGAATCCACGCGCGAATGTCCTTGACCTTGACAAGGTCATCTTGTACAATACTGTATAACGTATCCGTATACAGCTCAAAGTCCAAAATGTAATATAAACTTATAAATCGTCTAGATGGTTTAACCATAATTGAATATTTCCTGAACAAATCACTATTCTAGGTCGATTCGCATGAACGGCTTCAATCTCGTCTTTGACTTCTCTTAAACGGTGCCTTAATTTATAGAACACGGCACGATACTGTAGAATATGAATAACATGAGTGAACGGTACCTGTCTCTTAAATACCATGATACCACGTATTTTAAACTGTGAATACGGACGCCATCCGGGGTGAGATCTCCCATTGTCCTCTTCAGCCATACTGAACCATATCACATTGGGGGTAGAACGAAAATTGTTAGCTAAGGCAGATACGTCGCTCAAATTAGCATCGTGGATTAAAAAATCCCATGTCGTAGATAACATACGATCTAAGCTTTGTTGTACCACATTCAGTTTTCGTAGAATCGGTAATTTTTGGTTAAATGACAAGTCCTGGCGATCACCTACATCCTTCAACAGTCTCTCTATCCGTCGATGATTTGTATGTTGTAAGCTATGTATAGCATTATGAGTAGCCCATGTGTGCACTAACTCCATCTTCCATGTTTTAGCGTTAGCCCATATGACATAACGATAAATTTTAAGTCTCAGCTCTATCGGTAGTAAGGGTATCCAATCCATGTCTTTATGAATAATGAATTTTAGATGACTTGTTCTAGGCCTCTAGCTCAAAGGTCAAGGTCAGTCATGTAGATAACCATAAGGCACAGTCATATGATTCTCGACCACAATACGTTTGGTATATACCGAACGAAATGTTTTGACTTGTTTCTCACTGGTCACGGTTCTGTCCTTATGACGTTTAATCCGAGAAGCATATTCAACTACGGTCGAATAATGATGTCTGTCTTTCACACAATCCACCATCGTATTGAAATTCACTTGTTGAGTGGCATTGTAGTCTAACGTAATGCCTTTCACTTTGCATTTTTGATGGAGTTCACCGTTTTCAATGTATTCATAGCCATAGTTCTTTGGACCTAAAGCGACATATCTCACAATACGACCCTTTGGTACCTCATCTGTCCATTTTCCCAATCGACTGGAGATAATAGGAACATTATAGCCATCAGGGTCATGAATGTACATACAACTGTCTGTGTCAAAATACAATACTCTCTTTCCTAGAGGTTCAAGCACTTTGTACAGTTCTAATCGAGCATAAGCCGTCACAAATGAAGCCACCACAGGATTGGCTGATGAATGAGGGTCTGCTTTGTCCGATTCATCAGTATAATTCATTAACATGAATTCATCATGATCAAAACACTCTGCATATTTCACAGACTTTTTAGGATCGTTCAGTATTCCGTAGAACTGGTCTAATCGATGAACATACTCTGTTTTAGGCAAGAGGTTGGTTTGAGCATTTTTGCCCCAGAGACAATTCAGCATGGTTTTGGCAAAAGCTCGTTTTCCTGGATTTTTCTCCACCTGTTGCAAACGAATTCCTTCAGCTTCAAAATAATCCTGTTTAAATTTATCTTGAGCCTCTTCCGTATCCACCCCTGGAGGATATCCACTAGCCTCTTGTTTCATTTTCAAGTATTTGTCAATGTATTGCCGATAGACGTCCGTACTCCATTCATCCCAGTGCCATACATGATACACTTTTGATACTTGATAGCCTAAAGCAATAGCTTTAGCCAATTCAACATGAGTCCATGTGCCATACAAGAACCGTTCATACGGTGAATGTGTACAATAATCCATCTCCTTCTCAGCACAGGTACGGCATAGCGTAAACACCATTTTGCTATTACAGTGTATGGGTAAGACAGGCATCCATAAATCTTGCGGGGGTAGAACACGGCATTTAATCAGTCCTTTGTATTTCTCAATATGCTGTTGATCAATTTGTTCTTGACTCATGATCACTGGATGGCCTATCGGATAAGTCCTGTACTTGTTCACATACGGATAGAGAGAACAAATATCCACATATTTGATTTCTTGGTCGTTGTCTACTTCATGATACAGTCGAACGGCATTCGTACGACCTCCGAACAAAGCTTCCCTGGGTTGTATCGGTTCTTGACCATGATAGAATCGTTCCACTCTTGTCTTATAGGCAGGATCCTTTTGACAACGCTGATCAAATTCACATTCCCACATGACCACAACAGGGTACCCCTGTTCTTTCAAAGACTCCAGTCGTTTATACGTATCGTGATAGGCCTGTTGCATGCTTCTCAAAGTATACGGATTGATGGTACTTCGGTTAGGAAAACAGGTGGGGCACCCATGGTACCAACATCCCATGAATTCATACACGGTGTTGGTCTCTTGACAATAGCCATCCACGTAATAAGGTCCAATTTTGACTTCGCCTTTGTTATTCAAGGCATGCCGAATATGTATCTCTTCGGTGACAGCCATCATTTGTAGCCAACGTATGCCTTTCATGGAATACCGGGTTTTATTGGGATACCCGGCATCCGAAATCACGGCTAAACTATGAGGTGGCATGGAATTTTTGCGCCAGGCTTTGTTACACACTTGAGCTAATGTGGTAGCTTCAGTAAATGGATCTATTTGATCACTTTCCAATAATTGTTGACGAAATTCTCCACACCCGCGTCTTAAAATGTCCACATCCGATTGACAGTATTTCTCCATTTCCTTTTGAAAATCAAATACGTCACCTTTTCTTTCATTGTACCAGGTTAAAAACTCTTCACGTCGCTCTGGTTTCATACTATCCGGTTTGTAAAAGTGTAGCGGCAAATAAGGTCCCACATAATCTTGATACGCCAAGGTGTTTGCATAGAATGGAAACCATCCTTTGGCTAACTCGGTCAGTCCAAATGTATTGGGAAAACCGGAGAGAGGCATACTCAGGAAACTGAGGGAGTCAATCATGCGTATTCCATGCACTCTCAATTGAATGATTTTACTACCATTCATAATCAACTGGGGTTTCGCCGTCCCCTGAGTGACCACATATCTAAGAATAAACTGAGCGTCATAGCCTTGAGCATTGTGGGCTATCACTGTCGATCCTCGATGGGTAGGGAGGAATAGCCAAGTACAGAATTGTTGTAACGTATTTTCACCACGGAATGTCATTTGTCTGGCTTCATTCACCTCTTCACAATACTCACATGGAGCTTTCACTGACTTACACATACAGTCACCACAAGCACGTTGAGCCACACAAAAATTAGGGATATGTTCTCCAGAATCAAAACGACATTCAAAATCAAAAAAGATGAATGGTACTGGTGGTTGTTTTCTATCGGGTGGTTCATACGTTGGAATGTAACAGTCATGATCTGGTCCTACTATGGCTTTACAACACCTGCATTTCTTTGTCCCTGGGCAAACGTGACTCCGTTTCGTTTCAATCACCTTTTGCCCACATTTCTTACAATTCCATACGGATTCACAAATGGTTTTACGTTGTTTTCCCGTTTTTGTTTTATGATTGTCAAAACATGCCTGACTCTGGAATAGGCGACGACAATCCGGACATCTTATAGATTGTCCTGCTGGGCACAGGGTGTGAGCATAACACTGACAAATATGGCTACACTGGTGTCCTTCACGGTGATCATAACCGACATCGCACCATTCACAATAATAAACCCGTCCGAGAAATCCGGTAATGGATACAATACAGTCATAATGATTATCATGGTGAAAGATATGAATCACACGACTTTTTTCAGTCATAGCAGGTGGTTTGAATAACAATTCACTTCCATAATGTTGTGGATGGATTTTAATCACATAGCCTGGATAGAGATAGTCCTGTAGTTTTTGGTATTCTTCTATACCACACGACTGATCCGATGAAATACCCACTTGCTTTAATAATGCTTCAGCTTCGTATTTTTGAAGATTTTTCTTAGAGCGACGTATATAACCCCATCGTTTTTTCCATTCCGGGGTTTGATTTTCATGTAGTTTGCACCGTCCTACCACAATCGATCTAGCTAAACACATAGAGTCTTTACTATTGTCAATACACACAACACTTGTCTTTGACTTCCGCATACTGAATAAGTTTGATGCTTTAAACGTTTTCTTTCCGGATCCCTGTGGCATAGCAATATGCGTAATTTCCATCTGTGCCGCCCCATCATGAATTTTAAATTGACGGTTACTCTGTGCCACACGTTCAATTTCATCCAATAATGTATCTCCACTAATACGAGATGCCCTATTAAACGGAACATGTATCCCAAAGTCCAAATCAGGATGTAGAATAGATACTCGAACTCGATCATTCGATCTCACTTCACATCTCTTGTAGAGTTGGTCCATCATATCATTAAACAACCTGTTTGTAAATTCAAACGATTGATTATACGGTTGAAATGTCACATCATATACTTTGGATTGAGTCTTAAATTTCCTTGACTTTCTTTCCATGCGTGACTGTATGTCATAATAGTCGCGCACAGGCTCAAACTTACTTCGTTTAGTTGGAGGTTCATCCTCACCACTAGTACTGTCGGTATCTGACATGATTATGATCTTAAAACTTCTCCGCCGTTTTTTATAGTTCGGGTTCAAGGTCACAACGCGTGACACTCTATAAAAGACGTACGCTCCGTCCGTTTTTTATCATTTCAACATGAGCGATCCTAAAATGAACCAAGCTGAAGAGAACCGAGATCAAACTTTGATGTATTCATTAAAGAAGAAAATTAAAGAGCTTAACAACTTAGCGGATCAGCTCTGTGGACAGAAAAATGTAACATGGGATCATATCAAGTGTTATCGTTGTGGAAAGAAAGGACATTATTCTACAAGCTGTACGGAACCCTTCAACAATGAATGTTTTTATTGTCATGAACAAGGACATTTCATCGCAGACTGTCCTAAGAAACAAGGTGAACAGGTCGATCTACAGGACGCAGAACAGAGTAAGAAAAAACGTAAATACAAAAAGAATCCAACAAAAACTGTGAGTGACTTTGTGTAATCCAGACAATGTGTTGGACAATGTGTTGGACAATTGTGTATAAATTGGAGACTAAGTGAGTTGTATTGTGTTGTACTTTGTTGTACTTTATAAATGTTTTCAAAAATAAAATGATAGACAATGTAATATGCTTTTGTCTTTGCTTGAGATATAAAACGAATCTAACACATATGGTGGCCCTAATAAGGGCCGTTGGGTAATTCATTGCATTTCTGCAAGAAATAGGTATCGCCAATAGTTGGCTCTCAAATCCTCATCATAAAAGATGGCAAGGTCAGGGTATAAATTACCCATCTTGATATCCATCTTCACTTCTACACATGCATCTTGGAATTCAGACAAGTCTGGGTACAAATTACCCATCTTGACCACCCAAACATCTTCTTGTTCAGGTTCATCAGAAGAACTTTTCAAGCAGTTGCCCATGTTGAATCATGAAACATAAATGAGCTATGGAACATGAGAAAAACACTGACCTAGAACAGACCAATGAAATGCCAGTAAAATAGACCAATGAAATGCCATTAAAATAGACCAATGAAATACCGTTAAAATGGACCAATCAGAGTCCTTGTATCATAGTCAGTGAGTGACCTTGCCTTGATCTAATTTCATTCTGTATCAAGATGTCACAGAGAACAGTCAACATTATCAAAAGAAAATATGCCGCCTTAGGGCAGTATATAGAGCAGCTGGAAATGCAGCTAGAAGAGCTGCGGTTGGAGGTGAAGACCCTGAGAGAGGGGAAGAAGTTTGCAGAGGAGGTTGTGGTCAGCTCTGGGGAAGAGGACTGGGGGGATACCCCTCAAGAATCAACCCCAGAGAACTGGGAAGATGAACTGGTAGAGGTTCCTTCGAACCTCTACCAACCTACACCGGACCCCAAGGATGTCCAGAAATGGGACAAGTGGTGTCCCGCTTGTATGGGGAGATGCGGTCAACGCCATTAATCCCCATACAAGCACCAACGGTCCTTTTCAGGACCACCAACGGCCCTTTTCAGGGCCCCCCATACAATTCAGAAAGAATCACTCTCATATTGTCAATATTTACAGTCCTATCTGATAACACCAAATACAAATAGACGGTGTGAGGTAAGTTAAACATTTCCTACAAATATAAGTGATAGTATGATGTGTACAATCATTTTCAACAAATATAAGTGCTGTGATGTACAAAGTATTTCCCCCACAAATATAAGTGTTAGTATGTGATGTACAATCATTTTCAACAAATGTCTGCAAATTGCTGTGATAGTATTAAGTGTACAGTCTGCAAAGTGCTGTGATAGTATAATGTGTACAGTATTCAAAGTGCTGTGATAGTATTAAGTGTACAGTCTGCAAAGTGCTGTGATAGTATTAAGTGTACAGTCTGCAAAGTGCTGTGATAGTATAATGTGTACAGTGTTCAAATTGCTGTGATAGTATAATGTGTACAGTCTGCAAAGTGCTGTGATAGTATAATGTGTACAGTCTGCAAAGTGCTGTGATAGTATAATGTGTACAGTATTCAAATTGCTGTGATTGTATAATGTGTACAAAGCATATCTACAATATAACCTTGACCTTGACGTGTCAAACACTTGTTAAAAAAACTTGAAGTGTCACACTTGTAAAAACTTGAAGTGTCACACGTATTCAAAAAAACTTCTCACAATTGACCTTGACCTAATAGAACACTGGCGCGTGCAGGCAAAAAGTATAAATACCCCCGGCGCAGACACTATTTTTTCATTATCTAGCATGGAGTCCTTCAACATGCCATACGATATATTGAGAGAAGCACTAGAATCATCTGAGTTGATAGACCCGAATGCGGGTATGCATTACAACCAGCCGAAGTACAACCAGCCAAAGTACGGTCAACTACAGTATAGGCAGCCACAGTACAGCCAATACAGTCAACCACTGTACAACCAATACAGTCAACAGTCCATGGTAGATGTACAGCCTATGGTAGATGTACAGCCGATACAACCCATGGTAGATGTACAACCCACTATGACGAATACACAACCCATGGTAGATGTACAACCCACTATGACGAATACACAGCCTATACAACCTATGACGAATACACAGCCTATGGTAGATGTACAACCCACTATGACGAATACACAGCCCCCTATGGCGAATACACAGCTTATGACGGATAAACAGTCTAATACAAAGCCTACAGCGGGATTGTCTGTTCTACAAGGTATCAGGGAAGAAATGGTACAGATGAATCAAGTCATGCAAGAGATGGTCAGACTCATGAAGAATCAAGAAGTACGGTTTAAACCACAAGAAATGATTGTACCTGTACAGTTTATGTATGATTCAAAGAAACGAAAGCATGAGCATGAGAAAAAGAAACCGGAGCATGACAAAAAGAAACCGGAGATGACAGAAACGAAGAAACGAAAACATGATCTTGAGAAACAACCTCGGGGCAAGTATGGTAAAGAAATAAAGAAATGAAGATCCGACTAACAGCTATGAAGAAATCACCTTGAGAAGACACAACGGTCCTTTTCAGGACCACCAACGGCCCTTTTCAGGGCCACCATGTCTTTTCGAAAGAAAATTCTCTCATTGTCTCAAATAAATATTTAGTCTATACAGTACAAATAACAAAACACACACAGTACCCAGAACATTCCTAAAATCCATTTCATACTATTTTGGGGTACAACATTGATTTCCAATTTGTCCCAATTTGTCACAATTCTGAAAACTTCTGGGTACCAATTACGTTGATTTGGTACCCAGGGTAACGCCATATACTACTACTGTATAAACACATTGCAGCAAAATTAGCCAGTACAACTATCCAAGGACAGCACTAGTTTGGCGGGACCAAGACCTTTAAACTAATCAATAAGCAAAGGAGCATCTACGTTGTTATGACCTTCGGCAGTAATGATATTGCACTGTGAGAAAATGTTTTAATGCATTTGTATC
The DNA here is from genome assembly GCA_964023205.1 of Lutraria lutraria. NCBI lineage: Eukaryota > Metazoa > Mollusca > Bivalvia > Venerida > Mactridae > Lutraria > Lutraria lutraria. The sequence goes on along the minus strand of OZ026842.1, from coordinate 26,914,993 downwards.
ATCAATGATTTTGATTTTCTAGACTAATATTAGTCATGGGTATGAGTTTATTCTAGTTGTTTGTGGGTATAAAGTATAGTGTATATTACTAATTTGGATAATCCTGGCCATTTGATTGGCTAATGGTGATCTTTGATTGGCTAATGGTGTTGTCGGTCATTTTGATAGGTCAGTAATTGGACTGGCTATTCGTTGCTTAACCTGTCATGTTTGATTGAATGTGTTCGTCTACTATTTTTGTTAATATTTGAAAGGTAAGTAAGTCATGTAGGCATTGTTCTGTGATGCTGACCTAGATAAGTTGTTGTGGCATAATATCGGAAATGCTATTTGAAGTAACTTCATGGTGGTTGTTTCATGGCGGATAATGGTGAATTTGGTAGTACTTAGGTTATATTTTACTTAACTGATGTATGGTATGCCATGGTATTGCCATTTGCTTGTGAACTATATACATGAATTTATTCATTTGTCAAATACTCATGTTTGTCAATATATATATTATTTATAACTTGTAAATAATTATGGTATACTCTCCATAATGGAGGATTGAATAGATATACTGTCAATATCCTTTATGAAAAGAGCAACTTCTTATAAAAAACCTAACTTGACCAATGCTTCTTGTAATTCGTCTACCTATAAAGTTTCGTTATAGTTTTTCTTGTTATGTCAGCGAGTGATGATTTTATTGTGAATGTTTGACGGACAGTTTTCTTACCAATACAAAGGGCATTTAAGAAAACGCTTTACAGACTTGTGATATAGCAACATAAGCAGTGGGAAAATAATATTCATAAGTATTTTCCATCTAGAAGAGTCAGAAATCATCCAGTTTTACTTACATATTCTTCACCTGATTGACTTTGGCGTTTACTGATATTTTGCATCCATTTATTTGGATTTTCCTGGCGAAACATAAACTTTCGAATAATTATGCAGGGCAGAACATGCATTACTTTGATCAGTAGATTAATCGATATAATATTAATACATTAAAATCGTGTATAAGTGTGAAAAAGCGATGTATGGGAACGAAGACGAATTTGACGCCGTTATGTCATCATGCATATATTGGTTGTGAAATAAGTAGTGGTGCAATGTTATGCCGGTATATCGGTATATTGCGATATGTACAGCACCGGGCCGATACATACCGCGATATGACGTACATCCATGTTCCTTAATTATTAAGCACATAATCCATCGAAATCCAGACACAATTTTAGTGTTGTTTTGAACTATCAAATACCTATTCATCCCCCTGAATAACAAATTATTATTTGCAGTTTTGAAGTAAACCTATGTTGGTATAAGTGTATAAGATGATCCATTAATGTATATGAATGAACTACCTTATACAGTTTTACCTCTATGTGGTACGATATGGGTCGACGGTATTGCAATATATCGCAATAAGGGTTATGCCATATCATTGCACCCGTAATATAAGATCTTTCAACAAACGTTTGGGAAAGAAAAATGGATTAAAGATACTAGTAATACTCTTCTAACTGTAATTGAATGTCAAATGTAACATGTATACGACGTTTTATCATTGAGTCAAGAATGAAGTTTCATGGGGTAAAAAGTCGTAAGTAGCAGATACGACCTTTTACCTCTACAATGCAGTGTAGATACGACCTTTTACTTTTATCATGTGGTATAGTTTTTACTTACGACCTTTGATTTCTGGCCCCTTTGGTTCAATAAACAGGGTCTTATGGAAATGATATTGGTATCAGCGGATGGCCCATCGAATATAGTTTCAGAATATGTATAGGTCATATAAGGTCGTAAGTAACACTTACAACCTTATAATTCTATGGCGTCGAACTATCAATCGACCTTTTATTATTCGCAGATGATGCTATCATATTCTCAGAAACAGAAGCGGGATTACAGTTATCTTTAGACAGTTTATATGAATATTGCTGTAAATGGAATTTGACCGTAAACATTGATAAAACTAAAATTTTAATATTTCAAAAAGGGGGTCGAATTTAAATGAATTATCGATGGACGTATAACAATAAAGATATAGATATTGTAAAAAGTTTCAACTACCTTGGCATCGTTTTGTCAAATGGTGGATCATTTTTACAGGCAACACAGACTTTGTCAGCCAAAGCTTTACGCGCAATGCACGGACTGTTTGGTATTACCAATAAACTGGACGTACCAGTTGACATAATGTTTGATCTATTTGATTCTTACGTCGCTTAAATTTTAAATTATTCATGCGAAATTTGGGGATTTTACCAAGCCGAAAATATTGAGAAGGTACACCGGAAGTTCATTAAATGGGTCCTTAACGTAAAACCAACGACAAATTCACTCGCTATTTACGCGGAAGTTGGTAGATATCCGATGATTATATGTAGACAAATACGCATTATCAAATATTTTTTAAAGATATTCCAAGATAAAAGTTCAAATTGTGTAATCAACACTGTTATTAGAAATCAAATTGTAAATTTAGGAAACGATTCACAGGACACCACATGGGTATATAAAGTCCGTGAGCTACTTAATCAAACTGGATTTTCAGAAGTGTGGTATTACCCGGAATCAATAAATATTAAAGCGTTCGTCAATATATTTAAATTACGAATAAAAGATCTATATGTAAATAAGTGGCGTATTAGCGCGAATGTGTCACCGCAAATGATGATTTACAAGGAACTCAACTTGTCATTCCAAAGAGCACAATATCTTAGAATACTACAAAATAAGAAATATAGAAACGTAATGTCAAAAATAAACTCTCTTCTCATCAATTTTTAAGTGAAACTGGTCGACATTTGAATATTCCTAGGAATGAAAGACTGTGTAATTATTGCACTTTATTAGATGTAGAAGATATTTTTCATTTTGTTTTTATTTGCCCTTTGTACAGTCAACTTAGAAATAGTTTTATTCCCAGATTATATCGAACTAAACCGAATATGCACAAATTGTTACTATAATTATTAAATGAAACAAATAAAAATATTCTTTATAAATATGTATTTTTTGCATTAAAGACGTTGAACCAGTAATGCGAGGCATGTGACTTATGGACCAGAAAGTCCCCTAATTCCACAGTAGGGAGTAATAAAACAGACAGGGTCATTGATAGACTAGCACCTGTTTACATATCTGTTACTCTATGCTTATAAAAACAAAAGCAATTTAGTCATAAACTTATTATCACTGTAAATCAATAAAATTTATTACCCCACTTTTTGACTAGGTGTCCAGTCTACAGACTGTGACACAACTGGTTTTATCTGATTAGGGGCAATAAAACAATAAAGAGATTAGACCACATGTGGGTTTTTTTTGGGGGGGGGGTCACTTATATAGTAGCTGTTCAATGTCTTTAAGTCTTTTAAATTAAGAAATGAACAAAATATATGATGTACTTAAAATGTATGTATGATTCACTTACATGTAATATTATGATAACAACATTCTCACTTTACTTTACTGTATATTTATAACTGACTCTACATAGTTTTAATTTGATATATACGATCTCACATTATTCCCATTATACTTGTACTGAATTACTATTTATTAAGTTCTTACATTTATTGTAAAAGCAGGTTTGCATAATTGTATGTATATATATGCATATTTTATGACGATGAGCTGTTATGCTGAAGTCTTAATAAAGTTTCTGTTCTGTTCTGTTCTGTTTAATATCAAGCCATATTTACAGAATTAAACCGATTTGCTTTTCTCCGGCACACACGATCCGGCGAATATTTACTACACGTGGTAACTCTTTCCCGATATCTTCATATTGTTCCTACTGATTTATAACACTTGAGCTCAACATAAAGACGATACTGTCGAATATATCTGTTTAATTTTCGGTACCTTCCAGGGGCGTAGGTTGACCAATAATGGTGTGTACGCAAAAAATTTTAATGCTCGTGTGGGTTATAATGTACCTCGGATCAAGTGCGTTTTAGATATTTCGCTTGAAAATCTATGCCTGTTTCAAGTTCGTAAAATCTTCCATGACTTTTTTGCCCCCACACACTGCAATACCTTTCGACTGAGGATATTTTTAACACTGGCAAATAATTCGCATGTACATACTATTCATTAGACCAATAAATCTAACTGCATGCGAAGTCGCATGTCTGTTATTTCCACAGATATCAAATGCGAACAGCAAAACAATAGATCTACATGTACCTTCAATATTTACGCAAGAACACATGACGAAATGTATTTAGTTCTAATCGAATAGCAGTGTAATTTAACGATTCCTTTTTCGGCTGATTACATCTGGAACATGTTCAGAGTCCAGCTGTTTTTCAGTGTTAACATTTAGTCATCAGCTTGACAATCTACTTGTTGTCATAGTGGTTCTAGTGTAGCATATCAATAAACCATCGCTCAGCTGTAGCTGTAGATACTAGCGAATACACAGAGCACCATGTATACGGACGGGTACAAATCTCGGTTTGTAGCCTTCAATTTTCTAGACGAAGTTTAGTCATGGGTATGATGTTAAGTTTCCCCATTTTGTCTCCAAGTAGGAAAAGGTAGCTCAGATTCTTTAATGTGGCGCATTAAACCAAACCGCTGAGCATCATTCAGATGTCCTACAATATATATGATGCGTATATTTAGGTATGTTGCTACCATTGTCAGGGTAAATTACACTACAACTATAAATAGTCTAGATTCGTGATCATTTTGAATTAATTTACTTGTATTTTGTTCATTAACAAATTTTGATTTTAACAATATGACAAATACAGACGTAAGTAGTTTTGTTCATGAATGTGCATTTCTGGTTACGATTACATTCTCATAGAATCAGCTTAGAGCTTTTGAGTATGTACCAATTTAGGAGTCACTTGAAAATGCAAAGTCGCCCGATGCCAGTGACGGGAAAGAGCCACGTTGACGACAGGTACCTCGTAGACGCAGGCGACAGCAGAAACTCCCTCTGGCAGAATAAATTCGGGACAACCAAGAGTCGTATAACAGATTCATAACAAAAAGTACCGAAATTGATGCGTATACTCGGTTTGGTTTTAGTTCTTATGAAAATTAATAAAATTGTAAATTAAACATTTTTTTGAGTTGACATACAAACACAATAATTAGTAACACTTGCCCTATACAAGAGTATGTATCAATAATTTTGAGATGACCCCCGAATTTAATCCCAAGTCCGATGTCCACCACCGTCACCGTCTTAAACCGCACATGTCTAATAGAATTAAGGACATTGACATTGTCGGTTTGATGTTCTTTTCAGTTAAATATGTCTTTCTTTAGATAAGTTTGATCGCTGAGGTTCGGTTGCTTGATATATACATCGTGTTTTACTTTAGTGACATATAGTTTGGTAAGGAAGTAGTTAGACAATCGGGCTTGGATTGTAAATTAATAGAATAAATAAGACCTACATGGTTTGTCTTTATTCATTTATTACCTGTGTAAGCTCCCTCGTTAAAACTTCATGAGATCTGTTTGATGATGCAAGTCATAACAAACACGTGAGTATGATTACAATTTCATTTAATATTTAAATGACGAATATCATATAAAGCAGTTATGAAATAACAACTGAGTAAATAAACACAATATATGCATTCAAAGTTACATTTATATGCCCAAAGTTTAAAAGACAGTGTACCAGGGTGGAGAGGGAAGGTTAAATGACGTTTCTTTTCTTTGCAATACATTTGCGGCATGATATCAACAAGCTGTGATGATAAATGATATAATGCATAATTCTAAAAACCTGTCCCGTTTTAGCACGTTTATGAAGATACATATCCCCGTCCCGAACGGGACTTACTGAATACGTTGTATCGGTCAATACATGTTAATATGCAGATGGATAAAGACCTTGATTATTTGAAACAAAACCATTATTTCCTGCTACAGTTCGACATGTTAGATGTAATTTCTAAACAAGAGCCATATTGGCATAGCCAGTGTCTAGGTAGAATTATGATTCTTGATCAATGCATCACTCATAGTTTCCATAAATTAACATTTTAAGTTTTATTTATTTTATTTATATTTTCAAGTCATTTCCGTGTATGGTTTTGCAGTTATTAAGAAAATAGAAATTCAAAGCTTGTATAGGGAGATATTTCTAAAATGGAACGAGACAGAGTTATTGTTCATGGTCAGTGCAGTTTGTCATTCTACTTATATTTCAAATTCCCAGTCTATAACTTGTATGGATTTGAAGTTCTGCTGTGGGAAAAAATCATTTTGAAATTAAGTAAAGGAAGACGATTTCAAAGTTGGAATATACAGAGTTATAGTTCTTGGTCACTGCACGTATCCTAGTTGTCACCTATTCACATGTCAAGTTTCAACTCGATCCCATGTATATTGTTATGGTCTGGACAGAAAAAAGATAAGTAGATAAATAAAAGGGAAATATCCACAAAACTAGACCTTATATATTTTTAATTATTTGTTTATTACTGTACTTTTCCTAGATGCACCTATTTGTATTTAAAGTTTCAAATCAGTCACTTGCAAAGTTTTGCGGTTTGAGTCTGGATGAAAAATAATTAGAAAGAAAAATTGTGATATGTAATTCGAATAAAGGGCTACCATTCAAAAATTGAACCAGACAGAGTTATTGTTCTTGGTCACTGGGTTTCTACTAGATGCCATCAACTTAAAGACAATCACTTATTAGAGATATTACAAAACTGGACTGTATAGAGTTATTATTCTTGGCCACTGCACTTTTCCTAGTTGCCACCTCTTCATATTTTAAGTTACACGTCAATACCTTACATTGTTTTTTAAGTTATACTCGGGGCAAATTTTTTAACGGAAGGACAGACGACTACTATGATTACTATATCACCCGCCGCCTTTTCGACGGGGAATAGTTATATAAACATATAATGTTATCATTTTGATTATTTATTAAAACTTGATATCTACGACTTAATGTAATTAGTATCACCAATATAAAATACAGAATAAATATCAAAAGCTATCAAGTAAATGAAATGAGTATGAGTAATTAGTTATATATCAATAATAATTAAGATAGCAAATACAAAATATGCTTAATTACAGGAGTGGAAACTTAACAGAGGAATTGACGATACTCATATTGAGTGTGAAATAAATAAGACCTTACTGAATTCAAGGGAAAGATCATTTATATATTGACTTAATAGCTTCAAAAACGCATTGTTTTGTGTTTCATATTTACGCTAGACTTGAAAACACCTATTTGATATTCTATTACACAAAATGGTACATTGAGAACTTATTACGTAATGTGATTGCTTTGTCGTAGAATTTATTGGAATGTGAACAAATTGGATCTGTTTATGTCCCATTGCCAAATTAACATATTATAGGGTGATATTAATTAAAGAAAAATATCATTAGCTTAGAAAGATAACTACGTTAGGCTAAAGGGTACATACGAGTATTATGTAAAATATAATAACATATATAGGTAACAATGTCATTATGTACATTGAATACATATTTATTTTGATATAAGTACAACATGATTATAAACAATGAGAGAATAAAAGTAAGGGAATATTATGAATATTTGGTACAAAATATTTGATTACATAGTTTTTATTAAAGCTTTGTACACATTGTGTATTCATTTCAAGTTCATTTTCATTGAAGAGTTGTTAACACGTCTACGCAAAAATGTGCAACTTCAATATTACAGTATATATCAGCAATCTGAACCAGCAATATTATTCTATATGTATTCAATTACATGGTAGCTAATTAAACAATAATTGATAAGATTTGTTTGTTCCTAAATTGGTTACTAGTTCACATATGTTTACAATAATACAAGTAAATAATGTTTAATGAATAGCATATTCTGAGATGTTAACATTAAATGAAACACAGCTAACTGAACATGGTGAATTTATTATTCGTTTCACCGCCTTCGTGTATCTAATTCAATGAAGAACCATTCCGTATTCCAATCTAGAAATATTTGTAGTTCCTTGTTGACAGCATGGTAGGTTGCCGTACACGTGGTCGTGGAATCATATATGGTTCGTACTGAAATATACCATATTATTGTAAGAAACGTAAAAAATCACTTACTTAATGTTATAAATAGTTTGTAACTTACATTACAAATATATCTATTGAAAAAGATAAAATCACTTTTAGATAACTCCTTTCAAAAGCAACCAGTTGTAATAAATGTGTATTTAAACGTACTCAAGCATTGACAGAAAAATGCAAACATAGGACCCCTGTAAATAGTACTATTATTAAGAATTGTATTGCTTGGATTCCACTGCGCAAATGATGTATTGGTAAATTTGATATGATTATGCCATCCTTAATAAGTGTTCATCGACAGTCATTCGACTGATTCATTAAATGTTGATGACTGCTGCAACGAAATTCTGGAAAAAGAGACATACATATATTCGTTCTGAAAATCGCTCTATGTTTTCGGTCAGGTGTTATTTATCGGGTCGGTCGCGAAACTGCAAAACAATATTTTTCAAGGATGACAACAAAATACAAAAATCATTTTCATGAAACATAGTGTACCTCCATTTCATCAACCGTTGTTGGATTCCATCTTGTGATCATTGTTCTCCACGACCTTGGAGCTCTTCGCCTTTGACCTTCTAAGCAGCAAAATATAATCGTGAAAATATACACTGTCAGGTTACTGATGAAAAACGATAAAAAAACAGCGCCTTAAATGATAGACTCAAGCATTTGAACTAGAAAACAAACCAAGGCGAGTGCAGTGCACATTTTTTGTACTGCGATGACGAAATACAAACAAAATTCATTTGGCATTTGATTTGTACCACTACTTATACAGAACAATAAGACAATTCAAAGTTACTATGAAAGTAATACATTAACTATCCATTAACTGACCAGCACTATTATAGAGCGTCTATGATATAAAAATGGATATTTTGTATGATTTAACAGCCGAATCTAGTATTCGTTTAGAGCATTTTTCAACTTACCGATTTGTTCATTATGCGCAATTTCGTGATGTTTTGCATTCGGAATGGCATACAATGACCTCACTAAAGCCCTGTGAATTATACAAACAAATGTCGCTTGATATTCATGAAAAGATGTGGTTACATTCATGCATAGTGAACTTATTTGCATGTATTTTCTGAAAGTCACTTCATTTGTTAAGCTATCAAAGATCCATAGACAGATAAATAAATAGTTCCGTGTTCATTCAAGTAGATGACTGAAATGTATATGCCTTTAGGAATAGGTCAAGTTTAACAAACTAAAAGACGTCTTTGAAATGATATTCGGAATTTTACTATGATTTACTGTATAAACTTTAATTTTCGTTGCGGATTTAATTTTGTGGATTCCGTTGGTCGGCTTCTTCACGAAATCAAATCCCCACGAATTTTGATGGAGGGATAAGAATTTTCTTTTCAAAAATCAGAATCCACGAATTTATGTTCCCACGAAATAGCCATTTTAGTAAAACAAAAAAACTAAAACATTGAGCCCAACGAAAATAAATGAAAATACAGTATTTAACGATTACCCTTGAAATTGTTGTTTCTTCAATGATGTCTTCCTGTCGTGCCATCTTTTTGCGTAGTTAATGAACAACATCGTGGCAATGGTAACAAACAATGCACATCCTATACCGATCATATGTGGAAGACTCACTGGAACAAAATATTTTAACACTTACCATAGATATAAACTTAAAGAAATACACCATACATGTATCATGATTTTATTAACTACATACCGACAATGGGCGACGACTTTCCGAATGCAATAATGATAAAGTACATAATTATGATTACTTGTTATCTACTCGACAATCAAATTTGATGTTTTTAATGCAACTAGTACCTGAGGCTCGCAAGAAGGGCGTATAATCATGCAAAATAGTTTATCAATTAAACAAAAAGTTCATGTCACTTTTACCAAACTCGATACACAAAAGAGTACTCACGACCACTATGTTGGACAGTCCTGAAAATTATATAAAACAGTTAATGCAACAATAGGTTAAAACCAATACGTAACGTTTGTGTATCATAACGACTATCTCTACGAGAACATCATGATCAGTGGTAATGAAACTATCAAACACTGGAAGAAGTGAATACATTTTTTCGGCAAGTACTTGTAGATATAAAAGCTCTAATTCTGAAATAAATTTCAATAACATTATTATTAATACGTATGTCCGTGTGGCTGATTTCAAACTGTGTAATGTTCAAACGTAATGTATGGACTTTGTTATTACGAAACACTATTAAACAGTAAAGTAGATAATGTCCCATTATATATTGTTCATCGGTCTGTAGTCATATAGACCATGGTAGCTGATAAGTATTACCTCATGATGAACATTTGCTAAAACGTTCATTAGATGTGTGTATATCATATTTATGTAACAAAATTTGTTTTGACCTACTTGCAAGATGCAGTTCCGTAGACCTTTACACACGCATTAGACTCACATGTTACGATGGCTTCTATAATCTCACACAAATCATCAATAGGATCGAAACTTTCTGCAGTTTAATGAACACAATTTAAATAAACGCAAATGTATATGCAAACATACATTTCTATCTTACCCCGTGCCGAATACCAGCTGCGAACCAGGTAATGTGCTAAAATAATATTTTCCCGTATTTGATGTATTTATTTTGGGACCATGTATCTCACCATATCGGGTCAGTGAGAAGCGGTATAACTTATATTGTATGCATGGACAAATGATAATGTATTGCGTATGTTTAATCCATGGACCACTACCAAACAAAGAAATTATTAAACTTTTTGACAAGCTGGAAAACTACCAATACCATAGTAGTACAGTCCCTGGGGGGGCTCCCGTGTGCAAAAAAGGTCCATGGATAAATGTTATATCATTGTAAAGCTGCATGTTTGAAGTCTTCAAACATTTTGGGTAGACACGTGAAATCATGGTACGTTTTGAGAAATCCAAGATGGCGTCCAAGATGGCCGCCAAATAATAGAAAAATGACCTAATTTCATTTTACTGATCTAAACAAGTGTTTCTTCGTTTGTTTTTCATAAAACAGGATGTAAAAGTTAGCTTTCAGTTTGAATAATGTGAAAATAAGCGTTATTATGATTTATTTTAACCTTTTCTGGATTTTTGAGGTAAATCTTCCAAAAAATGCTCGAAAATATAGTAAAATTATAAATGGATCTGAAACCTTTACCTATCAGCGATGGTAAATTGGAAAAAAATGATTATTTCTATAAACCAGTATGTAAGCATAAACAACCTCTCGCTAATTGTGCCATTATCTTTGGTTTCACGGTCGTTACTATGTAGATTCTCTCATTTCCAAAGTGGGTGGGGTAAATCCACATTATATCACAGTTTCTATTATAGCGTTTTGTAATGATTATTGAGACCTTAAATTGTCAATAGACAATATTTGTGCGATGATTAATTTCAAATGTCAGGGATATCTTAACAGTCTTGCCTCGGTATAAGATGGTACTGTTGCCATGGCAACAAGGCGGCAAAATAAAAATTCACCTTTTTGTATATCGTTTTTTACTTTTTTAGTTTCAAACAATTTTTGAAATTAATGATTAAGAATTACCGAAATGAAAAATCAAGTCAAGGAAAATATATACTGTTGCCATAGCAACACAGTGTAAAATCTTAGCAATACTGGAAATAATCATTCATACAGTCAACACAAATCTTCATATAAGCCTCATTCCACATGCAGTACATGCCATTATGCAAACTAACACTGGGTTCTCCTTTCTTCTGATACCGACATGGTGGTTTTATGACTGCTGTTATGAGTATTTGTTTGTATTTAAGTCCAAAGAAGTTATTTACATGAGTTGTGGATATATGCAGGTGATGGTAATTCCTCTCAAATTATACCTTTGTATCAAATTGCCAAGAGAAACTACATTTGCGCGAAGTTATTTTAGCTTCCCATGTATAGATAGATTGAGATATGACCAGTGCAGTTGGTACAAAACCTGCAGCTATTAAAGCTATACTTGAATTTAACATTTAGCTGATATTTGGTAGAGTCATGAAATATATATATACAGACAGAAAAGTACCTTAAAACAACAAGAAACTGAATACAAACTGCGCAACAATGGATGAATTCAGATATTGTATGTGCCATACAGGTAAAGCATTTAATCTGGTCGATCTGCCTCCAACCAGCACTTTTATTCGTAGCCATGTCCTCCAATGTTTGTATACTCGTTCTATTCATTCAAAAGAAAATAGATCTTTCCAACAGAACATTGGTTTGGAACAGCCTAATGCTCTTTTAATGCAGAGCTTCATTTATTTGCCTGTCCCAGCCATTCTTGTATTTGTTCAAATGTGTATCAGTAGAACATACTCAACATTGAAATGCACTTGTATAAAAGCTGAAATACAAAACTTCATTCATCGTGACTTCATAAGTGAAAGCTGTAATGTTAATCCTTCACATGTTCTTCTCTTAGTTCTTAGTTGTTACATTATTCAAGTTTCTTGTGGGACAGAGTTTACAACACAAACTGGTTTAACAGCAGTCTCTGTCAATGTACTTTTTCAACATGTTTACATGACACATTTGATTTTGTTTGCCTCTCTCGGGAGTGTTTAACAAAGAAAATCGGATCACGGACGTTTTGTCAAACAGTGAATAGAACAACACACATAGCATGTAATAGCCAGGAATAGGTGAAAGGGCAAGGATATTAGTGATAGACCCAATACTTTTTTCTTCAGTTTTCTGATCATATTGTTCTTCTCTTACTGCAAATAACAGAATGTGAATGCCCTCATCCCAGTCCCTATAAGTATCAAAGCAATAGGAACGTATCAGTTTATTATGTTCACGTGTCAAGTGAAGTCTTTCCATAGGAAGATGACCTAAACTGTTTGATTCCCAACTCATGCATGACATGTTGGAATACCAGGTATGAAGTTTGACACCTGATCAGGCTGGACTGGTTTTGTGAGACTAACAAATGTGAGATAATTCACAAGCACACATAACTATCAAAAAGTTATCTCAGACATTGATCTTGTTTTTTTTGTGAAGGACAAAACAGTCTGTGATGACCCTACTAAATGGTTATTCAAAACAGGGATAGGCTCTAAAATTCTTTGACTGTTTTTATTTGGATTTCCAACGACAAGAATTGCAATACAATGTCAGGTCATCTACTTTAGTCTTGTTGACACATGACCTTGGGACCACAATTTGGTGACTAGCTGTTTCATCATCGGCAGATACGTCAAGTGGTCGCCCCGTCTCATGAGAATCCAGTCTTTCATATAATAACATACCGGGACGTGAAATTTCATTTTCATTCAAAGCCCTATGAAGCAAGTTTGAGATCTCGGGATCATTTTGTTATTCCTGAGTAAGCCATGACCTTGACATTTTGGGATACTAGTAGTGAAGATGTTCATTGTTGACAAGTCTATCTATGTTTTAGGTAGACTACTAGTTGTAATGGTTTTGTTGACATGATCAACAGATAACTGCCTGGTGATAGTGTCAGATAAGTTAATATCAGTTTTTTTTTTCTTTCTTTAAAATGACCTTCTTTTAGGTGCTCCAAGTTTAACCTGCCAATCAAATTACTGGAAGTGGATTTCTCCTGATCTTTGTCAATCTGTTTTGAAGAACACCACTTATCAAACAATTATTTCAGCAAATTCTACATTAACCAAGTTTGTGTCTGCAAGTCCTAAATGATAATGTGTTAATAAGCCTCAGGAACTTACTCATACCCATTCCAGATGGTCTCTTTTAAAGTGTAACACTTAGTTGAGTGTACTTATATCCCCAGATTTTATATATATGGGGGCTATATTGGATTCATGATTGACGGTCGGTCGGTCGGTCCGTGAGTCTGTAGACAAAATTTGTCCGGACTATTTCTCAGCAACTACTTACAGAATTTAAATGAAACTTCATAGCAGTCATAAGTAGTAAGCCGAGTTTTGCATATATTAAGCAGGTCATTTGGATTAATTTTTTCTGAGTTATGATCCTTTGTTCCTTTGTGTATGGTGTTTAAAAGGTAAAGGTTTTGTTTATTATAGTGTCATCCCAATTGAAAGGGTCGGCTAAGTTGGTTTATGAGACATCAACCTCATGTTCGCACAGTACCTCCCGAATCCCTTCTCCTTTGCCGGGTGCCTGGCTGAATTGGGCCTACGGTAACCATTATTTAACTAACTGGCGGCTCACCAATCGTCCTCATCAGTTGTATCCTAGGTCTCCACTGGGGTTTAAACCTTCGATCTCCCGCTCCGAAGGCGGACATCCTAACCACTCGACCACGGTTGCGGCATATGGCCACGGTTGCGGCATATATACATTCATGTATATTAATAAAATTGTTCTGGCTGTTTCTCTGCAACTATTTGCAGGTATTCAAACAAAAAGTAACTGTTTTATTTCCTTTTATAAAATGTATCAATGTCTGTGTCAATGTGGCAGCTGGGTGTATTGATCACCTTGAGTGATAGCTCTAGTTTGCAATGGCATTGCCTATCAACAACTCAGCAAAAGGAGCGTCCAGTGCTTTTTTGGTCATTTCAAAATTCCAGCAACTTTTTCAAAATGTATTAAACATTTGTTCACTTCTCTTTTTTTGAAAGGAGGAACAAGCCTGATATGCCTAATGACATCAATCCTGTATCAATTTGCTCTTTCTTGAAGTTGTTTTTGCCTATCTATTTCTCTGTCCTGTCTCTCATTCTCGAATCTCGTATCTCTTTCTTCTCATTCTAATTCCAACCGAACATTTTAAAGTTCAAGTTGCTTTAATCGAAATACATATTCCTCAACAACAACAACAAGAGAGATAATATTCTTTCCCAAAATTTCCTCATCAACAAGATATCTAAACAAAATGTTTATATTTTCTGGCGTACATACGGAAGACCAAGTATTTACTATATTTGATACTATTTTGCAAGATCCAGCAAATCAGACTCCTAAGCCAAATTCAACTCTTCCTGAATACGCTTAGCCATGATTTTTTAAAAAATAAATGCCATGGTTGCTTGCTGCTTGTTTCACTTATGAAATTCTATGTTAATATTCGAAAGATAAGAATAAAGTTTAATGAACCATGTATGGTTAAATTTATTGATCTTTTGAAATCCAAAAATATTAATGTCATTTAGAAGTCTATCAACTTGCTTCTATAAAAAAATTGAGAAAGGAAGAATACTTATTACTTTACAAGAAAAGTGTTTGTTTAATTATTGCTACTTATTAGATAGATACAAAGTTTAATACAAATAGAATAGTTACTTATAAATAATATGGTGCTCGTTTCTTAAGTATAATTCAATTATTATTATGCAATTGACCATATATATGAGTAAAAATGTAAATATGTCGAATGTTAGGCTTTGTCTTAAATAAACTTTCTGTCTATATACATATGGGATGTAAATTTGTTTGAATGAAAATGTGTTGTTGTCATTGTCGTTAATAAAGTACCCTTTTTGCAAAAAAATGTTTTCAAAATATCCAAGTTTCAAGTTTATCTAAGGTAGTTTAGGTAATTGTGTGTCATGCACTCTTCTGTTGAATCTGTTGTAATAATCCTGTTGTCTTTTATACTTTTAAGAGAACAGCAATAATTTCATACTGTTATCGCATTGTAGCTAAATTAAAAAAGAACAATTAGCATAATTTCAATTTTAGTTAAATATCTTAATCAGTTTCAGTTTATAACAATGAAGTTTTAGTAAAGAAAACTATATTACCTGAGGTCAACATAATAAATTAATATAATATTTATCCATATGAGTAAAATGAACAAAATTCACAAAGAGTAAACCATTTAAGTCCGTAAGGACTCACACATGTCCCAACTCTATTATTCTGGTCATGGTACACTATGTGTGACACATGAGTTTCATGTATGACATACCAAATACAAATTCAAGGGCAGATAACTCTGGCATCTTCAGCCTTTGATATAGTTAACACCCTTTATGCACAACTGCATATGCTGATAAACATTCCTTTATAATTTCATTACTCTGAACCAAATGCTTTTTTGAGATATGAGAAATACCTGAGTACAAATTAAAGGGCAGATAACTCGAGAGTCTTCAGCCTTTGACAGAGTTAAAACTTTTTATGAACAACTTCATACACAGATATTTTTTTCCAAATAATTATAATTCTGGTTAACCTGCATGACCATCATCTTTAAGCATGGGAGCACAAACAATTCTAAACGCATTTTACCATACACTCTGACTCGGTCAACAGAGAAAATTAAATTCACGAGGCCTACCCGTAATGAAGTTCTTAAAAGATATATGATAGTTTCCTTCTTAATTTACAGTAATTCAAACATTGAAATTTGATAATATTAAGGTTGAAATTAGCAACAAAAAAACAACAACATGAAACGGAAATCTAAAAAAGAGAGAAACTGGTGTTATTTTTTTATTTTGCCTCCTTGTTGCCATGGCAACAGTACCATCTTATACCGAGGCAAGACTGTTAAGATAACCCTGGTATTTGAAATTAATCATCGCACAAATATTAACACAAAATGAAATTGTCTATCGACAATTTAAGGTGTCAATAATCATTATATCATAGAAACTGTGATATAATGTGGATTTACCCCACCCACTTTGAAAATGAGAGAATCTACATAGTAAGGACCGTGAAACCAAATATAATGGCACAATTAGCGAGAGGTTGTTTAGGCTTATATACTGGTTTGTAAAAATAATCATTTTCTCAAATTTACCATCGCTGATAGGGAAAGGTTTCAGCTCCATTCATAATTTTACTACATTTTCGAGCATTTTTTTTTAAGATTTTACCTCAAAAATCCAGAATAGGTTAAAATAAACTTTTACATCATTTTTGATGAAAAACAAACGAAAACCCACTTATTTAGACCAGTAAAATGAAAATAGGTCATTTTTTCAATTATTTGGAGGCCATCTTTGATTTCTCAAAACGTACCATGATTTCATGTGTCTACCCAAATTTTTTGAAAACTTCAAACATGCAGCTTTACAATGATATAACATTTATCCATGGACCTTTTTACACATGGGAGGCCCTCAGGGACTGTACTATAGCATAAGTAAATAATTTATTGTTGGAGTCTGTGTAATGCAGATTCAATGAAGTAACACATGTGCATGTTCTTCAAAGTGAAAATGTTATAATTATTGTTTTTGGAAGAATATGTGTAGAATTTCACCATTCCGGCCTTATTACTATTGTACCATTATGTAGCTTACCTAATGTAAGACTCGCATTGTATGTCTCTCCCATGAAAATAAACTCCGAACTGTCGATAATGTCTTTTGTCGCGTTTATCACAGCTGTTGCGACTTCAGCGTCGTTTTCTTCATACTGGACAGTATAATCGACTGCAAGACTGCCTTTACTGTAAAAAGAAACACATGGAGGCACAAAACAATTCCATGATATCGTGAATTATGTAACCATCACACATCATTAGGAAATATATTTGATAATATGTGGTAGAATAGTAAGTTATGATACAAGATAGTATTTCAAGGTTTAGTTCTAATGGCTTGTCATTAGTACCGATCTTACCTTAAGCTGATGATCCGGATCAATAAAGCCGCCGATGTAAAACGTTTGTAAAGCAAATACAACTGCAAGACAATTTACACAATTGACATGTCAACGTAGAAATATCGAAAAAAGCGATAATTGTTTCTCAAATTTAAAAGCTTCAATACTTCTATAAAATATTAATCTTGAGCTCAAAAGTTAGTGATGCCAATAACGAAGTAATTGTGATAAAGACATAGCATGATGAATTATGAAGTCGCATTTAGTCCAGATAAAAAGCATTATCTATTGTATCATTCGCCATTACTTTTTCATAATATATAGGGTATCGTCGGACATTGTTCCGATTAATAAAAGTTTTGTATTGTTCTAATGCTTAAATAATCATATTGTAAATTATGTTTCTCCAATACTAGCATTTTATTGACTTGTACAACTTACATGGGTTAGCACCTGATCGTGGTATCTTTTATACGTAGATGGTACATCTAAGTTTTCTGATTTATCAAGCTTAAGATCAATCAAAAGAAGGATTTTGAAAAACAGCCCCGTATCTGAAATTATAAAAAATACATTTGTAAATTATGATTGAAATAACACCAAAACCAAAACATCCTAGTGTAACCATTCTATCAAAGTGGTTAAGTCACATACATAATACATTAACCATATCAAGTAATATAATATAATCTTTAAATGTGACTTGCTAGAATGAAACCTGTCTTCGTAACTAATCGTTTACTGAGGAGCCTAGATAGGCATTCCTTATCTCGGATTATTAACAATAATACTCTATACTCACGTACTGTATTGACTTATGTACAGGATGATATTTACCTGTGGTAATGGTGGCATCTACAATGATTAGAGAAAATTTTATGATAGAAGCATACCATTCATTACGAAAGTACGGAAGCAGTGTATTAACAATGTACACAAATTTACTTTCAATTGTATATGTAGAAAGATAATAATGACAAGTTACGAATATTTCAAGCTATGTGGGTTCAAATGTGTGGCTTAATTATAATCAGTGCCAAACTAATAGCATTTTATATTTGCTTTTCAAAGTAACCACTCCCTCATTAGGTGAATGATGGTACAATTTAATACCTGGTACACATTCGTCATTGTCAGACCTATATCCCCTGAGACACTCGCATCGATAGCTTCCAGCAAAATTAGCACAACCAGAATTAGATTTGGCAGTACATATTTCCTCGTCCAAGCATTCGTTAACATCGTCATTACATTCACTACCTTCCCAGTATGGTAAACATTCACATGAACCCGTTAATCTATCACATGTTTGTATGTTTGTTTCTACATGTACGGTGTTGGATGTATTACATGTACATATCTCCGTACAGTTGTTACCAAATGTATTATTTGTGCATTCTGGAATGATAGTGATTTGTCAATAAATAATTTGAGTAATATACTTCATGACAACATTGCTATTATTCTTATGTAACAATTTATAATTACAATGCACATCTAATACAGATGTCCAATTGTTTGGAAGACTCGCTGATGTTGGATATTTTAAGTTCCAATCTAAGTTTAAATCTATAGAAAACTCACCGGAAATATACACTTATAATTATGGAACATGTTTCATGTATCATAATTTCAATGACTACATACTGACGATTGGTGATGACGTTCCAAAGACAAAAAAGTAAGGTACATGTGAACTAGTAGACAATTAAAATATACATGAATGAAAACGATCAATTTGACAGTTCGTGTGCAACACATAAATCAACCGCTAACTTCGCATGCGATGACGAATTTGGAATCGTCGGAGATACGCAATTAGTTTGTCTTAGTGATGGAGCATGGAGTAGTGATCAACCAACATATGTGTGTAAGCGAAGTAGTGCTTTGTTATGTTATCAGACTTTTGTTTCGTAATGAAGTTTATTATAACTGTGTGTTTTCCAGTTATGTCTTATACGGTACTTCGGTAAACAACATTTGTATTTCAAGACAAGAAAAAAAATCTAAAATATATTGGATAATTAATTATCAAATTTACTGCAGCGGAAATCGGCGAAGCTAAAGATTTGCAAGACTGAAGGCGTTCAATGGACGTCAATGTGTGTACTTGTAAAACTGGCGTTCATGATTCAATGACAAATAAATGCAACACAAGTAAGTAATTGTAGTTGCACAAGGAAACTTCTCGGTATTTGCTTAATATGTTTGTACCGATCATATCGCCTACTCATTTTGAGTTCAAGGTTGTATTTTTGAAAATCTATTTTCTATATTATTCATGCCGAAATTAGCTTCCTGGCAAATATATGAATATCAAGTACATGTACCTTGCATTTGAATGATGGTAATGTTGCGCAATACACTGTAATAAGGTAATAAGATAGCAGTCTGTCTAAGCTGTTAAGTCGATCATTTGTAATCTGGTTGTTGTCGATCATATGTTCTGTAGTTTCAACCGTATCATTATAATTATGTCCGTGTTTGTTATAATTCTAATATCAGTGAAAAAGTAAAGAAAGAAAGGGTTGGGAAAAGTTTCCCTCAGAAAAGATGATAAGCGTTATGAATTACTCTCCTTTATTCTTCTCGGTTCAAAGACAAAACTGATCGGGATGGGGTATAAGATTCAGAGGGAAATAATCGTAACATCGGGTAAGCACTCAAGATTGTTATCCTTAGTCTTTTTTCTCTTATATTTCAATGTGTGACGTGATATTCCTGATATATGTAATTTACGAGTATCTATTATGCTCGCTGTGAGAGTACTTTCTTGGGGAAATATATACACAATTATAATTCTTTTCAATTTTGCTTATTTACGATGTTGTTTGGCCTAATTTCAAACTAAAACTCTTTCAATATGTTCCAGCCATGCGCATATATAAAAGTATATGGAGTCAAATTAGACTAGATCAATGAAGTTCAAAGTATTTGAACATGAGCCTACTTGTCAATCAACTTAATTATAGAAATAACAGTCATAAGTATCTGACAATTTCTCAGCTTTAACGACGGAGGATAACCAGAGCTGTACATCTAACTTGATCCACCGACAATCTGTTACCAAGCTGGACAACATCTTTCAATTAAATTTAATGTTGTTGTTTATTTCACCGGATATAAACGTCCAGAAAGGTATCATTTCAACTTCTGTTTGCTGACGCCACGACAAATTTCAGGTGGGTCCACACAGTGTTGTCAGCTTCGATCGGACATATGTAACAATCCGAGACGGCCGAACATTAAGAAAAAGTAGAAGACCTTGATAACGACATTATTACTCCCTTTTATGCTTAACTCAAGAATTTACATACAAGCTAGGTTTATTGTAGAGCATACGATGTTCTCAATACGTTCGGAACTCTGAAAGGACAATCTGAAACAGATCGTGTTCAGCATTCGGAGCGATGAGTTTGTTTGAGGCCAGTTTTGTTTTGATTGTTTTATGGGATAATGTAAAGGCAAATGAAAGAACAATAAAGCGAAAATCTGGCGTATGTTTATTTTCGCATAATGTCTTTTTAAAACTTTAAGTAGTATTATCCGCTTCAAAAGGTACCTTATTGAATACCAATTGTACTTGGATGTAGTTGCCTAACGTTTTTTACGGATTTGAAGTAGTATACAGTATGACTTAAGTTGTTTTTGAAAGAAAAACAAGTCGGCATTATGTATCGAAAGGTATTTAACATCAAACTCATGTAGAATCAACCCTTTGTTGGATTTTACTACATTTAACATGGTCTATATTTTAATAAGAGACTTAATACTAAACATAATGAATAATGCACTCCTTCATATATTAGATCTATATGCAAACACAAAAGAATGCGACTGAACTTAATTCTTGTGAGCCCGAACTTTTATTTATTCATAATTCACCACATCCGTAAAAATAAAATAACGTAAAAATAAAGTGTTGGAGAGAAACTAAAAACTTTATCTTCGTAATGCATTCTGCATGACAGGCTATTTTGTAATAGCTTTATACCGTATTTTCTAATCTTCAGCCATCAACATAGGAAACGATATGCCCCAGTATTAGTTGGACATTTTAGTGAAACATACAAAACATTCATCCACCATAGTTCATACATACCAGACGCTCTTATACTTGATTCAGTCGCCGCAAATGCTTGTAAGTATCCTGATAAAGTAAGACTTATATACTACCATGCTCAATATTTGATTTTACAACTATGATAGTGAGTTCCTAGTGAATGCTCCTGTTGGATGGTACGTGTCCATTCATTTTGGGTTCTTTTTATTTGGTGAAGATATGGCGATGATGTTCGCCTATAACCCATGTAAGTGTTTCATACGAGAGATCAGTTCAAGATATTGTAAAAAATCATGTTGACAAATTTCATAAAACAATAAGATGAAAGTAACAATTCTAATTTATAACATTGCTGAACATAAAAATATGGAGTGTCAGAATAAGTGTTTACGTCGTAATTTCGGGTTGAGAATTCGACAAAGAATAACAAAGTTAGTTGCGTTGATTTGATGAACAGTTTGTTACCACAATGTCCATGTTATATATCGTTAGCCAGATGGGATCCATGGTTCAGTCTTACAGACCGATGGAGATGGCGGAATAGAAGGGAAACATTCACGTGCGTTGATGTTCTTTCAGGAGGAATGCACCGACCAATGGTATGTGGAAAGGTATATACTGATGACTGGAACTCAATATATGCATTTAGACTTTAGTCTTTGGAGATCGCTTTGTATAATATTGCATATTATACTCGTATGCCCAAACAAAATCAGCTTTCTTCAAGACCTAGTTGTCATTGAACATGAATAGGAATTATCTATCTTAAAATAATAATTTAGTAAATTTTGATAACGTCTATCAGCAAGGTCAGCCGTACTTACTTGGCAGAAATATGCCAACACGAAAAGTAAAGTATGAACATGTATTTGGCTTAAGCGAAAAGTTGCAGGATAGGCAATTGTCAATTTGAAGGCTGTCGTCGATAACCTTAAATATTGTGGGATTAGTTACTATGTGTCAAGGGTTATTTCTAGACTTTGTCCGATAAGCATATAAATTTATCGGTCGTAATGGTTTCTGTTTGTCCTATAATAGAGGAATCCGTTGTGTTTTCCTCCCGTGCATACTTAATAGCAAGAAAAAATGTTTCCAAAACCACTACCGTATTCAATGTCATTGAAAAAATGCTATGTATAGAACAGCTGTGTTTTCCCGCTGTCATATTATGCACACAGCATTACGTGACATTGCGTGCTCTATATATCTGAAGTTTACAAAAGCAATATTCACAGCGAAATGAGTGTTTTAGAAGAAATTTGCTTGTTTTGTCGGTAATTATTATCAAAAAGCTTATGTACTTTAAGTAAGCTTGTATTATTTACTCATTATCATAGTAATTAATGCTTATGTAATACCCGATACGGTAAGCAAATAAATATGTACCTAATATATCACAAGAAGGATTATCTGTCCACTCGCTAATTTCTTGACAAGAAATAACTGCCTCTCCGGATAGATTATATCCTGGGTTACACGTGATAGAGACTGTAGTTCCATTTACCGTAGATGATGAATTAACTTTTCCATTTTCAGGTTGGGGGCTTTTGCAGTCTGAAATCAACATGTATTCAACATTTAATGTAGTTTTCAATGGATCATTTTTTTATCTACATTATTTTGCATTCCTTAGTCTAATATATTCACATAAAAGCGTTTGAATATTACACAATCACTATAACTATAGTATTAGCTTCTTAAGCTCTGCAGTAATTGACTAAGCATGAAGTTCTTTTTTGTTGAATCATTTTGTTGACTGAGATTGCAAACAACTTGACACCAAAGAAAGTGTTATTCAATATGCACTGACCTATAAACTGACAGTTTGGACGATCGCTCCATGTTCCGTTCATTGTACATACTACTGTATCATTTCCAGTCAGTCTGTATCCTGGATCACAACTGACTGCCACAACTGCACCATATTCTGTTTTCGATGAATTGGTTGTGCCATTTTCTGGCGTCGGATCTCCGCAATCTTTAACGAGAAATTACGAAAAAAGAACACTTTTTGAAATAAAACAGTAGTATTTAGTGATTTATAAGAAACGCTTATCTTGAATTCCATCAAGAAACTTTGACGCAATTTTCGTTGAATTGAGGAAGCAGGGACAACTGATACTACCTTAAGCAAAGAAATATTACCTAATATATCACAAGAAGGCTTTTCTGTCCACTTGTCATTTTCTTGACAAGAAATAACCGCCTCTCCGGATAGATTATATCCTGGATTACACGTGATAGAGACTGTAGTTCCATTTACTGTAGATGATGAATTGACTTTTCCATTTTCAGGTTGGGGGCTTTTGCAGTCTGAAATCAGCATGTAAAAACTCGTATTCAACATTTAATGTAGTTTTCAATGGATCATTTTGTTTATCTACATTATTTTGCATTCCTTAGTCTAGTATAATCACATAAAAGCGTTAAATATTACACAATAAATATATTTATGGTATTAGTTTCTTAAGCTCTGCAGTAATTGACTAAGCATGAAGTTCGTTTTTGTTGAATCATTTTGTTGACTGAGATTAAACACAACTTGACAACAAAGAAATTGTTATTCAACGTGCACTGACCTATCAGCTGACAGTTTGGACTATCGCTCCATGTTCCGTTCATTGTACATACTACTGTATCATTTCCAGTCAGTCTGTATCCTGGATCACAACTGACTGCCACAACTGCACCATATTCTGTTTGCGATGAATTGGTTGTGCCATTTTCTGGCGTCGGATCTCTGCAATCTTTGAGAAGAAATTACGTACATAGAACACTTTTCGAAATAAAACAGTAGTATTCAGTGATTTATAAGAAACGCTTATCTTTAATGCCACCAAGAAACTTTGACACAATTTTCGTTGAATTGAGGAAGCAATGACAACTGATACTACCTTAAGCAAAGAAATATGTACCTAATATATCACAAGAAGGATTTTCTGTCCACTCGTCATTTTCTTGACAAGAAATAACCGCCTCTCCGGATAGATTATATCCTGGATTACACGTGATAGAGACTGTAGTTCCATTTACAGTAGATGATGAATTAACTTTTCCATTTTCAGGTTGGGGGCTTTTGCAGTCTGAAATCAACATGTAAAAACTCGTATTCAACATTTAATGTAGTTTTCAATGGATCATTTTGTTTATCTACATTATTTTGCATTCCTTAGTCTAGTATAATCACATAAAAGCGTTAAATATTACACAATAAATATATTTATGGTATTAGTTTCTTAAGCTCTGCAGTAATTGACTAAGCATGAAGTTCGTTTTTGTTGAATCATTTTGTTGACTGAGATTAAACACAACTTGACAACAAAGAAATTGTTATTCAACGTGCACTGACCTATCAGCTGACAGTTTGGACTATCGCTCCATGTTCCGTTCATTGTACATACTACTGTATCATTTCCAGTCAGTCTGTATCCTGGATTACAACTGACTGCCACAACTGCACCATATTCTGTTTGCGATGAATTGGTTGTGCCATTTTCTGGCGTCGGATCTCTGCAATCTTTGAGAAGAAATTACGTACATAGAACACTTTTCGAAATAAAACAGTAGTATTCAGTGATTTATAAGAAACGCTTATCTATAATGCCACCAAGAAACTTTGACACAATTTTCGTTGAATTGAGGAAGCAATGACAACTGATACTACCTTAAGCAAAGAAATATGTACCTAATATATCACAAGAAGGATTTTCTGTCCACTCGTCATTTTCTTGACAAGAAATAACCGCCTCTCCGGATAGATTATATCCTGGATTACACGTGATAGAGACTGTAGTTCCATTTACAGTAGATGATGAATTGACTTTTCCATTTTCAGGTTGGGGGCTTTTGCAGTCTGAAATTAACACGTAAATATTCGTATTCAACATTTTAGTGATTTTCTATTAGAATCATTTTGTTTATCTATATCATTTAGCATTCCTTGGTTTAGTATAATCATATAAAAGTGCAATTATTACAGAATAAACATATGGTATTAGTTTTTTAAGCTCTGCAGTAATTGACTAAGCATGAAGTTCGTTTTTGTTGAACCATTTTGTTGACTGAGATTACAAACAACTTGACACCACAGAAATTGTTAATATTCAACGTGTACTGACCTATAAGCTGACAGTTTGGACGATCGCTCCATGTTCCGTTCATTGTACATACTACTGTATCATTTCCAGTCAGCCTGTATCCTGTTTCACAACTGACTTCCACAACAGCACCATAATGTGTTTGCGATGAATTGATTATGCCATTTTCTGGCGTCGGATCTCCGCAATCTTTGGCGAGAAATTACGTTCAAAGAACACATATCGAAATAAAACAATGGTGTTCAATGATTTATAAGAAGCGCTTTTCTTTAGTTCCAACGTAATTTACATTGAATAATGGATGAAAGAACAACTGATTGAATGCTACCTAAGTGTGTTAGTAAATGATACAATCGTAGTCTTAGAGATCCAATTAACTTATCATGTCGCCATGTTTCGTTACAAGCGCATGGAAATAATATATCTTAGTTGAATAAATGATGATATATCTCTACGTTTTATGCACGTGTTCAAGTACACCGCGACGACCACAAAAAATATTCGATGCCAACTTTACATACCTAAGCAAACCACGGACACATCGTATTTATGATTACAGTCATCGTAAATAACATAACTACAGTTATTGATGTCTACCGCATCCTCAGGACATTTTAGTTCATCCACGAATATAGGACCCGTTCCCTCACCGTACGCAGCACCAGGATGGTAACTCACTGCTGGCCTGTTTGTAAGAAATGTGCTGTACTGATATCCTGCTTACTTTGATAATTTAAAGCAGTTTTACTTAAATTGTGGTCACGAGTCTAACTTATCTCATTCCTTTTTGGTGACGAACATTGGTTATCAATGTGTACTTTTAAATTGACATTTCAGAAAACAAGTAACCCTGAGAGAGAATAAAACAACAAAAATATCTAACCTGGTTAGTTGCATAATTGATATGTTTTAATGTGACTCACGTCTTAAATATTGATTTAACACATCTATCTACATATTCTACTTTATAATTTTGATCGTAAACAGTAATAACTTCAAGGGATATTCTGCAATATATACGACACAAGATTGACAACACTGATTATAATGTGTACGAAATTTACTACAAATTAATACAAGCGTCCGTTCTAATGTTTCATTCAATTCATAAAAGCTTAAAACCGATGTATAAATATACTCAGAATAAGAAGGACATTGTGTTACCATTTTTCTAGTATATTGCAAATGACATTCGCTTCATTCATTCCGAAACCATCGCTACATACGGTACCCCATGTATTTTTTTATTTAATCTCTACTCGTCCACTTGATGCATTACCATTGCTTAAACGGATTTCTTCAACGTCAAGTGGATAGCCTAATGTTTCAAAAAAGAAACAACAACTTAAGTATCCAATTATTATACATTTCGACTGCAAGCATTCTGACAAATGCTTCTCATGTGCGACATAATCGGTTGGTTATATACTTCCCCTGACCAGTGTGTATTTTTCATGACTTAATGCAGTTAATTTACCATCAACCTGATTATCAGATTGAAAGTCGTATGATACTGAAATACCATGTTGGTATTTAACCAAACCTTAATTGCTTTTTTAATCAACGTTCATATACGTACCATATTCTTCGCATTCTCCATGTGTTGCCCATGTTTTAGTATCATTTTCACAAATCATACTGAGTGTGCCAATGTATATTTTATGAAAAGAACAATCAGCATATAATGTATCCCCATGGTATGTAAAGAATTCTCTATCCCAGTGATCTAGGTCCGGTGTACCGCATTCTGAAAATAAAACTCAATATCGGAATATTCTACAAGGAATTATCTTATTACTCGTTATTATTAAAAAAGGAACATATCGTAAATATTGTAAAATTAATGATAGTGAACAATTATAATAAAAAACAAATAATTATATAATAAATGCATATACATGTACAATGTATTTAGAGAAATACAATGTAAGTTCTGTCAGTAAGCATACTTTTCTATTGACTTACGCTCCAAATATAAAGATAATTGCAACCTTGTCAATTTCTGTTTTAGCATTGTTACTTATGTATAAATACAAATCGTTAACTACATAATTCATAATGAAACATTGATACTTGGTAATTACTAAGTTAAAGTTTCAGATAGACCTTTTCAACGTATATATATATGATTTACTTCCGTTGGTACATATTCAGGGGGCGCAACGTAATGTAGCGAAAGTTGATATTTAAGCGACGCTTTTGAGAATGTTAGTAAGATGGCGGACTAAATGTGATATTGCAATTTGGCAGTACACCCAGTATTAATACTACTGTTAATTAATGTTTATTTTCTGTAAGTTCTTATAAAAGTCTATTTGTAAAATACATGTATTGCACTTTTTCTAATTTAGTATTTCTAATTACGTTTAAGTATAATAACGTGTAATGCTCAAATTCGATATTCATTACTGTTTTCTTTTCATATTTGAGGAACCACTTTGTAAATATGTATATGTGTCATAACTAAAAACATCCTTATGATTTGGATCAATATATATAAAGTTTAGAATATTCCATGACACACGTTTTGACAAATTAGTAAAAATGTCGTTGCACAAGTTTATTTCTGTCCGAGATAAGTGGTAAGGTGTAAATCGGCTTAGACCAGGGCCCTTATTCAAACATGTATCTTTTGCAAAATACAAACAGAAGCCTTAGAAACAGGGTCACTGATATTTGGGACTATTATACACATGAATAATGGTCCCAGCTGATAAATAAAATAAAAATACGTTATGCAATTGTTAAACATCAAATTGATGTCTCTTATATAATGTAATTTTATGATGTATGCAGTTATAGTTTAACATATGCAATGCTTTGACTTCCGACATTACATCATTACATGGTACGGTGCAAGCAACAGAAGTATCAAAATACAAAAACCCAACATTAGGGCGTAAGAACTGAGTCAGCAAATCGTTAAAGAAAACGAATACATGTATTGCTATATGGTACGTTGGTAATGCAAGGTGTGTGGTAATCGAAGTTAACAGCCTTTATGTTAGACTGCAGTAATACTGTTTTACGGTGACTTCAAATTCAATTTAAATATTGTGCACAAGTTATTAATTGTGTATTCAATATGGAAGCTGGGACAGATACTTATTATCTAACTTGACTTGTGTCAGAAATGCTTTGTCACTACCGATAATATACATTCAAGCAGTAAGTCAGTTAAACTATTACAGTATGATATACAATATGATAACCATCATTTTTATCAGAACATTGTATTTTAGGTGATCAATTGAATTAGCCACAATTTTTAAATATCAGTAACCACTCAGCTTAGCATTCTATTGTATAAAGCAGTATTTCCACTCACAATTTACCAGTGACAGTATTTCAAATATGCACATAATTTCCATTTTTACAATTAACTATTTAATTTCAATTCTTAGGGGTTTAATTATTGACAATATTGACCATAACAGCTGCATAAATACTTAAGATAACAGTACATTAGGATGCACCCGTTTTATGAAATATACATTTATGCATTTTATTTAGTGTATGCCTTTTATATTTTATATTTGTGCTTTTCAAATCATTTCTTACATAGCCATGATATTTTTGAAGGCATTTTATTACTTATAAATACAGAGCCTCAACATGCCTGTAGGTTATGTCATCATAAACTTAACAAAAATGACTAAAACAAATCTTTCATTTGTTGAACGTGCATTTTAAATTCATACAAAAACATGTTATAAGGTTTTCTTATAGTATCTTTTTCATTAAATTCATATTATGAATGGCACAATTGCATGTTTACTTGTAGTTTCAAAACGGCTTATACATGTACCTGTAATATACTCTGCCGACCATTCTGCACAAAATAATACTTAAGTTATAATAGATGATAAAGTATAAACCTCCCGAAACGGCACCTCTGCGAATCGGCAACCTCCGATAGGCGGTAATTGTATCCCCCCCCCCCCCGTTCGTTTTCACTCTTATTTTACTAAAGGCACAATGAAGTGCATGCATGCATGTGTTTACAGCTTGTATAAACCGAGTATACAGTTGTCTCTGGATCCAATGTTCACATAAAGAAATGATTCTGCTGAACTGTAGTTTAATATATTTGAACAAAATATTGTTCATGTAAAGCAATGTATATCTTTCTAAATGTTTATCACATCAAAATGACATTTAGCATTGATATCTAGTTTCTACATGTTATGTAATGTTAAATCAACACTATAAACTGTCAATGTCTTCACTTACGAGGGTTGTCAAGAAAGTTCGTAGACAACGGCTATTTCTTTATTGAACATGTGCTTTTAAAATTATTTTTTACATCGCACACTACCGTAAACATAAATGTTTACATTGGTCGAGAAAAAAATATGAAACGAATAAAGACACTCGTTAGATCGTTACTGTAGCAACCTCATATAGTGGTACCCAGAGCACGTTAAAGAGCAGATAAACACTGATCTCGACCATTGTCTAAATTGTGTAATTTAATCGTCTAAATAGCGGGAGACATTATTGAATATACACGATGACGTGCCGTTACGTTGTGACGTCATGTTGTTTTGATTTGAACGTTATCGTTTCAAAAAACGAACATTTCACGAGAAATAACAACTTTACACTATGGATGAAAAATCACCAAAATTGGCGTCGTCAGACGTCCGAGTGGTGCAGCGCGTACCGGTCAAGTTTTGCGCAGAGCTTGGAAAAACGCCAGGAGAGACCAGAGAATTTATTAATTCATCCACTAAACGACCAAACGTTTCCCGGGCCCTTGGGTATAAATGGTACAAACGGTTTAGTTATGGAAGATGTGATACTACCGATGATTCACGTTCGGGAAGACCATCGAATATTACGGAGCTGTCATTATCGTTAGTGAGGAACGTCATTGATGACGACAGGCGCCTAAATGTAAGAAATATCACTGACCTTTGTGATCTTTCAAAGACAGCTGTGTATAAAGTTCTCACTGACAATTTTGGAATGCATCGTGCGTGTGCACGATGGCTGCCTAGACTACTTTCAGATGATAACAAAGAGGCGCGGGTAAAAGCAGCTAAGTCTTTTATTCGCAAGTGGAAAGCGGACTGGGAAGTGTTTTTAGGCAGAATCATTACAACTGATGAGACTTGGCTGCATTATTATGAGCCTGAAAGCAAGCAAACATCAAGTGTATGGAAACTTTGCTTGAAATACAGTTACTGGGGTTTGATACTCTGCTGCACGAACCCTACAGTCCGGACTTAGCGCCGATGGATTTCGCAGTTTTCCCCTATATAAAGTCTCAACTACGAGGTAGAAAATTCAGGAATTTTTAAATGAACTCAGAACCGCAACATCACATATTATCTCTAGAATTGAGAGTGACTGATATTCCAAGGTGTATGACAAATGGGTTGATAGGCAGAGGAATGCGTGGATTGTAACTGTGAATACATTGAAAAAGAGTAACACCACTTAAATGGTGACGTTATTTGTACGTATTACGCACGTCATAACGTCATGGTGTGCTCCGCTGTGACTAACAGCCCTGTACAAAAAATGATATTATTATTTACATCACGAAATGTAAGATATTCCGTATTTCTGTTCTAAATACACGGGAGTGTGGCTGGAGGTAGTTTTCATGTTTCATTTATTCTTTATTTGAATGTGTCAGTAAGCGTCTACGAACTTTCCGGACAACCCTCGTATGTCATAATAAATTGTTTCATGGAGACTTCAAAAGAATCTGTAAATACAAAGTCATTTCAATTCATAACATGTCTTCATGGTTTATACATGAACAAATGAGAAAAATATATACAAATGTAATTTTAAGTAACTCGATAGTTTTATAAAGATATCATGATTTACAGGTAATTAATAAAACCTACTTTCAATGAATTATAATTAGTGTATGCATTTTTTAAAATTGTTGAAAAGACAACAAAAAAATGAAAATGATTAGCAACAATCTCTCTGTAACAACAACTACACAATTTCCCTAAGCAGATATTACTATAAATTTAACCTCTGAAGAGAAACAACCTCTAAAGAACGGCCATTATTTGCAGCTTCCACGGGGTGTTTCTCTACAGAGGTTGTATTGTACATTGCTGCGTGTTTAGATATAAAATTACATTTCTTGTTTGACGTCAACCTAAGATATCTTGATATAGCATTCATTTAGTAAGTCATATTGGAATCTGTAATCAACAATATTTCAACATAGTTTTATATCACATTACACTCTGTAAATCGGTAATTACTTCACAACCTTCTTAATTTGGTTTCTTACTCGATGAAAGGTAATCGGTAAAACCCAGAATTTGGTCGTTTGTTGACCGTTGTGCGATGTGTGGCATCATTTTTTGTGTTGAAAACCTACTAGAAAGCCACATTTTTAGTCTATCACATCAAAAAGTACCTTTTTAAAGAAAAAAAAACAACGACAATATTTCTGTTTCCTAACTTTGTATAATCCACAAATATATAATAACAACATACACAATGATGAGTGCAAAACAATTACAGTAATGAAAAAACCAGAAGTGCACATACACCACTATACAGTAGTGAGGTAAAATCAAACTATTTTAGTTCATTATCTTGTTGATCATTTATCGGTCAGCCCAAAATCAGCTGAAATCTGTGATTAAGATCTGAATTTATATAATCAGAAGCCAGGGCTGTGACTGCTCCAAAAGCAAAAGGCCTGAAATACCCTAACCCCACCCCTTCATGCTAGTAAAATCACCATCATTGAGTAGGCCAGTCTGAATCTGAACCCTTTTGTTTCAAATATTTTAAGACGAAAAAGAGGAAATCAACAGAAAGGAGGAAGGATGAATCCCCTTGAAGCATCCATTTTTAAAAGTTTGCGTCCTCGACACCTCGATTCAAAGCAAAATTTGTTCAGACAAAAAATATAATCGGTTATATTGCCAATTAGTTTTATATCTTGCAAAAAAAGAATAATTATAGATTTTGCAAAATATCGTAACAATATGAAAACACATAAAAGAGAAATTAACAGTAAACAAGAGGGCCAAGATGGCACTAGGTCGCTCACCAGAGAACAAAGATACTTGTAACAATTGATGACCACGTAATATAGATTTCATCTCGTATAACCCGTTTTTACATATATATAGTTTGATCAAACCTAACAATATGGTCTTATAATACCGTTAATCAAGCTAAACATAGCAAATTTTCTACTCCAAGGGCCCACAACTGTTGACGTTGGGGTCCGATCTTAACTTGTCCAAGACCTTAAGGTCATACTCATTCCGTGTAAATATGTTAAGGATCAGTGAATAAATGGAGGAGCTAGAGTGTAACCAAGCTAAAATATAGCAAATGTTCAAAGTCAAGGGCCCATAACTCTTGCTGTTTCGATTTCGCCTTTAATCATACTTATCCAAGATAATTGGGTAGTACACATTTACTGAAAATATTATTAGGATTGGTGAATAAATGAAGGCGCTAGAGTGTTACTCAAATATAGCACATTTTCAAAGTCAAGGGCCCATTACTCTTGAAGTCTTAGTCCGATTTTGCCCATACTCGAACATAGCAAATACATATTGCGGCCATATATATTTTGATTAAGTGTGATTGAGATTAATTAAGAGCTGTTGATGCTAGAGTGTGAACAAACTAATTATGGACGGATGCCGTACGACGGACGCCTGCCAATCATCGATCCTAAATTGAATCAGGTTGGCTGGAAATCAAACATGATTTATTTCATTTGGCTTGTGATCATCTTCCTGAAACATTTAATAATGGTAGCAGGAAAACTTCTCCTATCATGCGCAAATTCATTTTTTAACTTCATAAAGATGCAACGCCATTAAGGATATTTGAGTTATGAAACACACCTTACCATTACATTGCAGACAGACTTATTTATATTAGAGATGCATACTGGTAAAAAAATCAACAAATCAATAATAACGATAATAGAATTATAGAATTGGAAAACGAAATTAAACAAACATATCAAGTAGAATTTCAAGGAGCTCAAATAAGGACTCGTAAATAAGAACTCGTTTAAAAAGTTTGAATGAAGGAGACAAAATACTGAATAATTATTTTCTTAAATTAGAAAAAAAAACATCTCAAAACAGAACCAAAATATTACTTCTTGAACAGCCGATGGTGAACTTTTATCAGGCATAGAAAACATTTTATCGGAAGAAGTTAAATTCTATAAAACACTATATACATCATATACAAGAATGATACAGATACATATAATAATATTTACCTTGATAACATATCTTTGAATCATTCTCTTAATATAGATGAAGCTAAAACTGTAACGGACCGATAACACTAAATAAAACTACACATGCTCTTTTCAATATGAAGAAAAACAAAACCCCGGTCTAGATGGTCTCATCGTATGATTTTACCAACAGTTTTTGACAGAAATATCATACATGCTGATCAAAACTTTTGAACAATCATTTGATAATCAAGAGTTATCAAGAAGTCAAAAACAAATGATAATCTCGCTTTTTTACAAAAAGGGAGACTAGAAACATCTTTGAAATTGGCGACCCATATCACACCTTAGTGCTGATTACAAGATCATTGCTAAAGTCCTTGCTACACGATTACAAAACATACTGCCAAAAATAATATCCACGGATCAGCAAGGGTTTATAAAAGCCGTGTTATCGGACACAACATAAGACATATACAATACATTATGAATTACGCAGAAGCTTTTGATATTGAACGTGTAGTCTTATTTCTAGATTTAAAAAAACAACATTTGATACAGTTGAGTGGGATTTATATTAAGCACATTACATAAATTTGGCTTCAATATCAGTTTCATTAGTTGGGTTAAGACTCTATATAAAAATATTGCTCATCAGTGTTTATGTCAAGAATAATATAATTTTGTTTACCTTAGTGTGACGTCACATTTGATGCTCTCGCACGGGTTCGCGCCTTTGGTATAAAAAGCGATGTATTTGATAAATAATGTTAGTAAGTATTGAGATTGATAAGACGTCTTTTGTTGTTTTGTACACCACTAGAGGTATTGAGGGGAGACGTGTGGCGGACTTGCGGACTTTAATTTACAACGTCACCAGAGACTTGAAGTCTGCTTCTCGCATTGAGGTCCGCTTATATAAGATACTGACAACTCTGCAAATTGTATAGAATTGGTTTGAGGTCTACCCCATTGTTGAGTCGGCACCTAAGTTAGTAAGACCACACCTAGGCTAACGTTGACAGTTTAATAACGGTCGAATATCAGACTTTTATTTAACGTTTCTCGTGGATTGCGACAAGGCTGTCCACTTGATCGTGTCCTACAATTTCATCAAATAATTGCACTATTTCAAAATCATGAATAGACCAGAAAGTGACCATTTACTTTAAGCATTGTATGTCGATTCTGTAGTTAGTGATGAACCTGATAGTACATGTAATAACATTGTCAGTGAAAGTCTCCAGTCTGATAAGTTTGTGTATGACTTTAATGATGAAAACAACATTGCATTATATGAATACTTTGTCTGAATATATTATTTGACCAATGATATGCGAACCATGTACTTCAATAGATGATGCTTTAAATTGTTTTCAATCTATACTGATTAACAATTTCCGGCTTTGAAAACAAATACGTAATATCTAAAAATATTTGGTTTGATAAAGATTGTAATATACTTAAACAAAATTGTACTAAAAGTCTGAGAAAATTTCGGACCGGCCAATGTGAAGACGATCTAATACATTATCGAACTGATAAAAAGAAATATAAAAATACATAGAGAACAAATAAAAGAATCTGCATAATTAATATGCATATAATCAAGGCTAAACAAGCTTAAAAGCAACTGCAACCGACAGTGACCAAAAAGCCGATAAATCCAACATCAGACCAAGAGACAATACCAACGAAGAAAATCACGCTTGGAAAACAGTTAAAAAAACAAATGGAGAAATTAAAAAGGAGGCAACCTAGTATCAACGACATAGAGTCTAATGCAGCTGCTTCAAAATATAATAAGAACAGGAGATCATCCGAGTTACAAACACACGAAAGTGAAGAAACACAAGAAAATAGGGAGTTAAATAGATAGGGGTAAGATAAATGATTTAAACATTTCAAATAAGATTTTGAATAATAGCCACTACCGTTGCATGGAAAAGGTTTAAACTATTGTGTTACTCCTAAACAACATAGTCTAATTCACTTTAAACAAGAAACTTTGGCATTCAAACGGATATTTAGACTCAAAGATTTTGTGTGCAAAAAGAGCAGTGTGATGAGGAAACATCTTCTCAAAATGAGAACATAATTATCATATGATGACTTTTCTATTACAAAATCCAAACAGTTTCATCCTTCCAGCAGGACAGGGTACAACTTTAGACTTTGATATTGATTCTATTACGAATGAGCTTTAACATCAGACAAAGAAATAACAAATACACATCTAATGTATCTCCGGAGAAAATACCAGCACTTAAAGATCTTAGGGAAGACAAAAATAGCATTATTAAGAAATCTGACAAGATTGCAACAGTTGTTTAAATTAATTGCACTGATTATTTTGATGAAGTATCCAGACAACTCAATAACGATATGTATTATTTAAACTTGACAATAACCCACTAGATGAATTCTGTAATGAAATAGAGCAAGACAATTCAAACTTAGATGGCATATGAGAAAAAATCAAGGGTGGTGTATATCCATTCACTAACAATCGAGTGCCTTAATTTTATATCCTGCCTAAAATCCACACAAAAAACATGGAAACGATTTGCTACTAGGATACCCGGGGCGGCCGATAATTTCTGAATGTGAGTCCCTTACTGAAATTATTTCTTTTTTATTGACAGTGTATTAAAACCGCACATGAAAACGTTACCATCCTATGTGAAGGTTACAACATAATTTATTAAGAAATTACGGGATATCCCAAAGCTTGATAAAGAATATTTTTAGTGACACTTTATGCAGCTCCATATATACAAATATAACTCACCATTATGGAATTGAATCTTGCAATTATTTCTTTGAAAAGGACCAGCACAATATTTTAATATGTAACAGCAATTTCTAAGTTAATAAGAACTGTTTTAACTAAAAACAACATTCAGTTCAATGACGTGAACTATCTTCAGACCACGGGAACGGCGATGGGCACCAAAAGTGCTCCAAGCTATGCTTCTTTGTTTATGGGTCAGTTAGAAATAGAATTTCTAAGGACTTGTTCCAAAAAATCCTTATTGTGGTATATTAGATGACATTTTCGTTATATGGGAACATAGTCTTGAAGAATTACTGTCTTTTATTGAAAAAATAAATAATGCTCGTAAAAATATTAAATATACATATACTTATTCCCAAACAAGCGCAACATTTCTTGACGTCAAAATTGAAGAGAATGATATTTTTCAATTACTAATTTTTGCATATATTTTAAAATAGTTTTTAATTATCTTTGTTGAAATCCAATAGTCTGTCTACGTAGTTCATATTTGTTATATAGTTAATATTTTTCTCATTGACATCGCATGACGTTGATGAGGTCATTTCCTGTTTATTGTTTATATTACAATTTAGTAATCCTGATGAAGGCCAATGAGTCCAGTCAAATTAACATTTTGGGTGGGACTAAATGGTATAGAATTTATTTTGATATAGAATGATCATGTATATGATAACATACATTAACAATTAAATAGGTCACATTCTAACCAGTTTTAACAAATTAAATAAGCTTTTCATTTTCGGATAATTTTACTATCCGAAAACCTGTACAGTTGCGTATAAACCCCGTATTGCTTCATATTTTAGTGTGTCGTTTTCCTTTATTTTTTGACGTCAAATAGGTCGGCCTACTATCGTCTTAATGTTCTTAGGAGTTATAGATACTAGGTAATTACTCTATGTAGCCGAATATCTAACTATATTATGGCATGATTTTGATAGTCGGTTATCAATTAAGAGTCCTTAACTAATGAAAACTTGACCATGCTTATGTTAATGGATTGTTGATCACAACTGAAGGCTTTTGGAGCAATTTTTTTTACTGAACATTTCAAAAGAGGAATTTTTTATCTAGTATCCCACTTTCTATCAAATGAGGCCATGCTTTTTTTGCGGCAAAACCGTACATGGGGTGAACATGTATATTTTATCAGTCAAATAGAATAGACTCCCGGCTATTTATTTAGTCTAGAAAAACAAAGAATGAACATATGTGTTTCCCTATTTTTGTTCATTTTTATCAAATTATGTCTATAATGAAGAGTGACTTCTTGCAGAAAAGTGACCTTTTATTAAAATACAAAAGGAAATAAGTGAAACAAACTTCCAAAAATGTATGCCAATGAGAAAGTAACGATTACGACTGGCCTTTCGGTAATCACTGAGATTGGGATCTATCAAGAATATGACAGCTTAACAATCCACATTTTGCGCAAGTGGGTAATTAATTTCAAAACTAGACATCAAATGTGAATGAATGAAGAATATTAAAAATATATCAACTTACTATTAAAATAGTCAAAGCTGTGTCTTGAATGCAGGTGACTAACATGCTGCATGTGCTTTGTAGATTTCGATCTAGGCTGGATATTTCACCGAATATTACTCAAACATATAACCAGGATAAAATCAGATTTCTGAGCGAATGTCTCATCTCCAAGGAAGACCATCTTAGTCTTAGTATGTAAGGCATTTAAGTTTTTGAAATAGTTAAACATATCATGGATAGTAAAAAATATAAAGTGTTGTGATGAACACTTCCTGAGCCAACGAATATATTCTTATATACGTTTTAATTTATACTTTCGTTAAATTTATTTTAATTGATATTGCTATCCGAAAACATTGTATTTCTGCATTTATAATGTTTTGATATTCTAGTCTGAAAATTCAAATGTAATACTTGTATAGAAAAATTAAAGAGACCTTCCAAACAAATATTTAGCTGATATGCCAATAACAGTTGATCAACGATACCAATGATATGTTGCTGCCGATGACAAATATACATTCAAGCGCGAATATGAGTGAAATTCGTCAGTGCAGTACTCTCCACATGAGTTGACAAATTGTTCACTCCATACGATTGCATAATTTCTATAACCTTACACTTTTTAAATTTCATTTTCTCAAATGAAGTTTAGTGAATTGGCTCGAACTTTACATGAAGTTGTATGGCTACATTAGTAGAACATCTTTTAACTGTGACGATCCAGCAGCTTCTCAACTGCATGGTGCGCGCAGGAATTCCCCATCATAATTCACACAATAAAATGCTGGTTAGCTAAACTATCGACTTTTATTTTCATTTCGCTATTCTACATTTCCCTTCATCCTAAAAACAGTTAATCATTTATCTGTTAACATTGTAATTATTATATTTAAGAGCAGCAATCGGTATCTTGCAAGCCGGACATTCACTCAAACACCTAAGTAAATAGATACGTATAAGGATAACGATAGTTTTACTGCAAGAACATTTTTTTCACAACAAATCCAAACCAACTGCTCAGTTGAGTTAATTTCTATACTAAGTCGACCAGCAGTCCCTGGCAAATTCGGGCGCCATGATCTGAAGTAGGCCCTTGTGCAGGTATATTGGAATATGACCATACAAACGATACCGTTTTAATTGGCTTTTTAAAACCCCTATTGTTTCAACTCACAATAAAAAAGATAGTTTTGATTAATACATTGTTTACAATGTCAAAGTGTTCAATAGTTATTCAATCCCTATGATTCAAAGATCATTGGTATGACGGTTAGTTCTAGTTATACCTAATATTCGGATGCGATTGCGTTCGATTGGGTTTCTCTTATAAGATCTTCTAGCCGGCGTATTCTCTTCTTACGAGAGTCCAATCGAACCGGCCTTAGATGTTCATGCTGTGAGAGCCATTTGAGGACATATGAACTACTAATTATTAATCGGACGAACCGTTCCGTCAACTTAACTGACTGAACAGATTATAAGAATTTTGCGTCATAAGCCATTTTGTGAATCGGGGGTTTACAGATATATATTTCTGATTTGTTAAGTTTTATATCTCTATGTTAATCAAGTGAGACCAAATTATGGGAAAGCATGGCTACAGTGTTCAGTTATCTACAATGTGCACGTATGTTCAAAATCTATAAACAAATCGCGTTAATAAATAATCATAGTGGGTGATATTTTATAAATGCCTCCAAGTGCATTGGTACATGTAAGTATTTCCAAAGTTTTGCCAGATTTTCATAGGAAACTCAATATAAAACAAAGAATGATCAGGGATGCAGACAGTCTGGACCGAAGGAGTATGGATTTTAAGACTTCATGCGGTATAGAATCAATTGGCTGCGATTGTGATCCAGTAGTTATATTAGAATAAACTCATTCGTTAACGTTAGTTTATCACTTCAGCAAATTATTTGGTGACCACTATGTCGTAATTATGCCATGGATCAGCCTCTTAAATCGCGCACGTGTGATTGATCTACTACAGACTGGAATTTGAGGATTAAATGGCAGCTTGTTGGTAAATAAACGAATAAAGCACGCTAAGTGAAATGTTTTCCACGAATTAATCTGTTTTTGTTTTAATTTTTGAGGTGGGGTACATGTAATTGAACAAATATTTTTGTAAATATTGCCCAGAAACCTACAGGAACTTACCATAGCGATTCAGCAGGAATGTAACAATGGGCCTATGCATTCTATCCGACGCTTTATTTGGTAAACGTGGAGCCACTGTCGCGCTCTTGTTATAGCGGTCGGTGGTCATGCCAGAGTTTTACAGAATTTGTGAAAAAATATGACTTTATAAATCATTGGTAACTGACATAAATTTGATACGATTCGTTGTTTGTTAAGTTTTTGTATAGTTTTCCTTGGGTAACCTGTAAACTGATGGGTAAGTGGCATGCATTCATATAAATCATTTAATTGATAGTTATATTGAATGAACATTGATCATAATATAGAATAGTGTGTTGGAAGTTTTGTTTAGTATATTTTTAGTTGCCATGGCAACCAGACTTAAAAAATGATAATTAAATTTTCAGGAATCTGAAAGAGATCTACTTACTTACGGGTCATGTTGTAAAGATCTGTAAAGATTTATCCCACTTTCAAGAGATAAGTCTAATTGCTATGTTACCATAAGTGGGTGGGGTAACTTAACATCTAACATAAATAAAACAAGAGCATCGCAAGCGATACCAACGCTCGTCTGATCACCCCGTCAGTGAGATATATCCACTTATAAAGTTTCATGTTGCTATCTCTTGAGTTATGAGCTACATTGCAGTTTTTGCACAGATTTTTTCTTTGAAAACAGCCCAGCTAAAAATGATTGTGTATAAAAACATTATGGTTATTATTTCACTTCTAACAACAATTTCCAGCAATGCATCATTAGAGTGCCCCCTTTTCATAAACAGCACAGAACTAATTATTCCCAAAATAATCATTGACCAAACTGTAGTATATTTATAATATTTAAATTGATAAAAAATCAGTCGAGTCTGTGCTGAAGACTATAATTGTCAAGTGGAACAGGAAATATCTCTGAATGGAGAATTATTGAATCAAAAATATTTCCCTATTGAATATTATACTTACTTTTGATCTAAAATGAGAATTTGTATTAAATGTATGAGAGGATGAATGTTTAACTGATGCATAATTTGTACCTCCCATGAGTGCGTAACATAAAAAATTAAATTATAATGTTTATCAAATGCTTTTTTGTTTTTCATTGAATAGTTAGATTGATGATTTATTTAATTTGTCTTTGTATTATATTTTCAATATTTCATCAGTCAATTATTTGTCTTTCAGTTCTTTGGAGTCATAACAAGTATTCACCATTGATCAGAAGAATTTCTCTTTATACTGCCGTGATGAAGCCTTCAACATGCAATTTACTGTTTATTACATGTGGTGACTGTGATGTTTTCATGAATGTGTCACTATGAACAATAGTTTCAGTAAAATACAAAATTGAAACAATTCCGATTAATATCATTTGTGTTTGGGTAACATATTGTATGCTTATATGTTTCAATTACTAGTATAATCATTGTTGAAATATATATATGAACTTAACTTTAATGCATATTAATTTTTGTACTATGTGTGTTCATTGGTATGCCATATTGCATGCGAAATAAATGTAGATTGCTAAAGTACAACAGAGATTCCTTATTTACTTACACAATAATTATACAGTAATTTTTTTAGGGGGGGGGGGGGGGGGTGAGAATTCCAACAACGTGTTTCTACACTCAAATTCAATTCAAACTTGAAACCGGTACAAGAAAAGATAAATACAGTGTACTACATCAACAACAAATATACGCCAAGTTATCCATACGAATAGTACATATGTTGAAACCAAGCACAATATTAAAATGTCAAGCTAGAAAGTCCTTCTTTTTGGAGGAAAAACAATGCATTCCATTGCAAAGCAATATGTGAATTCAAGTCAAGTAATGCTGTACTATTTATTGCTAAACATGTATGAAAACTATTTATTAATTATCATGAGAGAATTTGGCAGACATTTTGTCATAGAAAACTACCTCCTAGTTGCAGTGGTTACTGAATTTGAATTATACATTTCAATAATGTTGAAAATGATATCACAGTTGCTACAAATGAATTGTTTGATATCCAAATGAAGGGAACATAAGGTGAATAAATCAGACAAAATATTACTTTTTCAAATCTGCTCTTATAAAATAAGCCAGTTGCCATGAAAAAAAAATCAAAGAACATTGCTTAATTTAATTATATGCAGTTATGAAAAATTGAGTGAATAAATTGCATTTTTGTAGAAAACTCAAAAATGAAATGTTTAAAAATTAATTTCAACAGGTTACCATGGCAACTAAAATAATACGTGTATTAATATTTACCATGTCCCTTTACCTTTCATATACAACCAAACTTATCAGATTTCCAACATTATATGGAAAATAGTGTTTTTTTTCTATTTCTACCAAAAAACTATTTTTGTTGCCATAATTGATGCTTTAACTTCATGTTTTCTTCAAATACGATGAATGGTGAACCTACCCCTTTTCAATTTTGATAGCCAATGAAAATCGCTAATGTTTACGGTTCAATAATTGAAATTACGTTAATGTTTGGTGTCTAGAAAGAGACTTTATTACATGTTTTGTTATTTATGAATTAATAGTATTATATCGTACCAATACAAAGCGCATTACGTTATTTGTTTTTAACGCTGATGAGGAAAAGTCGATAAAGGGGTGCATTATTTATCGCAATAAAACATCACTTTTTAAAGTTCGGTATTTTAGCGATTTAGCCAATTCCGATACGTTAAAGAACAGTTTGTTTTCTTTCTGAGTTTTTATAAATAAAGTAAGATAAATTACGAATTACTGTTGTCTTTTTTTGACGACATAAACATCATCAAGAGACAGCGAAAATATCACAAGGATCATGATAAACTTACAGTATCACTACATTTGTCACAATGTTATAAGTTCTTTATCAACAGTCTTATGATACATTTGTTTGTAATTAAGATTTATATTCAACAACATAGATATGCGAAGAAGCAAACAATAGCACGTTAATGTCTCATTCTGAAAGCTCTATCATATTCTCTCGTGGAAACACAAGCAGATTGTAGGGTGAGAATGGGTACGATTAACAACATATTTGTACTACATGAACTAATCCTAGTTATTTCAAATCATATAATTCTTAATAATGCGCTTTTATCGATTATTATAAAGCTTTCGATTATTTGGTTTGCCTAAATATGTGGTATACACTTTACATATCAAGGCAAAGAGGATCGCTATGTAAGGTCACTAAGTCTATGTATTACAAAATTACAACCAGAGTAAAATTTAATAATGAGATTGGCGAAATATTCGAAGGTCATTTTGGAGTAAGACTGGGGGAAAGCTTGTCGCTTTTTCTATTTGTCATGCACCTTAGTGATCTGGATGACCAACTTTTAAACTGAACAAAAGGCATCAATTTAGGTTTTATAAAAATGTTTTTATTGATGTATGCCAACGACATCGTGATATTTGCTAACTCATTAGAAGAACTACAAAGCAATCTTAACATATTGGATGTAAACTGTTATCGTTGGAAAATTACTGTTAACAAAGATAAGTTACGTATTCAGAAAAGGAGGGCGTTTGCCAACAGACCTTAACATTTTCTACCAACATGTCAAACTAAGACTAATGTTAACAATGTCTTGATATATAAAGTGTATACCACATATTTAGGCAATATGAATAGGAAATCGTGAACAAATTTACGTTCGTCGGATTAGTGTTTTTATCTTGCGGGTCCTTTGTAGAAAAGCATTTAGCTGGCTCAAAATCTATCTTTACGTTTAGGAAATATCTATAAGATTTCATAACATAGAAATAAGGCACTCTTTAGAATTGTTTGAATACAGTAAATACAGTCATGATTGTTCAGAGGGCATCATGAGTGACTTTGTTGAACTGAATATCTGTCGGTCCAGACATATGACCAGAACTGTCATTACATGACAGAATTTGAATTATTTTTGAAATTCTAATTATTTACATAAGAATCACTTCAAATGTGAGGTATGGATGTCCAACGATGTCCCTACTTTTGTTGAAATCTTGCAAAGACCAAATATATTTCCGGCAAAAATCAAGCTATAGTGTTCTTTCAATCGTAGCCTAGAATCAACCGACACATAACAAAGCATGTGTGCAGTAATTTGAAATAGTTTATGGATGCTTTACATAAAGCAATTATATTCAAAGTAACCAACAAATCATAAATATGTTAAGAAATTGTTTTTTGTTAGCCCGGCGTCTGTCCACACTTATTT
Organism: Lutraria lutraria; assembly: GCA_964023205.1. NCBI lineage: Eukaryota > Metazoa > Mollusca > Bivalvia > Venerida > Mactridae > Lutraria > Lutraria lutraria. The sequence goes on along the minus strand of OZ026842.1, from coordinate 26,870,393 downwards.
TGTTTTACACTCTAACATCCACAGCTCTTAATCTGCCGTAATCAAACTTAGTCACTATGTAAACGGACACAATGTCTCTGCCAATTATGGGCGAAGTCGGAATAGGATATCAAAAGTTAGGTGCCCTTGACTTAGAAAATGAGTTATATTTAGCTTGTTTATACTCTCTAGCGCCTTCATGTTTTCACCAATCATAATCATACTCACAATGAATGTGTTCGGCCTGAAATTTTTTGATGAGATTGGTTAAGAACGAAATTTATAAGGTACTTGCAGAGCAAAGGGCCCTTATATGAGATGAAAACTACATTATCTGGTCATTAATTGTGTCTTTGTTCTCAGGTGAGCGATCTAGGGCAATCTTGGCCCATTTGTTTCTGATATTATATAAATGATTATATCCAGTGCTTTCTGCAATTGGTTCCCCCATATCATATGAATAACTGAAAAATGTATGTTGTTGTATCTATATAAAGGCTAAGTTTTTATTTTTTTACAGTTAAAAGGGACATAATTCTTGCTATATTTAGTTCAGATTTATCTTTTCCTTTTCAAATATGTATATCGATACAAAATATAATAATCTTAAGCAATGTGGGTTGAGAACTTTGTCATTTTTGACTCCATAATATCTTGTATACAAAAACATAAAAGCATGATATTTCGAAATCGGAGGGAGATAATCAATCGCATAATCAATGAAAATAAACAAAAATTTAATGGTTGAAAAAAGAATGCTTGAATTAGGGTCTGTAATCCGTCAAATTTAAGTAAAAAATGAACATATTTCAGGTATATATGTCAAACGTTATTAATTAGGATGTCTTAAATTAAGAAGCCTTTATAGTATATGAATAAGACAGGATGATTCATCTTAGACCTAAAAATGTTGCCTGTTTCGGATAACACAGACAAACATATTTTTTTTATTTTTCAAGTTGTATCTTCATGGACAATATCCTTGAATGTAAATTTGAGCTTACCGTCGCTCAGATAATTTTTTATAAACCTTGGATTAGCATGCATCGTTGAACTCTAGGCAACTCAAGTTTTAAAAAGTGGAAAGTCCTGAGGAGTGACTGATAATCCCTGTATTGAACTTAGACGTGTGGGATTTAAAGGTGTAACACAATGGGTGCCACAGATCAATGCAAAATCTACCAGAACTAAGACAATATTCATATTTAGATGTTATGTAGCATTATTCTGACTGTTCCACATGAATCGTATCGTTGAGCCCTTATAAATTTTCAGCCCAGCGTATTGACAACGTGTGTCACGCCAGAGAGCATCATTATTATTTTACTTTATTCTTTAAAATGTATGACCCTATTTTATGATTAAGTGTCAAGTCTACAGACCGTGACCAGACAGGATTAATCTGATTAGGGGCAATAAAAACATCAGACCTCATGTGGATTTTCTGTTCCTTTGGAGGGGTCACTTATATAGTAGCTATTCAATGTATATTTAAGATGACAAATTGTTGTTGGCAGTAAAGTAAAAAATCAACATGATTCAGTCATTATAAGTACGTATACATGTTCGAAGCGTCAGAAATGTTTATAAATTGATAACATAATCTGAAACTGTCAGTTAGAAATCCGGAAACAAAATTTGAAAGAACGTTGATGTGCAGTGCTCAAAACCAGGTCTGGAGTTCCAAGGTCAAGTTCATACTCATAGACATTTCATATTTGAACATAACTTGGTAAATTGTTCAACATCATATGCGATATGCAACGAACAAGCACTAGTTCCATAGATCCAATGCTATGGGTCTACGTTTTGTGTCCAATTTGTAACTTTGTCATTCCTTGATGGATTTTGGAATAGTTCAACCGGGAGATGAACGAAGCGGAGCGGTGGCTCCGACCGTGGGCATCCGACGATGGCAGAAATATTAACCATTATAAGGCTGAAAGGCTAATAATTACCAACCTACCTACCCACTTCTGGAAATCAGGGTCGGAACGCTATAAAAATTTTTATGATGGCCTCAGCCGATTTTTCATTCGCAATACCAAGGTTGGTAAGCTCAAGTTCAGGATAGAAGCATAAGACTAACGATGTTTAAATAAATATATTTAACATAATGCTACAATTTACCGATGTTTATGTTTTTCTAAAGCGCGTAAAAATGAGGGCTATAACAAAAACAAAGCGGTGGAAGTTCACTACAATTAATGAAATGATTCATAGGGAAGAAAACTTCCCAACAATACTAAGTCTAATGTTCCCTAAATACCCGAACCCAAAACATACGAGCAAACAGAACCATACTAAATTCAATGACTAAACACAGTCACACTGATTACTTAACTGATATTGATTTTAATAGATCTAGTACATTTTGTAGATTGTATTTTCTCTGGAATGTTTATGGCACATCCTGAACCAATTTCAAGCGCAATGGAATCAAGACATACTAATTGTCTGATTTATAAAGCTTGAATCATCTAGACTGTACATACCATTACAAACAACAGAAACATCCCGCTCGTGACTGCACAAATCAGCATGTACGTATTCACAATCGTTCAAGTTCATGTCATACGAATTGCAAGAAAGCTCATCAATATGTATCGGTCCCGAACCTTCTCCATGTATAGCGCCTGTGTAATAGTTTACAGCCCTGGTAAAAAGATTCCAAATTCGAATAAAACAGTTTGTTTTTTTAACATACAAAAACGACTGAACAAATAATTATCGGTAGTTGAATGAAACTGAAAGTCAAACAACCTGCAATTTTTAGAGTCATACTATTTTTCTCCGGACTAGCTCTGACTTTTTCTTTTGTATTTTTATGTATCATATTCAATATAGATAATTCCTTGTTGTCCAAAAACTTTAATTAAAGTAAGATATGTTATGCGTTGCATTACTTGTATTTCTATGTCAATCAGTTACAGAAAGCACGTACCTCAGACCTAAATCTTTGCACAATGCATCAGCACCCATGATATCAAAGTTCCGATCACATATTGTCCCCCACTCACCATTCACTTCAATTTCTACTCTACCATTGCGTTCACTGGTTCCATTGACAAGACGCACACCAGTAATATTCCTATCAGGGCCTAAATAGTAAAATTGTGAGATTATTTCACTGCTGCAACAATGATACAGAACGACCTCCCGTAAAATCCTCAACATGAATATCTATTGCCTCGCATTTTTTTCTCACACAGAAACAACTGCTATCTATAATGTTCACTATTTATGTTAAGATTTGAAACTAAACAACTACATGTGATCTTGGAAATGGATTCTAAGAGGGAATATATATAATATAATATAATGATACGGCACTATATCATTAATAGTGAAGTTAAGTACAACACTGCTTTGATCAAATCAAAGTGAATCTTTCTAAGCATAATGAAACTATGAACACAGAGCTAGAGTCATCTTGATATAATATCATACACTTACCATAGCACCATACAGAAGCATCTCCTAATTTTCGATTTTTACAAGCGGAGTCATACTCAAAAGCACAGTCATTCATGTCATCCTCATGTCCTTTGCAAGATAATGATCTAATATGAATTGGTCCTGTTCCTTCTCCAGGAGATGATTGATACGCACTTTTTAAACTGTTTAATTTTATGAAATAATGTATGTACATTTTTTTTCATCATAAGAATCATTTGTAAATGTGTCAACAGGTTAATCATACATGTTCTTGCATACTTTATATTGCGCATCGTATGAATGGATATAGACAATTTACTGAGATATGCTTTACTGTATTGTCAAGGACAGATACTGTTAACAATGTTGACACGCATATTTACCCAGTTATATAATCTGTTATAGTATCATTTTCATGCGCTTGGAAAACATGCATGTAGTAGTAAAGCAGTAATGTCAAACTGTTCTGTCCAAAAACAAAGTACAACAAAGTAAAATTATTGCTTACCACATTGATTAAAACTGCAGCTATTGATTGTCAATTACTATTCTTTCTCTCTCTGTGTGTGCGTGTGTGTTTCCGGCTTTTCGTCATGCTTTTAATTTTGTTATATAAACCATAAAAAACATTTGATACTTTTACGAAAGTTATTACATTTACAAAAATATGACGTACCTTAATCCCTCTATTTGACGACATATCACGTTTCCATCTCGATATGAAAATAAATCACCACAAACAGTTCCCCATGTGTTGTTAATTTTCACCTCTACTCGTCCATGATAAGGTCCGGGAACAAGTCGCAACTCTGTTACATTGTTGCTCCTGTCTGATAAAATAAACATCAACATCAAATTGTACAATATTCACATCGAATTGCATCAAACTGTAAACAAAACAGCTATACCATTAATCTATAATAATCCAGAAATTAAGCATATAAGTATATAATATTATGCAACCACCAACATTATTTTGTTTGATATGTGTCAGTATTTTGCATAATTATTCTGTACCGGATGTTTTTACATGTTTTTACAAATAATTAGTGATGCTACAGTGCATGCCTTTCGGTATAAACTTACACAGCTACACAATTAATTTTACCTGTACATTCTATTGACAAAACATCATTTTCTGAACATGTCTCTCCTCTAAATGGGGAACTTTGAGTGCACTGACTGATGTCTTGAGAATTAGTCTCACAGAGCAAAATTCCAAGATGTAAAGGTCCAACGCCTACTCCAAAATATGGTGTTTCGTAATACTTTCCCAGTCTAAACAATATAATATTAAATTAAATATTTAATCAACGCGCTTTATGTTTACTATCTAGGTGAGGGCTTAAACTATTGAAATCCTACTAAAAGTAATTCGAACTATGCCGACAGTGTATTAGAGTCTGAGTTTGAAACTGACATCTATTGCATTCAATGTATTTTCCCCCAGGTTCGACAGTAAGGTCTCTTCCCAGAGGGATTAAAAAACTCTTTTGGTTTATGTTACACCATGCGCAATGCCATACTTAAATGATACTCTTTAGGGATAACCAACCGTCGAACATTGCAAGATGTAGAGAATGCAGTTGCATCCATACTTTTCAGAAAGAAACTAGCGAATGCTACAATTGGTGTACACGAGCATCAGGTATTGCTCTTCTGAACATCTTCGGTTCTTACAAATACCTGCTTTGTCACGTCATTTCGTATTTACCACATATGTACCACGAGGAATTGTGTTGTATTTAAACATGTTAGTAAAGTGGCATAAACACAAACCTGAAGTTCATCATATTGCATATAGTGCTGGCGGCGTATATATCAGTGCCGGACTTGCAAACACCACCCCAGACATCATCTACATACACTTCTACTCGTCCGTTATACTGAGAGGTACCATTTGTCAGTTGTATGGAAGTAATATTCAATGGCGCCACTGTCAAATGTTTTGATATAGATAAAAGATATTCTACGTGAATAATCATTAACTTATACTTGAAAATATACTAGTATTTACGTATGATGTAAACCTAATCAGTATACGTAATCTGTTTAATCAGAAGATACATTGAATGTTTCATACCTAACACAATATATGTATGATTGCTCAGCGAAAATGACTTAATAACAAACCTTCGCATGCAATTACTATATCCGAGGAATCTTTGCATGTAGTTACTGTATTGTAACTACATTGGTTGATGTGCGTTTCAGTTCCATGACAGTCAAGTTGGTTGATGTATATAGATCCGTTTCCGACACCATAAACAGAATCATATGATTCTGCTTCATGATACGCCCGATATGATCTGTAATCAAAAGTACATTCATACGCATTCACTAATTGTATAAAAATGCATGAACATAACATTGTTGAAATATTCTAATTATGTTTACATTAAAGAATATGTGACTATCAAATTATATTATAAACATGTCATCATATACAAGCACAAGTTATATAATGTTCAAAAACTCAAACAATATTCAACAGTCGGTAGTATGTCAATATCAATAAAACAAAATACAAAAAAATAATATCTTATTATGCAAAACTAGTGTATTATTTTAATGCAACAGGGCTATGCCACGTTGTTGGAATACAACTAGCCATGTATTTTTCTAGTGAGGTTTTATCATATGCATTTATGGAGGTTAATTAAAGAGGCATGCCTGGAACTGAAGCGTCTCTAATAACAATCAAATTAGTATCATTGTATTTCCTAAAACATTATAAGATTAATCAAACCTGCAGATTTCGGCCTCAGAATGTATTTGTCATGTTCACAACTCGGCCCTTTCGGGACCTGTCAAAACCTAAAACATCGCGGGTAAATGCCAACAAGCAGTGAAATCGTAGCTGTAGTTCATGCCATGTTCATTTTCTTGCGATATCAAGTTCATGCTACGAATTATAGGTAAATACACTTATAGAATTTAATTCGAAGACGTATCGGTATTTTCGTTGTCATCAATATTTATGTTTTATTCAAATCGACATAGAATACCGCCGAGCGCGTAATAGAGTCATTTCTGAACGCTCATTCCTCTTTGACTTTCGGTAATAATTGATTTTACAAGTAGTGATCAACGCAATTTTGCTTTATCCAAACCAAGACAAAGCAGTTTCAGGACATGCTCCTTTAATATATTACTGAGTTAAAGACTAGTCTTATTTTATTATACTATTGATTTATTCCATACGCATATGAAACCATTGAATGATAAATACTTCGAACGTACGTTGTGCCAAACATTGTGTTGCAAATTGCGCTCGCTTCACTGCCATCAAAGGAGTTCGAACAGACAGTTCCCCAGGAAGTTCCATCTATTTCTACGTACAATATACCGTCATACAGACCAATACCATTCGCAAGTTTCATGCTAGTTATATTTAACGGATATCCTGAATAATAAGCATTGCAAAAAATGTTAATAAACTATAGATACTCCCATAGAATTCTGACAGTATGACATGTTGACTTTCTGTTTAATGATCTTACTGAGTGTTCTATAGACAATGCCACACAAGCATTGGAAAACAGTCTTAAAGTGGATTTTAGACGTATCATTCGTGGTTTTGATCTCGTTTAATCATTGAAGGATGATTCCTACCAGAATACATTTGGACTTTTCAATAGCACAAGGGACTGAAATTAATCAAATAATGATAACTATTTAAACGGCAAATACCAAACACGTTTTATTTTCAGACAAACATATGTCCTATAACAGTATGATACATCTAACTGATTTACTTTAAGTTCATCTAAACCATTTATTGGTTGATTTAATAGTAAGATCACTTACCGTCTGGTGTACATGCGTCACTTTTCGACCATGTTCTATCAGATGAACACGTCATTGAGTACGTCGGGGGAACATATCCATCAACACAACTTACGAACATGATATTACCCTCGGATGAAGAAATTTGTCCGTGTGCAATATCTGGCACCTCACATTCTTCGTAAAATAAGAACAATTTGTAAATCTAAACAGTGTTTTGGTTCTTGTCTTGTACTATTTGTTACTAGTTAGAGGGTTTCGGGTTTTTCCAAACTATGGTAATAATTGACTAAACGCAAGTTACCGAACCGAAACATGTCAGCGAGTCGTGTTTAAGCAATTAGTTAAAGAAAGATTGTAGTTGTATTACAAAACCAGATAATGATAGCTACGCATTATCACTCGTATTGTCATTCTGAACAATCATATCTATATTTCTACAAAAGGAGTTATATTTACACATAATCTCCGCCGGTTTGTTTTGCCGCGCCAGTATTTCGCAAATATTTTTTTTAATCCAAAGATACACTTGTGTGAAGAGCCGTCATAATTAACAAACTCCTTATGGTTTTAACCAATAAATATGGCAAATTGGTCAATTGATAAAAAATACCATAGCAAATGTTCATTTTTGTACGGCTTAGACCCGGGTGAAGATCGGCATAGACAAGGCCCCGTATTTATAAAGCATCTCAGTATTCTAATAACTTCCAGAATTTGTCACGCCAGTAAAAAAACTATTTATTATTTGACTGGTATTTAAGAATGCACTTAAATAAGATTTAAACGAAGACAATTATTTTCTTTAAAAACTATTTTAAGATGTCGTTGTTAGGGATTCTGAAGTTTAAATTTCTATAGAAATAGAACCAAAATGATTTCTATAGAAATAGAACCAAACTGATTTCTATCACGCTCGAATAAAATGATCGTATTAATAATCAATTCAGCATAATGTCATGTTATATTCCCCTTGCCATGCAAAATACATGTTAAAATCTACAAATGTTCTTTCATATTCGTACTACTGCATAATGATGTTGTTGATAATTATATCATTATATTACCACCAGTGAGTCCTTTTACGTGTATACAACAGGGATTTCAGGCTTGGAGGCGTACTATTTTGGAATTGAATTATTAAATGCTATATTTCATTGAACGAATGATATTTCAATTCTATCAATGGTCGATAACTTTAAGAGGGCGCGCAGCGGGGCGCCTTCCACCTGAACCTCTAGTGAGGATGTTTGCTATGTAACATACTGTAGAGATCGTTTGGAACAAAACCTTTTCTATAATTACAAAGAATCTTTAACACGACGTTTACAAATTCAAAAATAACACAATGCAGACAATAAAACTGTGAATGATTTAAAAATGGTATTTTACATAATCAATGCAAATAAAAGTCCAATGCTTAAAATGCTTAAACCAGAGTCTGTAATCCTTAAGATATTTCTCTCAGTTTTAAGTAAAACAATAAAAAAAATGTTAATATTAAAGTAAACAAAAGCGGTGACAGTGCTGAAGTGCCGACTGCCATTGAAAGTTACAGTCACCTGTAAACAGTGAAGCATCTATTAAGACGGGAGTTATCTCTGCTACTTCAATAATGACTAACTGAACATTTTTGAAGCACGGTATTTCTAGCCCTTTCAATTTTGAGTGCACCATCTATACTTGACACATGTAACAACTGTTTACTGACCAACCAGCTAATAGTGCTTAACTGTTTAATTTAGACATAACAATTCATACTTAATAAGTACATGTTCACTGAACAACAAACATCCTTACAGTTAAATAGTATCATTCATATTCATAGGAGTATATTCCACTTTTTAGCGACTGGAACAGCAAACAGGGACAGTTAGGGTAAAACTCCTTTTAGTGTAGTATGATCATGATGAGTATTCTCATAGTTTGTCCAAGTCAATAGCTCAGACAGTTGAATAGAAAGTAGTTAATAAGGTAGTTCAGCATAGTATTACGTAAAACAAACAAGATTTTTTCTGGATACTATACCAACTTGCAAAAGAAATGGAGATACTTTGCTTTGAATGTCTAAAGTAAATTCAATGCATGTTTTTTATTTTCATCAAACAATAATTTCAGTGTATTTCCCGATATCTGCACTCTTTGAAAGTACATATACATAAACTTCATTAGAAAGAAGACTGAAAAAAAACCTTGTTCAACCTTCACCAAAATGTGTTTTTAACCACAACAACCAACAGATAAAATTTAGGCAGATATTAAACAATGGCATGTTATCCATTATTATCAATGTTTATTTAATAACACATTGAAGTAAAATACACGGAAAGGTAGTTAATAGAGCATAACTATGGAAAATAAAACAAAACCATTGATGTAAGCATAAGTGGGTATCTCAAACTTTGTTCAATCAGCAATTATATAATAACAACATGTATAATTATGAGTGTATTACAAAAACCGTGAGTAAACATCACAGTGTGTAATATTATGTTTGTAAGAAGAATTAGAATACCAAAATGACTACAAGATGATTTAACTTATTGGCATTGGCTAAAATCTCTAAAATAACGTAAAAACATATTTTACGTTATTTACAAAAATTAAATATCATACTTTAATAACAAGCAACAAAATAGTCTGACCGACCGCTCAAAAATGGTGTTTTATTGCGATAAATACTTGACCCCTTTATCGACTTTCAATATCAGCGTTAAAAATCTATAAAAGGTAATGTCCAGTGTATTCGTACGACATGATATTATTAATACATTAATTACAAAAAAATGTTACAAAATCTCTTACAGCTGTATAAATTGGAATATCCAAGCGAGATAACCTCGAGAGTTTTGTTTATGGCCTGAAATGTTATCGTAATAGTACACGAGGTTCAAAATATTTAAATGTCAAATCAGGCACTGGTGCTAAACCCAACTTAAACAAATAATCACACATTTCGTTACTTTTAACTAATTAATTTGATGTCTTCTTTTTTTTGCTAACTTGAGCATTTCTTTACATTGTTTCCACAAGTAGAGGATTTTCTGACATAGCTGGTGAGAAAAAAGAAAACAACGTAACCTTGACCACTGAGTACAGTTTACCCAAAAATATAAAAACATATTTCCAGTAATAAAATGCCGTCATGCTTGACTCACAGGTAACTGTATCATGAATAGATTATAAAAAATATGAAGAAAAAAAAAATATATATATTTATTAATATGTTAACAAGGCATATTTCAACAAAAATTCTGTGGACGATCACTGAGGTGACTTTTGTTTTTCAATTTCATCAAGGATTCCGGTGAATTCATGCAAATGAATATACTTTTTATGGCCGTAATTGAACAAAAACATATTCCTGAATTGAAAGCTTTATTTATTTACATTATTTTACCTTCATAACATGTAATTCAACGTTTAAATTCCGATTTAATCTAAATATCAACGTAAAAACTTCATTCTGTCGATGACTCTAGAGAAATCACAGCGTATTTGGTAACGTTCATTTTTTGATTGGCCGGGAACCAAATTCTTCTACAAACGTCATTTCACTTGGGAAAACCCCTTTGAAATCGGCCAATGAAAATCGTTGTCACAAACTGGATAGCATGCGCGTCATATGAACCAAAATGTAGTCTATCGGGGGATAAAAATTAAAGCCGAAAATTTGTTTATTGCTTAAACATTCACATGTAACGAATTTACAAATTGTCATGGGGGTAAATGTGTTCCAACAGTTGTGTTTTTTAAGTGTAGCTGTTCATTATGTTTGTACACAACGGTTAAGACTAAATATCGTCTATTTTATGTAAATTTAGTGGATGTCAAAATCACCTCAGTGATCGTCCCGAAGCATTGATTTACATTTAATGGCATAACTCCTGAACTAGGCGACGGATTTCTCTGAGATTTTGCATGAATGTTGTTTTAACGATATGTTTTATGAATATAATCGATCACTGGAAATATCTTTAGCCCAAACATTTTTTTTTCTATTGACCCCAAATGCAATTCCACATTAGGTAATGCCCTAAGCTATCCATATACCAACTTTCATTGAAATACGTCAATTCTAACTGAAGTTATCATCCGGAAACCACTTCGGACAGGCAGACGGATGGAGGGACGGACGTACTAACGATATGATACTTATGTGGCTTTCCCATGTTAAAATTTGTTAAAATTTAGCCACATAAACCCGATTTTAGCCACATAAATCCTCTTATGGACATTTTTTTAAGTGACTCCGGTTGAACAGAGTCCTAACCCTAACCCTAGAGTCACCAAAACCCAATTTGTTTGTACGGAGGGACGGACGGACGGACTGACGACGACAAACACTATAGTCCCCCCCGGTACGGCAGGGGACTAATTAAACTGTTGACACGCTTCGTATATGAATTAATGTTGAACATTGTTTGTCACACACCAGTTGATTCTCAGTCAGCAATTGTTATGAATTGACGATTTCGAATAACAGGTATGAAAGTACGTGTACTCGTATCTTTGACTTAACAGACCAAATAATGTCGGATTACACCAGGTATTGGTGAAATCGAATACACAAACGAACAAATCTTTCGAACCATGTATAATTATTTAGAAACAAAGTTATATCATTTGTAAAATATTTAATACTTTAAAAGCGATATACAAAACAATCTATGCACAAACAACATTTATTCAGGCCGTTTGAGGAGAATATTAGAATGTTTTCTAAAATGTGTACTGTACACTTTTTACACTAAAATGAATAAACAAGTGTTTTATGTCACAGTGCTAGATTTATTTTTAAAATGATATTAATAGAAGAACACAACAATGTGTTGTTATGTTTATATAGTTTTGAAAGTAAATATACAAAAAAAAATTAATTTTTTATCGTTATTGTGCCTTTTTATATAAAAATTACGTACGAATTTTACTGTGTGTAGCATCGACGCTAAATGTCGCATTTGACGTTATAAGTCGCAAGGCTGACGCTAAATGTCGCAACCAACGCTAAATGTCGCAAAATCACCTGACGCTTTATGTAGCACTGTAACGCTAAATGTCGCAACAAATAGCACTGACGCTATATGTCGCAACATCAACGCTAAATGTCGCACTCATTCTTCAACCTCTATTATGCAGAGTTATTGTTCCCGCTACACCCCTACACACTCGTATGTGTTTTAAAAATAATGGTTCCTCCGGTCATGATAATGTTTAGTTAATCCCCTCCAAGTTTTGTTTCACATTTGCTCGTTTGAATTTGGGATTTTATTTTTTATCTTGGCATTTATTATATATCGCCGTCGCCGGTGAGTACATGTGTGTATTTCTAGAACGGGGAAATCCTACCAGTTTGTCAACGAACATCATTTGTTCAAAGTTTGAAGGAAATCCTATCGATCTATATACAGAAGGTCATATTGCTGGAACTCTTACCAGTAAAACAACTTGGTTAAGCTATTAAGCTGAAAGGACTTACGTCTAACACATACATACAACTACAAATGCATTATTTCATGTGCAATTGTTTTTTAAATAATAAATGTATGATCATTTATCGATCTATGATATTCGGGGTTTAGCCATTTAGAAGGATAATTATAGTTTTTTTCTGTCATGTAAACCATTATTTTTATAAAAGTTCATAGTAAACCTCTTTCTAAAATTGTCAAATAACATGTTTTAAAGAGTAATTTAAGAAAAAAACAAGATTTGACCACCTTTGAATTTGGCTGTTAAAATCCTAATATCTTGAACATCTCATTACTAAATTAAATGTCATGGACGTCTATAGCATATGCCGTCTATTCTATACCGGTCACAAAATCAGACCATCCACAGAAAAAGACATGCATTGACCCATAAGGAATGTGTTATCACATCGCGGATAGCCTGCACTAACCCGCTGCCAGACCCAACTATTCTAATATTTTTTCTTACAGTTTTAGGTGATACAGATAAATCACGGAACCGGACAGGGTTGAGATACAATCGCGGCGGCGTTGTCTTGCTCACAATATCTTTGAATAATCTATTCACCCTTTGAAGAGGGTATCGCTACATATGATTTAGTTTCAAAACGAGCTTTAACAATTTAAATCAAAACTCAGGCGGTAGTTCAACATGTTTTTTTTTCTTTATGAAAGTGTTTCGGTTTTCGTTTTAGATTACAATGTAATTATTTCTCGCAAATGTTTAATGCGAGTCTGAAAGTCTGATGAATCACTATTACTATAGCCGATATCATTAGTGTGCGAGATCATATCGTTAGTGACACTAATAGTGTGCAATTCTATGTTGTTAGTGTGTATTTTCTATATCATTAGTGGGAGAGTCCAAGTCGTAAGTGTGCGAATCTCATTATCATTAATGGGACAGTCTTTATGGTTCGAGGGAGAATGCATTTGATAAATGGGAGAGTCCGACACGTTAGTGTGAAAATCAATATCATTAATTGGGCACTTCATATCCTTAGTGCGCGAATCTATATCATTAGTGGGAAAGTTCAAATCGTTATTGTGTGAATATATATCCATACTGCGAGAGTGCATATCATTAGTGGGAGAGTCCATGTCGTTATACCTCCATCACACTAGAGCTGCGTTTGCATTACGTCCACCACGTCCTGATAGGACGTGGCCAAGAACCTGATTAACGTGATGAGGACGCAGTAGGAACCGGTTCAAGCGTGGTATGGTCTCCGTGGACGCGAAAGACGTGGTTGGACATTTGACATGTCAAAAATAACGTGGCGGGGACGTGGTCAAATCAGAACGCAATGTTTACGCAGTAAGAACGTAACAGACGTGACCAAAACCTAGTTGGAACTTCATTGACGCAGAAGAAGCGTGGTGCGGACTTGAAAAGACAGCAAGGGATTTTCACCGCGTTGTCACTGCGTTGTTACCACGCTTTTGTTACGTCAATGAAGTTCTCACTACGTCATGTTACAGAAGACAGCACTAGGTTGTAATTTTGCTTCGTCACGTCTTTAGTACGTTTGTAACAGGTGACCAGTACGTTCTTGTCAGGTTCTTAGCATTTGGTATAAATACTGAATTTCATACCCCATATTTTCATTTCCAGTCAAATATATGTTACCAAATGAATGCAATTTGTTATTGTACCAGGACGGCAAGCCATTTTGGATGCTCAAATTCCCATTTTATTTCTAAATACGAAATAGAAGAAAAAGGAACACGAAGCAGCCTAGATTATGTTGTGTTAGTACATGGCTATCAGCAGAAAGAACACTTCTGTTCGGCCATCATGACCAGTTAAAATAAATGGACACATTTTACAGTAAACATACGGAGCTAGGCAATGCAATGAGGACGTTAATGGGACCTAGGAAGATAGCAGTTCAGTCAGCATGGACGTAGTGCTCACGTAACTGGGACGTAGTATAAACGCAATAGACCTGGTGAAAACGGGAAGCTGCACGTGTAATGAACTTCATGTGAACATAATAGACACAGTGAGAACCTGACAAAGACGTTGTAAAGACGTAGTGAGAACCTATGTGCATCATTATTTTCGAGTTTAACCCCGTCCCCGCCACGTCCATCAACATTTTCAGAACATGATGAGAACTGTGAGCGTGGTGCGGACGTGCTCTGGTGTGATGGGGGCATTAGTGTGAAAGTTCATATCGTTAGTGCCCGCCCGGATAGCTCCGTGGTCAGAGTGTTTGTCTGATGACCGAGGTTGTGAGTTCGAGACCCGGACGAGGCCCACGCTGCCGTGATACATTTGACTGAAGACATTACATGTTAAATTGTCCTCCACTTCTAAATTTTGTGGGATAGCTTGGCAGAAGCTTACGGATAGAATGTGGTTAGTGCTGGTTAAGGCCTAAATGAAGTCCAGGAAAGCTATTTAGGATAATTGCTCGCCACGGTATGACTGAACTAGTGTTGAAAATGGCGTAAACAAACAAACAAACATCATATCGTTAGTGTGAAAGTCCATCACGCCTCGTTCTATATCAACACACACACGTGCACACACCAACGACGGCGATATACAATAAATGCCAAGATAAAAAATAAAATCCCCAATTCAAACGAGCAAATGCAAAAAAAAATCTTGGAGGGGATTAACAAAACATTATCATGAACGATGGAACCATTATTTATTAAACATGTACGAGTTTGTGTGTTTGTAGCGGGAACGATAACTCTGCATTATAGAGGTTGAAGAATGAGTGCGACATTTAGCGTTGATGTTGCGACATATAGCGTCAGTGCTATTTGTTGCGACATTTAGCGTTACAGGTGCGACATAAAGTGTCAGGAGGTTTTGCGACATTTAGCGTTGGTTGCGACATTTAGCATCAGCCTTGCGACATATAACGTCAAATGCGACATTTAGCGTCGATGCGACATTTAACATTGCTACACTGTGTATAATACAAGCTTTTTGTATGTACCCAAGGTGTTTATTAACTGTCGATCTATCTATCTATCGATCTATCGATCTATCTATCGTCCTCCGTCCGTCCGTCCGTCCGTCCGTCCGTCCGTCCGCCCGCCCATCCATCCATCCATCCATCCATCTATCTATCAGCTATGTATCAGTCTTGGCGTAGCGGCAATTGTTAGGAGCGGATTTATACACAACATTTTAAGCGACAAAACTGTGATGCCTCACATCCGCGTTGAAAAGAAGTACCACTTCTTGTATAAGTATACATTGCTGACTTTGCACTTTTGATAAATGTTGGAGATAAATTGCAGGATTCTGTTGATTTTTAAAGCACATAAAATATTGGCAATTTAAACTGTAAAACTAACAAGTAAAATAATTAAGTATTCATCCACACTAAAGTTTATTCCTAATCTGTACAGGTGACATGATTTACTACTTACTGGAATTAGTTTCATTCACTAAAGTAGTGCCACACTTTCAGTGTATAGAGTTTACATCATAATACAGAGCAGACGATTATACATTTATTATGTACACAAATTAAAGCAATGAAGGCAATGGATTTGTTTGGGTTTTCAGATAGTAATTTTCCACTGCATGTCATGTCTTTCAGAGAGTAGATTTTCCATGATAATTGTGATATATATATACATAGTTTTCTGAGTTTGGGAAAACGAATTAAAAAAAGCTAGTTTCCCTATTGTGTAATTGAGTCACGGACAGTTTATTTCGCGCCATATTTATGGCGCAGTGCAAAATCGTCTCGTTTAAATGAAGTGGTTTATTCAGCTATGCGAGGCGTAATGGAGCTAGTTTTGAAAAATGATATTACATGTACATCATTTTGTTAGCGTAAATGTAATGAATAACAATGATCTTGCTGTTTTGTTTATCAAAATGAGTTGTATATATCTGTCACTGGAATAAAGCGAATATGTTTTATTTTCGTCTTTACCAAGTATTTTATTCGGTATTTATACGTACTAGAAATGATATTGTTTTATGAAAGTTCATATTTATATAATGCAAAGTTCTGTAGTAAATCACTGTTAAAATAAAAGGAATTTGATTTTATATCAGGAATGAGACCAAACATTTGGCGACAGACAATTGATAATTTCCAGAGCATAAATCTCTTTATACTGATTAAGTTTATTAACACCGCTGTGGTGCACCTGCATGTAATATTGAGCTTTTCGAATGTTGAACTATCGATTTTATTACGTTAAAAGAAGTATAATATGATATTTATTAGACTTGTATTGAATTGTAATTTGCACAGATTGCGTTTGGCAAGTGCTTCGTGCATTACGAATACCAAATTATAATTTTGAAAAGGGACTTGTTGTTAGTTGGTGCTTTCAAGTAAAGTTGTTACTTTACGTGACGTAATGTAAGTGTAAGGGAAGTACTTTTTTTCAAGACTATATACCTGACCCTTAAACTCTAATTCATAATCAAATTAACGCACCTCTTTAGAATTTGTTCATGAACGAATGATGTTCATGAACTGTTCATCAACTGAAGTATGTGAACAATTCATGAATCTTAACGAACTGTTCCTGGACATCATCAGTTCATGATCCGTTCAGGAATTTTCATAAATTATTTATCAAAATAATTCACCAATAATTCATGAACCTTATGAAAAACACATTTTTTGATAAAGACTGACTAAGACTCATAAATTTGTTCATGAACGTCAAGTCCAATTTGTATAATTATCATAAATAATTTCAAGAACAATTCATAAATAAACTGATGGATATTTCGTGAAACATCATTTAAAATTAAGAAGAACTTCGCTAGGATATTTCGTAAGTGCATTCAAAAATATCAACTCAAGAGTTTTCCTAGTTTGGCAAATTGTAACTGAGTACAAGAAAAGCATCAATATGCTTTATAAATACGGGCCCTGGTCAATCTAGTAAAGGCAGAAACATACTACTTACATTGTATTTTAAATAACCAAATGCAGCAAATTTTATGTTTTTATTTTGTTGTTTTTCAAAGCGCGAAAAATTAGGGACTGCACTTGCAAAATACCGACGCGGTAAAACAAATCAGCGGAGGTTGCATTTAATAATTTATAGCATATACAGTGCGTAATAAAGTATACCTGAACAAACAAGATTAACATCATTAGAATGTGAACAATACTTCTTATGTGGCGGCAAGTACTCAGAGCAATCGTTTATATGATCAGTGTAGTCGTCACATCGTAATTCTCCAATGAGTATCGGGCCACTTCCTGAACCAAATATTCTATCGATGAAATGCGTTGTGTAACTAAAGAAAGAACGAGTATATTGAACAACATATGAGAACAAATATTTGTTTCTGTTTGAGATGCAAACCTCGTCATAAAAATGTTCTATTCAACGTTAACATACACAACTCCATTAGCAAAGAGAAGAGCGAAGAATGTTGAAGCTTTTCCATGTGGAATTAGTATGCAACATTGATCCGCGGGATCGAAATCAACTCGCTAGAGGACCAATGCAAAACTGTGCGAACAAAACATCAGTACTGTAGACTAGGCAACTCGGCCAAATATGTCTATGACGATTTTCTCCAATAAAATTAAATTAAAACTAGTGGCCCTGAGGTAGGGAAAGTTATAATGTCAGTCTAAGAATTGATAATTACTTATGATCATCTTAGTTTACGACTACAAGACAATGCTGCGCAATAAACAATATTTTTAAGACTTTGTTTTAGGTTGAGAAAAAGTAAAAAAAAGCTTTGACCCATTGGTCCATTTGGACCAAGCGTCATATTTTTGATTATCTTAATTGGAGATCACACGAGGATACTTGTTTTGTTTACATACGACATAAAAAGATGGACATAATGCTCACTACAGCTCTCATCAAGCACTTCGAAAGCAAAACTCAACAAATTTCAGTCGTATGAACTGAACGTTTTATGCGACTTAGTCAAACACAATTTGAACTTCAACTGTAGTCAACTGAAACTCAATGAATTGTTTCCCTTATGACATTAGCGAGGGTTCATAGTATTATGCATCGAGTAGCCTTAAATCTGGTTTTATACTACGTAATCATACACATACGAATTTACACTAAATAAATGTAATTCTATAAAAAATGTACACCATTAAATTTTGTATTTAATTTTGGGACGACTGAATATTTAGCTACAC
This sequence comes from Lutraria lutraria, assembly GCA_964023205.1. Lineage (NCBI taxonomy): Eukaryota > Metazoa > Mollusca > Bivalvia > Venerida > Mactridae > Lutraria > Lutraria lutraria. The sequence continues at coordinate 26,851,591 of OZ026842.1, read as the reverse complement.
CAATTTGCAAGCATATTCAGTTAGTTCTGTCAAAGAAACCATTTTACTATCTATGGAACTTTGTAAAATATCTGTAGATTAAATATCTATACTAACTTTAGGTTCAACATTCTGCATAAAGCATAGCCATCGTATAACCCAAAATTTTTATTGCAAACCGTTCCCCACTCATCTCCATATTGTAGTTGCACACGTCCCTCATTTGGTCCGGTTCCATCAACAAGTCGAATATCCGTAGTGTTGAGTGGATGTGCTAATATGAAATAATTCAAAAAGTCATTTTATCCCGTAAATAACTATTAGCATGATGCAACAGAATTGTGTTTCTTTTAAGTTTGTGCAGTACATTTTTTGTATTATTTTGCATCCTAATCATGCTCGACAATAAATCGAGATGGCGTATCTTGGTTACTTACAAGTACTTACAAATTCAAAAATCATATTCGCGCCCTTTGGTAACAAGTACAGTCTGTATTAAATATTATACCTACAAAAAGTTAGCCAGACACGTAGACCAGTAAGTCCGACATGCAATGGTGTGTCATTTTACCCTAACATTTCACTGACAAATGAATAAGAACTGTGTCAAGTAAATTCATACCATTAATTACAATACTACATGTAGTAAGTTCATGATGATTTGGAAACTGAGTCGTGCGTATCAGCCGTTTAGCTTGTCTGACTGGTCATATCAAGATTCACCAATTTAGAGATTTAAAAACTTACTTAAATGAATCAACCGTATACTATTGCAAGTGATTTGAGACAGTTATTTTATCTACGGCATAGATTTAAATAAAAACTAGTATCAACATTCTTAGAAACGGTTTCCTAGAAAAACAGTTCCGTTAAAAAAAGAATACTGCTTTGAAATATATTATCAAAGGAGGCAGCAGTCTTTAATAAAAATGACACATCGTGTGGTTTTAAGGGAGTGATTAATAGTAAAATTGCCAGATTCTTATCATAACATGAAATCAACGAATTTCGATTAATTGATACATCCAGTCAATTTTGACAGTCAATCAAAATTGTAAATGACGCCCAGGTTTGATGTCAAAAAATATATTTAATAACGAAATGTTATCCTTAACGAATTAATTGGTATCATATCGTACCAATGAACAACACGTTAGAGATGGTGAACGCATAAAGGTGTGCATTGTTCATCGCAATAAAACACCATTTTTGCTCATTCGGTTAGATTTATTTTTGTTGCTTGGTATTAACGTATATCATTAAAGCTCCTTACCATATTAAGCGAACAAATGCCATAAGTAAAATATCAGACGGCTTCATTATAAAATTAAGTGACCATTTTGATGATTGGTCATTTTGCATTCTATCGATAAGATATTATTCCATATTTCATGCGATTTAGATTATAGATGATCGAAACATGAATCCTTTCCAACAGTTCATATGAGGTGATGTATTGTTTACACAAGGGACAACTGATTGTCAGCAGAAATGGCATGTTCATAAACATATGTTTGGTGCGTTCAGTATCATAAATTGTCGATTTTGGTCATTCGATAAACACATTTTGGTGTTTCTTTATTTGTTTCTAAATTGATTTGATGTATACATTAGCTCAATGAAGTGATGACTTGTTTATTCGACAGATTTTACCAGGAACTCGAGTGGTATTTATACTTAAACACTCGTTGTCAACTTACCATCACATGTAACAAAGACACGACCCCTAAAGGCACAGACATAGACAGTCTCATAGTAACAGTCGTTTATATCCGTTTCATTGCCTAAACATTGCAGATGGGTAATATGCGCATCATTCATTCCAAAGTACAGTCCATAAATGTCATATAAATAATATGTGTTGTCGTATCTAAACAAACAAAAAGTTGATAATTTAGCAACAACAAAACGCGAACAGTCAACAAATCTGCAGATATCATTTCTCGCGAACTTGTTATTAGGTATATATGATATTAATATATACTATACTCAATAAAAGAATTGAATCTTTTTGTGAAACCAATAATGTTATTTCCGATTCTCAATTTGGTTTTCGGAAAGGACATTCTACAGTGGATTCTATCTTTGTTTTAACAACTTTAATACAAAAATATCTTAACGAAAATAAAAGATAATATGTTTGTTTTGTTGACATGATGAAATGTTTTGATAGTATATATCGTAACGCACTTTGGTATAAAATGTATAATATGGGTATTCAAGGTAAAATGTTGAGAATTATCCGTGATATGTATGACAAGGTAAAATCATGTGTTAAATCGTGCTCTAAATATTCAGATTATTTCCAATACGCAGTCGGTTTAAGACAAGGGGAAGTTATGTCCCCTTTATTATTTTCTTTATTCGTTGAAGACTTAGAGCTCTATTTGCAATCGCCAGTTGATTCTGGTTTGAAATTTAATGATGTTATTTTAATTCTTCTTTTATTTGCTGATGATATGGCAATTTTAGCTGAATCTCCGTCAGAGCTCCAAACCAATTTAGATTTACTACAAACGTACTGTAACAGTTGGGGTTTAAAAGTCAATACAATAAAAACGAAGATTATGGTATTCAGAAAGCGCGGTAAATTGTTATCTTCTGAAAAATGGTCTTATGAAGGGCAATATTTAGAAACTGTAGATAATTTTAATTATCTTGGCACGATTTTTAATTATACTGGTAATTTTGCTTTAAATCAAGAACACTTAACTGGTAAAGCTTTAAAAGCCTTAAATTTTTTGTTGTTCAATTGTAAAAAATTCGAATTAAGTCCGAAAATTTTATGTCAATTATTTGATTCTTTTGTAGGCTCTATACTTGGATATGCATCAGAAATATGGGATATACTAAATCCAAAGAAATTGAACGGGTACATTTAAAATTTTGTCGTCGTCTTTTAAATGTTAAAAAGAATACATGTATAGTAGGAATATATGGTGAACTTGGGCGTTATCCACTGTACCTTTCACGGTATGTTCGTATTATCAAGTATTGGTCTAAGCTTAAACATTCAGACAATATTATTATTAAAACAATGTATTTGCAAAGTTTAGATGATTGCCAAAATGGTTATAAAAATTGGGTCTACAATGTTAAAACCTTACTTGATAACTATGGATTTTCGTATGTCTTTGATCTAAATTTTTCTGTGGATACTAAACAGTTCCCTTTGATTTTTAAAAATCGAATTCTAGATTGCTATAAACAAGAATGGGCTACTAATATTGATAAAAGCTCAGTTTTAAGTAATTACAAGCATTTTAAAACATTTTGTTATGAAATCTATCTTGATATTCTTCCGAAAGACCTTAGATTTTATTTTTGTAGATTAAGACTATCTGTGCATCCTTTAATGATACAAACAGGCCGAACTTCAAATAATTTCATACCTCGTGAAAGAAGAATTTGTATTTTTTGTGATAAGTCAGATCTAGAAGATGAGTTTCATTTTATTTGCATTTGTCCAAAATATTTATCACTACGTAAAAAATACATTAAGAGATATTTCTATGTAAGACCTTCAATGTACAAATTTTTCAAACTTTTAACATCTAATAATAAAAATATTTTATTTAACTTAGCGAAATATGTAAAAGAAGCCCTGTTGTTAAGATCTTCATACATGACTAGTTAACCTCTCTTTGATGTGTTGATTATATATCGTCGGTGGGCGATGCAAACCTCGTATCTAAAAATGCCTACTTTTCAGGAGAGCAAAAAGAAATTCTCATATTTTTTCTACTAACCATAACTAGCTTTCAGGGGCTTTTTAAGTTAATTATTCGTCAATGGATAGATTTTACTTGACTTTCTGTCTTTACAAGTAGCTTTAATGCCGCAAACTTAGATACGATAAATTCGCATTTAAAATAGTTCCCAAAATTTGAGGTACGTCTTATACCATATTTTCTATCATATATTTTCATGAAAGTCATGCTGATATTTCAGATACGACATTTTCATTCTGAGAAAAAAACTTTCGTAAAGTAGTTTATCTTCAGGTTATGAATTACCGCCGTAATAAAGATTATTATATTACATCTTTATTATGTCTACGATTTAATTTCAGGTATCAAAACATTATTTAACTAAGTGACGCTATAATGGTGGACTGCAGAATGTAAACCGAAAATAAAACAAACACTTGTTTTACGAAACAGTGGTACAAGTTCACACATTTACCATCATTCCACGAACTAGACATGCAAAAGTAAACTATTTCTGAACGCAATGATTTCTATTTGAAATACAAGAACAAATAAACTTGAATAATCTAACCACATCGCAAAAGCATAACAATTAAGACTATTGTCCTGTAATAATACTAGTACTGAACGTAAACAACAAATAACTCAACTTACCCAAAGCATAATCATAAATATATTATTTACCATTATATTAATTCAGAATATTATTCAGAAAAAGACAGATACATTCATGTAAATATGAGTATGTAAATACCGAAATATTGTTTAAGTTGATATTGACTATTTCAACATGTATTGTATCAACTGTAGCCCAATTCGACCGGAAAACGGTTAGAAACATTTAATTTGTGTAACTGTATCAGGACTGCATGTCTTGCCTTGTTGAAGTTTCTTTCTAGTCACTGATATTTTCATTAGTTTATTTTTGTGATACTTTAAATGAAGATTACATCATGCACTTGATTAATGAAAATTCTCATTTTCATTAAAATCCAAGCTTGAAAGCTAGTTCTTAAAGTTTTAAACTCCCAAGATATCTCAAAATGTATTGCAATACAGTGATCAATGCGTATCCCAATTTATCGCGATACGAAATTTCCCGCAATACCCATCCCTAGTAAATAAATACCATCTCATGGCAAGTTCAAAATTACATAGCACATTGTACATCAACCCTTTAACGCAAACAAATTAATATTCTTTCCTTAAAACAAACAAAACAACAACAAAAGAAAAACGTGACAATTTAGTATTTTAAACAACTCTGTTTACGTGATTCATTAATCTCAATTCCCTTGGTCTAATCCACACGAAAATGTAGCAGAAGTCATGATATAAGTTATCGAAAACAATTACTGTAAATTAAAATTCAGGTGTGCACCACATTTTTTACAAAGCTTTAAAACAAGATATACTCGTAAGTGAACATGACGTAGTGAATGTTACCATGGGTAAATATGATTATGTAGTTTTTCAGAGTTTTGCCTGCTATAATGCGACAGTAGCTTCAGGATATTTTCTGGAAAACATCTCCTTTCAGAACTTTCTTCTTCAGTATTTGTAACTTTTCTTTTATTCCGTGATCCTTGTCGTCAACCCAGTTATAAATCATACTTTCTCCGATAGGAACATACATTTACTTACATGTACTTTTACGTCTCCTTTGAATAAATAAAAGATGTACAAATATTTCTTTACTGTTGTCTACTTCAACCAGTTTCATTATTCGTCTCGTGTATTCTACCAGTCACCATACATACTAGGGATATATCTTTCATCAATCACTCAGCAGCGTCGCTGAATTTTCATCAAAATATTGGCTTCTGCTTTTAAGTTTTTTCTTCTTATATAGGTTTGAACTGATGCAGTCGGTTGGTGAGCCGCCAGTTGGTTTTAATGATAGTTAACGTAGGCCCATCTTAGCCAGACGCCCGGCAAAAAGAGAAATAATTCGGGAAGCATTATTTTAAAGATAGGTGTCTGATAAGCCAAATTGGCTGGTCCTTTCAATATGGATGACACTAAAATGAACAAAAACTTTTATGTTACTTTATAGGTTTCCCCATTCTTTCCATTTGCTTATACTCTTCTGCCAAGCATCGGGTTCCCAAACCCATGTTTTGCTGAATATTTCAGTTTATTGTTTGCATGATAAGTCTCAACTGTGCTATTCGGATCATATGTATCGGTCCATTTCGTTTCATTGTTCGTTTAATTATAACGGTTATCTTGTGAGCCTCAGCTGTTCCTCATTGTAGCCGAGTTATTGTTTATTTCAACAGTTTCTTCATGGTAGATCAAATCTGTGTTTATACATACCACTACAACATGACCTCACTCTATACAGTCCTGTTTTGTAGAGGGATTCCTTTTTGGTGCAATTAAGTTTTATACAAAATAAACAAACACATTCATCGGAATCTTAGGATTCATTATCTGACTTCTTTTGAGCCGGGCCCTGTTCAATCCTATCGTCAAACTCTTCCTCCGTAAAGGTGCATGACAAATCTTCACCAGGCCTCTGCATATCAGCAAGTACTTTAAGTAAGTAAGTTTTGGAGAGAGAGAGTCTTAAGATTATCTTTCATCGATAAGCTATTTACACATTTTAACATCCGTTTTGGACATTGGTGTTATGTATATTTGGTTAAAATGTATGGTATGCATCTTCAAGGAATGTTAAAATGTTTGCTCACGTAACAACGGAGCTCTCTTTTACTGTATTATATTAGTTTAATGTGTATCTGTAATCAATGTCTGCACAACAGCGTTTCTACCTGTTAGACATAATCATGACCAATCGTCCATGTAATAAGCCACAGCTCCACAGTCACTGTATAAAAAGTCTGGTCCAAGTTCTTGTGCAGTATTAACCTCTGGAAAAGTTATCGATACATAAGGTATCTTACAACAAGTGTAGAATAAGCAGATATCACCATTAGAATCTTCTAAAAACAAAACTCTTCATTTCTGGGTAGCTGTTGATATCATAAGTCTAAACGATCAAAGACAACCTCGCAACACACATCACATCACCAATTCTTTAAGTCTTTATTTACAGATCCAGTGAAACTACTGTTAAATGTTTAGCATAACAGTTTTATATCAGGCCACATTTTTCAGACAGAAAATATTGTGCATTATTTGTAGTAAAGCACGTAAGTTATCAAAAACAGCTTGGGTTGATGCTCCGGATATTGTAATGCGAAAACATTCTAAAATAGTATAATAATAATATCTTATAGGCAAGTATAAGTGCTCTTGTAACCATAGATGAAACGCGGTAAAATACTGTATCTCAGTTATTTCTAAATAATCTTGCGTTCGAAAAACACGTATCTAAAATTATTCTGATAAAAAAGCATCATATGTCGGGAAAATTGTTTAAAATGTAAAACACACGGGTTGCATAATCTTAATTTTTTATTCCCAAGCCCAAAAAATAGCTTTATACCTAACTTGCAAATGATGAAAAGTATGGTATATTGTAGAATAAGACAAACACTTTTAATATCAAGCAATGATAAACGAATACTGCAAAATTAAGGAAGGATATTATTTAAACAACTCTGTTTTGCCACTTCTTATTGTTATAATCTACTATAATTTATTGTTCTTCAAAATAAATAACACAAACCTTGTCGCAGCAAACACTTTCTTAGATGCGATATTTTCGAAGAAACAAAAATTCACGCGATCATTATACGTGTTTTGATCACATATCATTTTTAAACGTTTCTAATACGCTTTTAAGTCCGGTATTTTCGATTTTATGGGTGTTAGGTACGTTGTTTGATATCTAAAAGAAAAAATATTCATGAAAATTTAGATACGAGGTTTGCGTCGCCCACCGACGATATTATGTCTGCATACTTTGCTTTTATATAAATGATAATTTGTATATTTAGTTTCCTAATCCTCTGTTTTGTTTACAACTTATTTATGTCGCATGTAAATTATGTATATATTTATATTATGTAAATGATGATGAGCCTTGGCTCAAGTCAAGTAATAAAATATCTGTTCTGTTCTATTCTGTTAAATTTTTAGACAAATCCATAATCTTTTATATATATATAAACTCAATCATAATTAGTGCAACTTGTAAAAACTGGATGCAAAATGAAATATTACAATTGGTAACCATGGCCTCTGCTCGATACTAATGTCAGATCTCGTAATTAGGAACTTAATGTCATTCAAATTAACTACTTGTGTCTTCTATTGACAGTTTCCAGTTTGTTTACATATAAACATATTGCTACAACGAAGCGTATAGACATATTTTTTAAACTGCAGGACCATTGCATATGATAATAGAAACATTTTAAACGAAAAAAAGAGGATCGTGGTGCTTGCTTTTTGAGTCATCTACCCCTGAATTTAATTTTTTGGCTTATCTTAGGTAATTTCAAAGACGGATTATTCATATAGAAATCTAAAATACCTTGTCTTTTACTTTTGGTTTAAATGTTCATTATATTATTGGTCAAAATAGACGATTTCATGCAGTTCCATTGAACATTCTATTAACCTTTTTCAGTTGAAGTTGGGGGACTTAAAATCCTTAAAATGATTTCAATTTTAAGGAAATTGGCATTGGTTTAAGCAAAGGAGAAAATAATGAACGAACACCCTATATCAATTCTTAACATTTTGAACGATGACATGAAAGAAGTCGGCTGCATAAATAGGAAAATAGATAAGGCCTTATTTTCCTGAATTATCTGCCATTAAAATGACCTAAGATAAGCATAAACAAAATCACATTCAGGGACAGATAAGTAATAAAACGAGCACAGCGAACCCCATTTGTACTGCGCTTAAAATGTTTCTATAATTATACGCTATTATTTGCTGTGATCATACTCAGATTAAACATTGTTTCTCTATACGTCTTCATTCTTTTAAAACACAGTGGTTAGTAACATTTTAATGAGTCAGCAAAAATTATATTTTACGGTAGTCCAAAAAGCATATTGCAAATTGCAGTAGCAGATCCACTAGTGAAGTAATTCGAACAAACATCACCCCAGGTACCATTGATCAAAACTTCTACTTTACCATCATACAAGCCTGCACCATTGGTCAATCTCATGTCAGAAATATGAAAATCTGAAATTGTCCAATGCATTCGATTCAATTTAAAATATAACACATTGTATTGCCATATTCTTGATGGGCAGTTTTTAATTCTCTATTAGTGCAAAACAGACATAAACTATTCAGAATTATTCAATGACGATCGTTACGATTTGAGACCTTTGTTGGCCTGATATATATATATATATGTGTGTGTGTGTGTATTATTGGAAAATACGTGACTGTCGAAATCATAACAACAATTCTATGAGGAATGAAGACAAACGATAACTTAAAAAAGTCAAGGAGACTGACACTAAACTTATATTGCACATGTACGTTCTGCTTGAATATGTCAGGATAAACTGTCATTGTTTGCCTATCATACAAAGTCAAGCTGTGGGCCAGTGTTTGGTATACTTGACTAGTAACCCGACGATCCGGATTTGTATTCGACTCGCAGCAGGTCATATTTAGTACTGGTTAGAATGCGGTCCAGTGAAGCTGGGCAGGTGAATCGGCCGCTGTATGTTCCTAACTAAACCAACGCTGAATAAATAGTTAAACCATCTGAAAAGTAACCTTCAGTCATATTGGTAAAACACAGCCATTTTTTAAGCATTGATAAAAACGAAATCGATACGTCACCTGTGCATGGTTTCGAAGGGGACCAATCACTAGCGTTGTTACAAGTGATGTTCGTAAGGTCACCATTGTAGCATTCCACTTCTAAAGTTGGACCATCGGTAGAAAACGATTTTATATCATAGTTTGAAAATCTTGTCTTTTCACATTCTGGTGTCAAAGGGAAATGGTAAATAATGAATGAAAATACCTGATTATCAGGAATCGTAATCAATAGTCAAATTATAACATTTGTATTTACTCGGAGTGCTCTCTGCATTGTATATATATATCTAAGATTATCCGATTTCATAGCTTAGATAATCATCATGATTCACGATACAAACCATGACATGAACATATATGTTTATTGGTATACTACTCCATGCGTTTAGTATCACTTGTTGTTAATGATACAGTTTAAAGTCCAATTAGCTAATCAATTTATCAGTCGTAATATTTTTTGAATCCGGTGTGTTTCCTCTCTTGCATATTTTATAGCAAAATAAAAAGTTTCCGAGACCACAATATTATCTGTTTTAATATCACTGAATTAACTATTTATAGAGCAGCGCTCTGTGTTTTCTCGCAGTCTATAACAATTATCCAGTGCAAGCGCACGCCACGTCACTTCAATATTGAAGAACGATAATGTGCTACTTGATGATTCATGATAAATATTACGATATTGGATGCGTGAGATAGACAATATACTCACAGACGACGATGTACTTTTTTTCGAATCAACCATGTTGTTTACGGTCAATCGGAATGTGTCTGAGCCATGTTATGCACACATCAAAAAGTCAGCCTACGTGCTCAATATTTTTCTAGTTTTCAAAAGCAAAAATCACAGCGAAATGAGTATTTTTTAAGAAAATGGACTCGTTTCATCGGCAATCTTTATCTCTTATTTCTTTTTGTATGCATTTTTTACAGCATAAAGCAAACGGGACATTGACAGTTTGTCTTTTTTAGACATATTGCTGTTTTAACTTCAATATGTAATATATCAATATACCTATCGAACATGACTTTCGTAACATATATTATTTACAATGTAAATCTTATAATTAAATGCATTATAAAATGTACCGGTACAAATCAATGATACGTCCCAGAAATGCGCACACCAGTTACGAGGACTATATTTACATTGGCGAATGTGTGTTTCGTTTCCGTTGCAATCGAGCGTAAATATTGGTCCGACACCTTGTCCATAACGAGCAAAATCAAAATATGCTGTACTCCTATAATACAATGGATTGTAACATAAATGTAGAAACTACACTGCAGAAAACACAAATCACAAAAGATCACGAATAATAATATTGCTGAAATATTTGTGCTTATTTTACATAAAACACTTCCTGTAAATTGATTTTCCCATATTAGGTCAGCAGAAATTCATAGCAAGCCAGTAATTATAATAATTTCAAAATTAGTATAATGAACGTAAAACGTTTGGTGAATTGATTTATGAATGGTACGTCGTTACAAGGCTTATAACTGATCGTATTAAGGTATCGGGATCGCCTATTTTAGTCTTATCAAGTTCGATTTAAAAATTAAACCATGATAGTCATAAACTGAAATAAACCCACTGAATGAAGTCCATGACAAGTGGTTTGAAACAAGTATTACATTTGGTTTGCCTCTATAAGACAATATCGCACATAACTTACATTTTCGAACAACGACAATTACGTGTAGGAATACTTTACTGTAACAACAAATTGCCTTACAATAACTATAAAATTTATAAATAATTATGTATATAAAATTTAACGTATTGATCCTGTCCCGATGACACATGAGTCTGAAAATGCTAGATTACACACTCGTCCAACATCTATTCACGAACCATGTAACAAGCTATCAAGTTCAAACTTTATTTATTGTCGGAATATTATATCAACATGTTAAACTTTAGCTATGAATAGCTATTTACCAGCACTAGCTATGTAATTAATAGCATCAGACACTATTTGAGCATGATCATAATTTTAAGATCAGATAGGAAACTCAACAAAATCGGTGTTGCATATGATCCCCTTTGTACTTATGCAATAGATAATTAGTATTCGTTCAATGTATTAACAAACAGTTATGCATTATATATATATATATATATATCTTTCATAGCATTTCGTTATATGATATTTAATTCTAAGTATTTCAGTACATACGACAAGTTCAACATTCTACACAAGACTGTCGCTTCATCCCAGCCAAAGCCACGGTCGCATATTGTTCCCCATACTCCATTCACTTTTACTTCAACACGACCTTCAAATGGTCCGCTGCCATCAGCAAGTCGGAGAGATGTTGCATTAAAGTAGGAATTCCCTGTGGCAGAGAAATTTGTTTTACATTTTGGAATCACGTAAATTTTTAAGACCTAGCGAAGCGATTTTACGCACTAGATCTACCAGTTATAAAGGTAGTAAATACAATTGAAAAATGATATAAGTTATTCATAATTATTTATAGTAATAACAAACCTGCAGCTCCAGCGAGGAGCACGCTTATCACTAAAATACACCTCAGCATCATGTTGTATCTTCCCTCACTGAAAGAACACAAAAACATTTTGTTGCATCTTCGATAGGATGAAATTGCAAAATAACAAATCGGGTGTTTATTTTATAGCTCAGTATTAATAGGCGAAACGAAAGCAGTATTGAAGGTTAAAAAATATAGATCAAATATGAACCCATTAGTGGACACGGGCGTTTCGGATTGAATATGAACATCCGTTGCTTAATCAATCTATCTTCCATTGAGGTCAAACCCCTCGCGGAGACTTAGATCTTGCACGCGTCAACCGACAAGAGAAAATAGTAAAACAGGACAGGTGGTTTTATGGTGAGATATGTTGATTCTGGCTTACAGCCTGACTGAACTGATTGCCTGGCAAGTTGGCAATGCCTGGAGGGAGAGCACTCCAGTGAATAATGGTACAGGGATTAATATCGCTCGTGGGCTTATCACCACTATTACATTTCACGACACATTCTCTTTCATAGATAAAAACATAGTTATGATTTGGTCTTGTGTAGCTTCTTGCTGCACAATTAGTTGACAGAAGATTTCCGTAGTTGTATGGCGTTTGAATTATAATAACTCTGGTATAGGAATAATTAAATGACTTATACACGTACAGTCCTAATTAAATATGACGGTTAATAAGTCTTAAAATGAAATAGTTTTCGAACTATAATCGCAGTTCGTCTTGATGTTCAAAATCAAAAATATTTTAAGTGAACTTTTAATCAAGACAAGGCTATTGATTGTTCTCTTATCATATCATGGTACTCTGACATGTTAAAGATAGTAAGTGCATTTCAAACATATAAAATTCGAAATATCAAATTACTTACTCCTTTATAATGTATTATAATTATGTATAATTACCGTTTAATTATATACAGCTGGTACCGTGAACTTTAAACTTTTTAAATATAAAAATACAAGTTTATTCAAGTCAGTATATAAAGGCCTCCAGCCCAAAATACATAATACATACAATTTTAACATAATAACATAGCTGAGTTGTGTCAATGATACAGAGTATTAAGTACAATATTTAAACATTCATTATTCTATCAACAAATTGAGCAATTTTATGGATGATTGTACAGTCTTCAGATTTCAACAACATATAAACGTTTTCTAACTTCCTATCAGATGTATACCAGTTATATAAATATTGATCTCGAATATTACTTAATCTTCTACAGTGAAAGAATACATGGAATTCACATTCTACGACAGCAATATCATAGTTTTCATAACAAAAATTGCAAATTCTGTTTTGTAGCGGAGTATGATTGTATCTACCTAATTCTATACGAAATCGGTGGGATGAAGCTCTAAAACGAGCAAGAGAACGCCTATGTTTAATAGGTAGACCAATCGTAAGATAACGTTCAGTATTAAAGGGGCATTCCCTACAACTGACAAACATTCTGTGAAAGTGTAAACATGTGTTAGATGTATATGTAAAACAATATATAATAGATAATTGCAAGAAGAACTTGGGTCATAAAATGACTAGTTTAGGTACTAGCGCAAAAATCATAGCTATGAATAAAAAATCGCTTCCACCCAAAAATTGTATAACTAATTCCAAAGAGTTATCGATCTTTTATGAAATTTGAAAAATATATCGCATAAAATGTGCCTTGAACCTGATATGGAGAAAATACGTCACTTATTACGCTGTATGTATAGAAATTAAGACAAACTGTAAATCAGTTATCGTTCATATTTTGAATTTTATGCGACATATCACTGCGCTCCGCTCCGCGTCGCTTGTGATATATCCCATAAAATTCAAAATATGAACGATAACTAATACATACAACCGACCACCGTGCCTCGACAAATATTTTTGAACAATCGCCTGCAAACTAAATTTACAGTTCTCCTAATTTCTTGTCCAATGAAATGTCCGCATTTCATTTGAAATTTGAAAAATATATCGCATAAAATGCGCCGAAAACCCTGATATGGATAAAATAAGTCAAGTTTGTGCGGTACGTGACCAAACGCTGATTAGGGCGGTGCAAAATACATCATCATTTACCGCAATGGCACGGTGCTCAAAAAAAATAGGCGGAGTTTAACTATCATAGACTTTATAAGAGATTGCATCATACTGAACCAAGTCGTATCTTTAGCATACGAATTTTCCATGCTTTTTGTTATTTTTTGCGTCAAGCCCGTTCACTGTGACCACAGCATTTCAGTCAAATACAGGCGGGTAGTTTTACCATAGTTCCTTGGTAGTACCAGGTCCCATGGTTATAAAACTGTTAATCAAATATCATAGCTTGTCTTTCGATGTTTCTAAATTAATTATTACATTACTCATGATATTGATACACATGTACATGAAAATTGCATGATAATCGACCTAAATATGTATTTTGTAAATTAATAATCAGCTCCATATATTCAACCGTAATACTTTGGGAATGGAATTAAGATTTGAGCTCAGAGATAGATTACAAGTTTTAGATAGGCCAGTACTAGACACCGCAGTTAGCGACTACATGTTATCCCATACTCGAACTTCCAGCGGTGAGATGCCGTGATTAACAAGCGCAATACTCGTAGGCCACGTATAGCCTATTATGTCATTTTAGAACTGTCATGGTAAAACGAAAAGTTTACTTTACTGGGAAAAGACAGGGCTTTATGCTGTTATTGTTAACATGTATTTCTCGAAACAGAACGGTCGAAAACTGTAAAATAAAGGTGCATAGGCCTAATGGTCTGAATTGAAAGAATGGTTGGACAGTAAGAAACGTTAAAATCGTGCATTGCTGGATATTGATTGTTTATATAATAACTAACACAATACCAGTTCCTCAAGAATAAAACAATCATAGATCTAGAATTCGTCCTGAGCTAAGAAAAATTCATTGTTACAGGTAAATGTTGGCTTTTATTAACGCATTTAAAGCACACTGAATGTCCCGCTTTCTTTTTAATTTCCCTCTAAATAGTAAATAACCGAGGTACATCTATAGTGATGATTGGCAGTTTTTGTCTCGACAAAATATGCGTACGTGACAGAAATTAGGACAAACTGTAAATCAGTTATCGTTCATATTTTGAATTTTATGGGACATGTCACTGCGCTCCGCTTCGCGTCGCTTGTGATATATCCCGTAAAATTCAAAATATGAACGATAACTAATACACATTGTCGATTGCCGAATAACCTCGCCGGAAACCAGCTTGGGCCTCGTCAATTTTATTATTTGTGTCTGCCCATTCGTACAAACGTTTATTTAGTATCATTGAAAATAATTTATACAAATTGGTAGTTAGAGATATACCTCTATAGTTATTTGGCTCATTTTTCGGACAAGAGTTATGTAAAAGGCAGATAATACTTTCTCCCTATGATTTAGGAAAAGAACCAGTTGAGAATATTTTGTTGAAAAGACTACATAATAAAGGCGCTATGTCAAATTTCGTGTTTATATAAAACTCTGTGCTAAGTCCGTCATTTCAAGGACTTTTATTAAAACCAAGTCTTGAAATAGCATGAACAATTTCATCTACCGAAATTTCAGCATTTAAATGGACATCTTCAGCCCCATCATTATCATTCAAAGATATAGTTTCTGCTGAATGGTCGAACAACAATGTACTAAAATGATCAAACCATTCATTTCCACCAATACTATTGGTTATTGGTGACTCACGACATTCGCGCTTAAGAATTTTCCAAAATTGTTTAGGATTATTTCGACTTTCAATTAACGTTTGTCTTTTCTGTTTATGAAATTGTTTTATTCTCTCTTTAATATATCGCTTAAATATATCTTTACATTGTTTATAGCCATGTAAAAACTCGAGACTATTCGTCGCTCTAAATTTACGCAGCTCACCGTATTTGTCTCGCTTCAAAACATCACAGCACGGATCCCACCATGGTGGTTGACTTTTTGTTGTATATGCAAACCTATGTACACGCATTGACTTAGCTGTATTTTGATATAGTAACGTTATGGAGCTTACAGCATCATTCACATTTGTATCGATAATTTGTAATATAGTATTTTTACATTGAGAAAGACTGTTCTTGAAATATTCAAGAAAACTTAGAGATTTTTCCTGAGTCCATCGGTACTTCGGAATAAAATTTTCTTCATATTCAAGAAAATTTGTAGTATTTTCTACGTTTAGTTTAAATTTAAACATACAAGATATTGGCATGTGGTCAGAAAGGTTATTTTCAAGTACATTAAAATACGGTACGTAATGAAACAATTCTTCTGATGACATAAACTAATCTACAACACCTGCACCTTCCGAAGAAAAACAAGTAAAAGTACCACTTACATCCTGAAACCTACCATTTAAAATACGCATATCATGAGAACAACAAAAATTAATAAGACTTCGACCAAATGAATTATAGCGGTAACAATCTTTTGTTGCCCTTGGACAATCAAAATGAGTTGCATTTAAATCTGGATCACCAAAAATGTAATTCAAATTTCGCTATGATATGCTAGTTATTTTTCAGTAATAATTTGCTTGATTCTGATATTTTTTAACATTTTATATAATATACAAGCACATTTTTAGTCAATCCACTACATGTATAATCATGCACCTATAATAATTCATTTAAATCCAAATCGCCCAAGTCGGTATTAATTGAAATAAATAAATACAATCACTTTTCCTATTGAAACAGTAACAGACGAATTCGCATGATTCAAAAACTCGCTCATGTATTAAGATATTATGCTTTTCAACCAATATTGCATATTGCACTGATATCACCAATACGTTCTTGAGCAGTAGTTTTGGCATTTGATTTTACAACAGCTTATGTCCTGTGAATTATCAATGAAATTGGCGTTCACATTGATGAGAAATGGTTTGCCTTATGATCAAAATTGCATTTAAATAGTTCAATAGAGTCCTCTCCTAGGAAATGTTCTGTCACACCACCAACAATAACGGGAAAGAATATTGTATTTACGTAGTGTTTGCCTTGAACACCCTTCTTGAATTACAGCTGTACAAGCATCTTGCAACGTCTTCGGTCTGCTTCTTGTCACTGAAAGTCTAAATTCAGCAGAATCGTGACAGGCTTAGGGAAATATACCAGTGATTATTCTCCAACTATTTCTGCACAATCTGGATAAGCTTCCCCGAGAAGACATTCCATAGATTTGCCAGCCTCTTTATGTGTCTCAGTTTTCTGCTTTCTTCGAGATTTGGCATAGGCTACGTTGTTCTACTTCATATTTATAAAGCCAAATATCCGCTCCATTCTTTAAAAAAATAAGTCGCAAACATAATAATCCAAATGCAAAACTCTTTGAACCGACTATTCAAAGTGGCAAGGTTTGTTGCAACCAAACTTGTAATAAAAACCAAACATGTAATAATCATTACAAATCCGGTTTTTATTACAAGTTTGGTTGCAATGACCTTTATTTTTTCATATTCAAAATACCATCTATACATACAGTCAAACATGTAATATTAATTACAAGTCTGGTTTTTATTACAAGTTTGGTTGCAATATCCAAACTTGTAATACAATTTTCAAGTTGAAGTAAGATTTTACCTTTGCACTCATTAACTTACTGATGTGTTCCGTTCCATTAATTAGCACGTGTTGACCTAATTAACCGCACTAGCGCATGAAAGGACCTTCATTGTTTCATATTCTATATACCATCTATCCTTACAGTGAAATTGTAATAATTATTACAAGCTTTTTTATTACAAGTTTGGTTGCAATATCCAACCAGACTTGTAATAACCAAACTTGTAATAAAGTTTTCAAGTTGAAGTAAGATTTTGCACACATTAACTTATTGATGTGTTCCTTCTTATTAGTTAGAACGTGCTGACCTAATTTAGGTCACTAGCGCTTGAAATGACCTTCATGTTTTCATATTCAATATACCATTTATACATACATTTAAACATGTTATAAATATCACAAGCCTGGTTTGTATTACAAGTTTGAAATGACCTTCATTGTTTCAAATTCTATATAGCCCATATCCTTACAGTCAAACTTGTAATAATTATTACAAGTTTTTTATTGCAGATTTGGTTGCAAGGTCCAACCAAACTTGTAATAACCAAACTTGTAATAAATTTTTCAAGTTGAAGTAAGATTTTACTTTTGCACTCATTAACTTACTGATGTGTTCCGACTATTAATTAGCACGTGTTGACCCAATTAAAGTCACTAGTACTTGAAATGGCCTTCATTTTTTCATATCCTATATACCATCTATACATACAGTCAAACATGTAATAATTATTACAAGTCCGGTTTTTATTACACGTTTGGTTGCAATATCCAACCAAACTTGTAATATCCAAACTTGTAATAAAATTGTTTGCATTCCTTAACCTACTGAAGTGTTCCGCCGTATTAATTAGCATATGCCGACCTATTCAATATCTTTGGAAACAACTTTTTTATATGAGAGAAAGCATGATCTTTATAGAATTTTATTTTCATACTTCTGACAATTGTACGATAAAAGGTATCTCAAAATATCTTATAATAGAAAATGTTCTATAATCTTGAAAATATCGAGAACGAATTAAATAGGATTAAAGACATAACATATTTCAAGTTTCATTGCAATCGCTTCATGAATGTGGAAGAAGTTCGCTTCAACCGACCAACCGACCGACTCCAATATACCCCCTCTCAAACTTCGTTTGCGGTGTATAACAAAATATATTACAAAAACGGCACAAAAAGGTCAGAAGTGAAATGCTTAGTAAAGATGGGTCGCGGACTTCTTCTAAATCGAAGCACCGAGATTACTTTCTGGAACAAGGTTATCATCATTATGAATTAGAATTGGAGGGTCACGTATATAGTCTTGAAAAAGTGTGCATCTTTAAACCAATTAACCACAATTATCAAGGAAAAGCTACACTTTAAAAGTCATGATATACAGTGAGAAATTACTAGCTGAAACCAAACCAAATTCAGTACCTTCAGCAGTTTGATTTGTATACACACATTTAACTGTATATAAACCGTCTGTACTCAACTTCTGACGCTGTGTCATTATGTAATCTCTCTACACTGAGATTGTGGCACTATTTTTGTGAATGAAACTATTTCCATTATGCAGTAAATCTTATTACCTAGACAAATTATAAATGAACTTTGGTGTGGATGAACACTTAATGAACATACTTGTTAGTTTTACTGTTTAAATCGCAAAATATTTCACATGCTTTCAAAATAGACAGAATTCTGCAAAATATCTCCAACTTTTATCAACAATGTATTATCATACATAAAATGGTACTATTTTTCAAGGCGGATGAGAGACGTCACTGTTTTGTTAAAACAAAATGAGTTGTATACCTGTAGGAACTTTGTTCCTAAAAATGGTACTTTTTTAGACGTCAACGTACAATAAAAAATCAAAGTACTGAAAGTACTGTCGGAACTTCACCAAACTTGCATGAAGGTTATCTAAGTTATCAGATGTTTCGACTTTTTCATGTAGCCCATTATCCAGCCAATAATTTTCCGAATCCATTGGTACCAAAATTAGCATTGTTACTGCCATAGTTACACATTATAATATATACCGAAAAGCTCTTCAAAACACCCCCTTTTAATAATATATATTGATTATGACCACATAAAACACAATTTATGATTTAGTACAATACACAATAATGCTACATGACATTAAAGACAAAAGCATACTCTTTAACAGCATTCAGTGCAGGTGCCAGTTATTAAACCTAGAATTGTAAACAGTTCGTCATTTTTTAGTAGATCAGCATTCCTACACTTATTTTCTGATGCATATTGAAAATAATGTTTATTTAACTTCATGTAGAACAACATTTAAATACGGCCCGTTTTAGTACGGGCTGATGTGGAATTAGGCCGTTTCGGTAATGGGCCGTTTTTTTAAGTGGACCGTTTTGACCCGCATTCTTCAGAAACGAGCCGTTATATACGACGACATTTTCCGATCTCGCTACGTAATATACCGACGTCGCACGATTTCGCTGAGTTCCATTACGGTCCTTCTGTCTTAACACCAAAACACCCTTCACACACTGAACCGACATAGTAATTGCGATCAATTTCACAATAACTGTTATTAATAGCTTATTTCATCGCAAACTTTTGTGTACTCTGCACTTTGACGGGAAAACCCCACATTCTATTTTTATAATTTACGGAACTAGATAGTACCGATCGGATGTTATGGATAAAAAGCCTAAAAATTTACATATCATGTCAAAAAGTATCATATAACACGCACAACAATAATAGGTTAATGCAAATGCATGCATACGTCTGTAGAGAAATTACTGACCTATTGATCGAAAGCCAAAAGTAGAACTATTTTATGCAAAACTAGGTTTCCGTAGCACACAATAGAGTGAGAGTGGGAACGGGACAGTTATGGAGCCCACGGCATCTACGTAAGTCATCGATAGCTAAGAATGTTTCCAAAAATTGCATGAACATCTCTTAAGGTATTGGCTAAAGCAGAAATAATATATTCAAATGATATTTCCATGGAAACCAAAATCAAAAAGCGCCACATAGCGGAGCGCAACGTTGTGCAACGTTGTGTGATGATTTTAGCGATAATTCCTAGTACGTGTTTTCGCGCAAGAAGCTAAAACGTCGCCGTAAAATACAAGATGGACGTGGCGTTTATCAGAACACTAGATGTAACCTTTGGTCTTACGCATGACACAACGTCACATGTTCGTAGACATTTCTGTCAAGAATGTCCGAAATCTATCCACGTATGACAATGTTACTGAGCGGACATAAAATAGAATTACAGATTTTTAGCTCACCCGATTCAAGAGTTATGGGCCCTTGATTTTTTAAAATTTGCTATATTTTAGCTTGTTTACACTCTAGCACCTACATTTATTCACTGATCCTAATAATATTTTCAGTAAATGTGTATAACCAAAATATCTTGGACAAGTGCGATTATGGACGGAATCGGACCCAAACATCAAGAGTTATGGGTCCTTAATTTTGAAAATTTGCTATATTTTAGCTTGTTTACACACTAGCGCCATCATTTATTCACCCATCCTAATCATATTTACAATGAATGTGTATGACCTTATGGTTTTAGACAAGTTAAGTTATGGGTGGAATCGGACCACACCTTCAAGATTTATGGACCCTTTGATTAGAAAATTGGCTATGTTTTAGCTTGTTTAACAGTATTATACCTTCATTGTTGGTTTTGATCTCAAAATCTACGTAAAAATGAGTTTTACGAGATGGAAAATGTATTTCCTGGACATTGATTATTGGCCTTTGTTCTCAGGTGAGCGATAAAGGGCCAATGTGGCCCTCTTGTTTACTTTTAACCCCTAAGTGTAACTTCGACTTTCGAGCTACAGCAATTGGGGTTGCATGTGACACATCGTCTAAATATGGTTAATGTTAGTAGTAACCTTTTGCAAATACTTGCAATGAATGACGAAGATACAGAGTTAATACGCCGAAAAGACCAAAATTATGAGCTTAGAGCTCTCTGTGACCTTCAGCGCTCTGATCTTTATATAAACTGTTATACTGTATACTGAACTTCTGACCTTGTCTCACATGTGTGTATATTTGTTTGTCCTGGACATCATTACAGAATGAAACTGTTTTTGGTGTGCTGTAGGGTTACAAATCGCTAGGGCAGAGTTCGTAATTATTCGTTTAATACCTCTGAAAATCATTCAACATTACAGCCGAAAACGTCAATACAATCGCATATTATTACCATCAAAATGTTAACACAACGAACAATTTTGCAAAATATAATTCATATACGGTAAATATGACGAATATAGATTACTATACGTAATCTAGTTTGCCGAAAAATAGTACTTATACTTTTAGCATTAATCTCAAGATTATTTGTTTATGGCCTTAACTGTTAGCATGCTGGAGAGGGACACATATAGTTCATGTAAACCTGGAGTCTTTAGACATTTTAGATTTCCGCCCATTTGTATACATGCGTTTTTCTAAGAATTAATTGTTGCTGTATACACACAGATTATACTATTTAACAGATAATTAATGTTCGTTCAATTAATTGTTATCTTTGTTACGTTTACATCTTATTTTGCCAAACCTCTTTACAATTTTCCATGCTTTCAAAATCAACATAATCCTGCAATAAATCTCCAACTTATATCAAACTGCAAACTCTGCTATGTATACTTATACGTCACTTAATGGTAAATAAAACAAGATGTTGTTAAAAATACAATGACCCCTCTGGATGACCTCTGACCTGAAAATGCACAGGTCCTGTAGGGATTGTCAAGATAACCCCTTATTGCTAACCACTAAAGAAGACCTTTAGAGAAGAACATTTTTCACTGTTTTCCCTGTGTATGAGCCTAAATAAATCAAGTAAGCCCCGGGGTGAGGCCATCATTTGAACAACATGACGGAGGTCTACTAGACGCTGATACATCCGAAACATCAAAGCTGTAGGCATTGTTGCTTCTAACATTTTTTTAAAAAGATTTCTGTACAAGCCTATGTACAATCAAGTTAACCACGGGGCGGTGCCAATTTTGGCCCTGGGGCCACAACTTGATCAATCTATGTATAGGTCCACAAGTTGATGCAACACACAAACGTCTAAAGTCTAGGCAATGTAGTTTCTGACAATAAGTATTTTAAACATTTTCCTATATAAGTCTAAGTAAAATCAAATTAGCCCAGGGCCGGAGCCAAGTTTGACCCAAGGGAAATAACAAACTTTGTAGAGGTTCAATAGATAATGGTACATATTAGATATCTAAGCTCTAGGCCCAGTAGGATCGGACAAAAAGAGTTTTAAAGTGTTTTGTATTGATTGCCATGGTAACCAAAGTTTTTAATGAAATTTAATTTTGTAACAACTTCGGTAGAGCTTCATGGAGGAACATCTCTGTAAAGTTTCGTTTAGGTTGGCCAACTGCTTAAGGAAGAGATTTTGTTTAAAGCAATTGTACCGGTACGGTACCACCCAATATCGCTATATTTTTAAAGTAAATTGATATCGACCATATTCGTCTATATAGAATAAGAAACAAGAAATGTCTTCAAAAAGACAGTCGCGGAGTGTCTTTGATGTTATGATACATGATTTTTATTTAATTCCTAAATTGCCGTTATAGTACCGTGTGAACACCACTTATCACCTAGCAGTAAAATTAGGGCACGCATTAAAATGTTGATATTAGGTCAGCTAAATAAATTACGCTTTTACTCATATCTACTGTCTATCAATTCAAATGAATGTAAAATATTTGTCAGGAACAGTTTATTTTTACTTTCTAAATTTTACCACCAAAAGAAGTACACATTAAACAACACAAATTAACTATAAGTTGGCGTGGTCTTAATTTTTCTACGCTTGTAGATTTCACCCAATGGATCAAAGAGTTTCCACTGAATCATCAGAATGAGAAATCTCATCAGAATAATTAATAAGTCATGCCAAGAAATATAGGTCAAAAGTGAAGTTAGACACCTTAGCGAAAAATGCAGGTAAGTTCAAGCGCTAGTGACCCTAATTAGGTCAGTACGGGCTAATTAATGCGGCGGAACACATCAGTTAGTTAATGTGTGCGAAAATAAAATCTTACTTCAACTTGAAAATTTTATAACAAGTTTGGTTATTACAAGTTAGGTTGGACCTTGCAACCAAACTTGTAATAAAAACCAGACTTGTAATAATTAGTACATGTTTGACTGTAAGGATAAATGGTATATATAATATGAAAAGAATGAAGGTCATTTCAAGTGCTAGTGACCTCAATTAGGTCAGCATTTGCTAATTAATAAGGAGGAACACATCAGTAAGTTAATGAGTGCAAAAGTAAAATCTTACTTCAACAAGTTAGGTGGGATCTTGCAACCAAACTTGTAATAAAAACCAAACTTGTAATAATTATTACAAGTTTGGTTTTTATTACAAGTTTGGTTGCAACGGTTATCAAAGTGCCGCATAAATCGTGCTTCACATCAGGCCCGGTTCAACTAAATGTCCTACTGCACGGAAAATCATTGGATGTCAACATTGTAGTATACTGGCTACTTTCTCAACA
Source organism: Lutraria lutraria (assembly GCA_964023205.1). Taxonomy (NCBI): domain Eukaryota; kingdom Metazoa; phylum Mollusca; class Bivalvia; order Venerida; family Mactridae; genus Lutraria; species Lutraria lutraria. The sequence goes on along the minus strand of OZ026842.1, from coordinate 26,827,562 downwards.
TGATGCCGTTCTAAAAATCTGGTACTTCATTTCTCAAATTACTTAAGGAATAGTCAGTGGTCGATTATGATCGCTGACTGAAATAATTGTGGTAGAAAAACCCAAAAGACAATATCATGAAGATGCACACTAGCTCAAAATACGGAAGAAAGTCCTCAATTTAACCAAACATAATTAGGGATGACAAAATTGATCAAGTATCCGAATATGCGGATCAGACATCCGGATACATCTGGATGTTCGGATCGATCTTTACACTGTTATTGAGTATTTACTGTTTTATCGTAACCAGTTTTCGCGACCAACTATTCATCGCTTGTTCATTTATTTTGAATTAATAATTTATATAATCAATATGGATTAAAAAACGGATAATAATGAAAAACAAATACGCACAATACAATTAAACTCCGCACGTATTTCTACTCAGACCGGTGCGAACCAATTCAAACATTCACTGCCATGTTTCTATTTTAGTCCAGATGGATCATTCCTGAATTTAAAGTTATTGTAAAGTGTACGTAAACATGTCTCTATACATGTCAGTGTATTGATGACGCGTATCTTAAGTTACATGGGTTATTTACTAAATTGTATAAATGGCGAATTGTCTCTTAAACTGGAACAAAGAATGTCGGCGTCCTTTTGCTGTAACTATTTTTTCTTTGATATCAACATCTAAAACAATTCACCGCCTTTGATTAAACCAAAATGCATATGGACGCACGTTTCCATATTTTAAAGTCATTTATAAAATGTTAAATACGTCCGATATATTATGTTGTTGTGAACGCTTAAATTATTTTAATATTTTGTGTTTTTAATTATAACTACTTCAGACCATGTATCTCATATCTGTTCTGTATTACAAGCAATATATCAAATAATTATTATCATGATTTCGACTCTCAGGCTTTAGATAATAATTCTACACCAGTGCAGGTTAATTTAAAAAGTAATAACTGTGATATTGATGGTACACAACAAACCAACCATTTGACCGTTAATAGGAACGATAATTCTAGCGATTTGCCGTCACTAACTAAGTTCTAGACCGTGCATCCCAACTTAAACACGAAACAAATTTGAACTTTCTATCTTTGAACGTACGCGGTCTTAAATTAAAAGTCAATTGAAGAACGTCCAGATATCCGGACTCCGGTTGACATCCCTAATATTTACGATGCCAATTTAACGTTATGAGTAAACAAGTTAACGTTAACTGATGCATCCAGCGTAACCGTATAAACAAAACTAAGCGTTTGTTTACTTAATTGATTCATTACAACATCATGCAGCATCATGTAACCGGGTCGGTAATTCTTTGAATGTCTTTTTAGGTCCGATTTAATGTGATACTTTTCGTTTGTCTAGTCTTTTCTGTACTTTACGTACTTGTGGTCATATCGTTTTTTGTACCAGTCAGTCCGTGTTTTTTGTGACCAGTCAGAGTCGAGAAAAAAGCCTGCTCTGGAAAATTTAGTCGCCTTCAGTATTTTGTTGAAGTTAGATGTGTTTGTGAATCGATTTCAGTAGTCATGGTTTGTTCAAAATGTTTTTATTCTACTTGCTATGTGGCGCGTTGTAATCTTAGAATAATTCTTACTTGCGTGTCTTTGTAATTAGTTTTCGCAATTTGAGAATGGTGGCTATTTTGCATTAATAACTTGGTAATAGATACTTTAATCTACTGGTGATTTGGCTAATTGACACTATCATTTGTTCATATTCTTAAAATGTTCACTTATTTAATTTACAGCACTAATAGTCACGACTGAGAGATGAGTGAGGAGATTTAGTTTTGTACCTTATGACTTTGTGTTCTGTTCCACAAACTGGTAAGATTTATCGTTCATTGTTTTTTACTGTATTATTTTGTGTTATTATTTAAAACATTGTTTCTGGAATGAACGGACCACTAGAATGAGGCTTAATATGTTTTTATTTTGTATTTCTCACATAGTATGTTATATTTTGATATTTTGTAGGACACTGTCTACGTTAAACTGACGATCCCCCTGAATTGATATTATGTGTACAAAATTACCTTGAATACATATGAAGTGTACAGAGACGAGTGTATTGTTGTGTTTTAAACTTCGAAGATTCCTGACCTGTGTAATAATACACAGGAACTCACGACCGTGGTTTGGCCTACCACAACCAAAAAAAATAGACCAAAATGCTACACACAATAAACCAACCATTTGACCGTTAATAGGAACGATAATTCTAGCGATTTGCCGTCACTAACTAAGTTCTAGACCGTGCATCTCAACTTAAACATGAAACAAATTTGAACTTTCTATCTTTGAACGTACACGGTCTTAAATCAAAAGTCAATTGAAGAACGTCCAGATATCCGGACTCCGGTTGACATCCCTAATATTTACGATGCCAATTTAACGTTATGAGTAAACAAGTTAATGTTAACTGATGCATCCAGCGTAACCGTATAAACAAAACTAAGCGTTTGTTTACTTAATTGATTCATTACAACATCATGCAGCACAAATGTCATACTTTACATTACGCATGTCCTTATTTGCTTTTACTTTTAAAAATTAACACCGCTGAATAAAAATGATCGAGCTACATCTTACCTGACACAAAACATGTCAAATATAGCTACCCGGCATGCACATTACAAAATGTCACAGTTGTATATATAACTATAAGGGAAACAACTATATATTGCAAACTTAAATGCAATAAATTACATTTGTAAAAAATCATGTTACGCAAATATCGGTAAGTTAAATATTGTTCAACATGCTAACCTACTTAGAAAAATATTGATCAACACATTGGGTGATATTTACGATATATGATGTTCGAATCAGTCAAGCTTTCTGCTGATATAAAATTAGTATACACTGAAGTTGTTGGTGTCAATATTTACCAGGTAACGTAAAGATCCAAGGAAAATGTTCATTTTCATCAGGAATAATTTGTAATGGGCAGTAGTTAAAAAAGCATAGCGCTTCACTAGATATTTGAATTGCAATATCAAACCGTGTCTGTGATCTTTTATAAAAGATAAATATGAATTGTTTGTAGTGTTTAATGTTTTCTAAATAAGTCGTGTTACTTTATGTTCCATTTTAAGTTTGTATCTCTCATATTGTTGAAAATGCTGAAACATAATGTCTGGTATGCTTTATTTAAGATATATTATTTCATAAGCCAGATATTAATTTACCTGTTTGTAAGTTAAAGTTTAAATACTACTTTTGTTATTCAGACATCACGTGAATATCGTGTTCAGTCTAAATTGAGTATTATTAATATGTTAACCTTTTCTATGATAACACGCGATACTACTATAGAATGGTAAAACAATTATATTAAGACTTGATTTATAGTGTCAGTGATCAACTATGCCAATGAAACAGTATTTACTTTCTTTGGGTCATTTGATTGAGATTGCCTGCTCAATGGCAAGATTATTGGCAAGCTACACTTTGATAAATAACAGGAGTAGTAAAGGCGTCGGTTTAGAGGCAAACAAACGGGCGCCATCTTGGATTCTATTTATATTAACTCATTTGCATATTAGCGTTCACATAATTGCGCATGCATAATGGCCATCTTGGATTCTATTTATATATTAGCTTTTACATCAAGGCGTGTGCTGCTTTTGTAAACAACCCCTGAACGATTTAATTCGAATCTATTTGCGACAATTAAATTACCAATCAGAATTCATAGTGATAGGATACGTAACCTAATGTGCGGATTCGTATTTGTGGTATGTTCGCTAACCAACGAGGTGGGTTGGTACTTAACATTGAGAAAGCTAAGAAGATAAGCTCGAGAAGCCGCAGATAGATTTGTACGAATATTGAATCAACCTCCTTTACAAGGCGGATAATGATCAACAATATTGTGTTGTGTACCGACCTACGGTGTAATATAGACTTAAGGGAGTTCTCATTACATGCCACCAATGTTGTTTATGATCCCCGATGGTTTTCCGGAGTTCAGTGGAAAAGTAGAAAGATCGGCGGACAGTGTATGTTGTTTCATACTGGCAAAATGATTGTCAATGGTAAGACCAGTTCTACCAAACTAGCCAAGCGACGAGTCAAACGATATACTCGAGTCATACAAAGGATGGGTTGGAATGTACAATTAAAACGTATAGATGTCCAGACCATATCCCGTAGACTTGTCACAGATTGACAAATACTACAGAGGGAGCTACGAACCGGAACGATTTCCAGCCGCCCTGTTTATTAAAGATACTATTCATTTTACCCGTTTTCATTCCGGTACCGTCCTTATGACAGTAATCGAGAAAGATTAGTTTTCAATTAAAGTCTACCTTCACTTATAGAATTACCTTTATTGTAAAGTGCTCTCATGGGACCGCCCTAATCCCTCCAGTACTATATTGAGCGGGGTGTTAATAAAAAACATGGAAAAATATAACATTGTCGTTTAATTTAATCAAGATATAACAACACAAGTTCTAATATTTATCATTTATTTTACACTGATTACACAATGTTCATACAATTCATATACAAATATATATAAAAGTCATTCAAAATCATGTCAATAGATCGATTCATTGTTCCAACATCACGTTTCGACTGGCATCGTTTTTTTTATGAGAGACGGGAACTTGGCATAGACAATCACGGTACAGGTTTCTGGTATAGGGTCCGAAAATGTAAGTTCCAAACGAGTATGAGCTCTTTGTAACAGCCGGTGTTTCAGGTCTCCCTCTGGATTAAACACGTACACACACGAGCCTTGTTTAAAGTCACTTCTTGGGTATCATGTAGTACTCTATCCGTGTGTAATTTCTGATACGATTCAACGTAGTTATCAGTCTTATAATTAGGTTGTAACGGCGACGAGGGTGTAGATTGAATTAAACGGGTTCTTGGTGAAGGTACCGTGGACGCCAGAGGATGACACTAACCCAACAATTAATTGCCTCGGTACGTCTCCTTGAAACAGGTCATCGGCAGTAAACGAATATTGCCCGCTTGGTACAGCTTATGTTTTAATTACCGATCTTGTATAGGGATACTGGGTCAGTGATTTTTCTAACGCTTTAGTCTGGCCAATGATCAGTTCTGGATTAATTTTTACCATGGCCACCTTCAATTACGTCTCTCTGATGACCAACTTGTAGCCTTCCGTATCCGAAGCAGCGATTAAGCGAAATGGATCTTTACTCTGCCACAATTTGATATTGACGGGTACTCCATTCAACAGTAATCTGTCTTGTTGACACAAGTCTACGTGGAGACGTCCTATCACATTGAATGTTTTACTTTCTCTCGTCCACGACGTTCTCAAAAGCAGTCCGTTATTTCTGCCTGTTGATACATCAGTTTCTCCAGGATAATCACTGTCGTCCATATAAAAGCCTTAACAAGTCAATTTATGACCGGTAGGTTATCTTAGTTGATCTAAGTACGCCTTGTAAGCGTAATTATTACCCACTTCACTGGTGGGGTGTTGTTGCACATTCAGGTCCACTTGAGAAAACATGGTGTGTAAGATGTTGTTGGTTACACCCACTAAAGAGTCCTTTTTTAAGTTGGTACCGTCTGACTTGACAATGTTGAATTTAACGTAAAGTAACGTTTTAGACAGATCGGTATAGGCCGTGGAGGTCCCGGGTATGCTGAATTCTTTCGCCGCACCCTCCGTGAGTTGATTAATAGGCCTAAATGTTAACCATTTTGTTCTCTGTGACCCGCTGTAAACTTCCTGGGTATCAAACAAAGACAAGCTATCGCTGCGTATCTGATCCATTACGTAAGACAATTTGTGACTGTATGTTATTGTTTCGCTTTCTTTGTTTTCGATAGCTTTTTGGATTTAGTCTTTACTTTATTCGACAACGACTTTCCCTTTTAAACTTTTTTTAATTCCGATTTGGCTAATTTCACCGCTTGGGCTACTGGGGTGGCCAATTCTATGGAGGTTCTAGGTTTTGTTGTCGACGGTCTATTCTTTCAACGACAAAGTGCCCCTTATGATTTCGCATTCAATATTGACTTATTTTAAGATAGCTAAAAAGGTATATTAAATATTCTAAGAAATTTCTTTGCACTTCATTAATAAGTCCTAATATTATTGTTATTTATCACCAATGTTTTGAAGAAATCAATCTTGTTTTGACTGATTATACTGCAATTATATACTTATATCCATGTTTTCTAATTTCATTCGTTACTTATTAATTCTAACAATAATTCTCATTTAAATTTGTAATACGTAATTCCATCTTATTCATTACTTTCGGTTATATTATAACAAGTACTTTGACTTAAAGTTGGGTATGGATAACTGGCGCACCCTTTCAAGAGATCCTTTCAAGGCAAAGAATATACAATATCTCAATATTTCCATCTAATTATGGACATACTCACTTACCAAATTTCATCAACATATTTCAACTTTTCTGTCACCAAAGCACCCACAATCTTGACCAAAAAGAAAAAAACAGACATTTTCTAGGTAAAGTTCCTGGTAAAGACCTAGAGTGACCCTGGTGCTGAACCTACGCCACTGTGTATACATGTAGTACGACATACATGTAGTCGTATATACGACTAATTGGTGCAGTTATGACACTGTCATTATCATCAGCATCATTACTCAGAACTTCAACACATTTGTTGCATGATAAAGGGAATATAAAATGCTGTATTTATTATTGATTTATTATACGCCCGTCCAAAACGGGACGTATTATGTGAAACCCCATGGCGGGGGTCCAGCACATTTTCCGGACTCTAATTCAAATAGTGTACATCAGATCTTCACCAAACTAGGTCAGAAGTAGCATCTAGTTGATATCTATGTCAAGTTCGAATATGGGTCATGCCTGGTCTATAACTAGGACATAGGGTCACTAAGTGAATTTTAAACATTCTACATGTTGTCCGGACTCTAATTCAAATAGTATTCATCTGATCTTCAACAAACTTGGTCAGTAGTTGCATCTAGAAGGTATCTACGTCAATCATGGGATATTTCTGGTCAGAAACTAAGTCATAGGGTCAATTAGTGCATTTTAAATGTTGAACATGTTGTCCGGACTCTAATTCAAATAGTATTAATTTGATCTTCACCAAACTTGTTAACAATTTGAACTAATTCAAACAGTTATATTCCACGGTGCGAATACCACGTGACTTTTTGCTAAAATTGAGTGCTCCAACAATGGCGGATTCCGTCGATTCAGGTAAGATTTTTCATCCTTGTAGTCTTATATGTACTTTATATTTAAAAAGCTCTTCGCTAGAGCCCGACCATTTCAAAAACTCACCCTCGGTTGTAGATTATTTAGCATAATATCCCCTAGTTAAGTCGTAAAGTGTCACCGCGCATTTTTCATATACACAATGTAAGTAGCTAATGTGGGGTGATTTTTTTATATTTTAAGGAATTATCCCCTTTGGGCGGATTTACATGCTTGTTAATTTGGCGCATGATAACAAAACGCCTTTCTAACACGTTACAATCAAATATTGTCGGTAAATTCTCCATTTCGAGATGTTACTGTCAGGGAGATGACAATGCTAATGATGGGTGACAAAAATATTATGCTAATGTTGGGTGAAAATGCTAAGGATGGGTGTCATAAAATTTAAGAACTTACATCCTTGTTAACTGGCTCCAGATATGCTTTTTTCACAAATTTTAGTTTTTTCGGTCGGCACTTAACCAGAAGTCATTGTCGAAGAATACGGATATCTTGTTTATAACATACAGTGATCAGTGATTATTTGCAATGTTTTCTGATTTCAGGTGTAAAGTGTGTCAAAAAGAGTTAAACTTGTCACTTCACGCTGCGAACCGACTCGAAAAAGACTTTTAGTAAAAAAAAACTGACAACGTCATCTACACAGTCACAAAACCCTATAATGGCAGAATGTCAACAGTTGGTCTGCAAGAAAGCGAACATAACGAAGTATGGAAGAAAATGAAGTTATTGCTCGTCAACAAAACAAGATCAATTCGTTTAGTGACACTTTCATATACAGTTATCATAATAAAGTTAAAACAGGTTTTGATATGAACGGATCATTGAAAACTGGGAGACTATGTTTAATTGAGTTCCTTCAATGACAATACTGATTTGTGCAACAGTGTCCACACTCTCCAAAAGAGATATATATATGTTGTTTATTTAATTTAAATTTCATATTTTGTGTATCATTGTCTTTGGTTTATGTAACGCATCTGTTGTATGCACCATGCAAATTGAGAACAAGTAAATATTATTCGAAGTAATTTTATTGATCTAAGAATCAGAGATTAATCATAATGATAATAAAGAGCATATCCAGTATGTAATTGTGTTGTTTATATTGGCATTTCGTGACTATGAAACGTTATGGTTCAATCACCTTAGCTTTTCATAGCAACTGGGACGGTATGCACTTTTTAAACACTGGAGACGAGTGGTATTAAATCGAATAAATACACACATGTACGGCTTGCAGTAGTTAAAACAGTCATATATAATACACCATTTAATAGAATATTTACAACATCAGGTACAATAAATAAATATTGCTCATTTTTTTATAAACCACAGTTTTAAAACGAATTAACAGTTCGGGATGACGAATTAGTCATAAAAAAAGAAAAGCGAATGTTACTATAAGGGTTCTGTAACAAGTGACGGGTTATTGCAATAAATACATCAGTCCCTGTCGGACTAATGTGTGTACATATTTTAGTCTGACCAAAACATAAAAGGATTTCTAATCTATTTTTTTTGCTCAACTAGTAACTACACCCTAAGTTGCATAAACATAGCCTACATATTTGTCCGAGTAATCTCTGTACAGACGGAAGGTAAACGTATAGTCCCCTCCGATTCAAAGAGGTTATATACAGTGTAAGGTCAAAATTTATTTGCCGAACACCTTTGCTCCGATGTAACCAGTAGGGGACAAAAATAATGTCATACAGATAACTACATGATTTAATTTCCCATTGGTAGATCTTATCATTGAATATTACTGAAAATAGAGCAATGCTCTGAATAAATTATACTTATACCCAGAACCCGGTATGCTTGTATTTAGCAAGCAGTATAAAATTTGAAAATCTTAATAATATATTGATTTAGAAATAAGATTAGAACAGATTGCTTGTCTGTTAAATTCAGTTTGCAAGTAACATCTCAGTTAAATAATGATGGTGAGTATGAATATGTAATTTATTACGGAAACAGAAATAGCGAATGTAGAAGAATGTAAAACGTGATAGTCATTGTTGTTATCGAGGAAAATGTTCATCCACCACTTAATACTGAGTTGTAAAGTTCTTCGTTACCTTGTTAATACAATACACTCGAATCTACTTCCGGTCTACAGGAAGGAACATGTTCATTCACAAATGAGCCAGCCCGTGCGATTTCCAACACATTGCGGTCATTCTGGCCTCAAATTCTCAAACGACGTCACCAAAATAATAAAACAACAAAGTTGCTTCGTTTTTGTGAAGCTATCAGTTTACCTAAGTGTTACAATATATGTCTCCACTTGCTATGGATTAAGCCACATTGTCAAGTGTCACGGAACGAATTGTTGATACGCAGGAACTTCGTCGTTTTCTTTCATACTTTGTTCATGTTGCTTTCTTTGACACTAAGCTACTATTTCTGCAGCATTTTTCGCATCAGCTGTTATAAGGTTTACACTTGTTTCGCCATCCTCATGGATACACCTTAAGTCACTATCGAGCTTTTCGGCATGTTTAACCGTGTGTTCCTGTATCTTTGCCACTGCAAACTCCGCAAGTCTTTCACATCCTTTTACTTTTCAATGGCTTAGTCGTTGTGTTTTAATGATTGGATACCGGCCTCGCTTGGACTGTGTAGAGAAATGCGATGTGATTTTAAGTCTTTTCCGGTGCGCTGATGACTGCGCGCAGAAGTACTTCTTATGATCTTTTTGTTGCTGACATTGTCAGTTGGTGGAAATATCAAGGTATTTTTGCATTAAAGGTCTCTTTTGGAGCCAGTTCGCAGCGTGCAGTGACAAGTTTACCTCTTTTTAATACACTTTACACCTGGAATCAGAAAACATACATAGCAAATAATCGCAGATCACTGTAAGTTATAAACAAGATGTCAATATTCTTCGACAATGGCTTCTGATTAAGTGCCGACCGAAAAAACTAAAATTTGTGAAAAAAGCATATCTGGAGCCAGTTAACAAGGATGTAAGTTCTTACATTTTTATGACACCCATCCTTAGCATTTTCACCCAACATTAGCATAATATTTTTGTCACCCATCATTAGCATTGTCATCTCCCTGACCGTAACATCTCGAAATGGAGAATTTACCGACAAAATTTGATTGTAACGTGTTAGAAAGGCGTTTTGTTATCATGCGCCAAATTAACAAGCATGTATATCCGCCCAAAGGGGATAATTCCTTAAAATATAAAAAATTCACCCCACATTAGCTACTTACATTGTGTATATGAAAAATGCGCGGCGACACTTTACGACTTAACTAGGGGATATTATGCTAAATAATCTACAACCGAGGGTGAGTTTTTTAAATGGCCGGGCTCTAGCGAAGAGCGTTTTAAATATAAAGTACATATAAGACTACAAGGATGAAAAATCTTACCTGAATCGACGGAATCCGCCATTGTTGGATCACCCAACCTTAGCAAAAAGTCACGTAGTATTCGCACCGTGTATTCGGATCCTCACCAAACTTGATTGAAATGTTAATGAGCATGAAATCTCATTCAAATTTGATAACCAGCCCGATCGTCCTTGGCTTTTCAAAATTATGCCCTTTGATACATTGAAAATTGACTAAAAATGAAGTGTGCTGGAAGTGTTTATATTTCTCAGATCTCAAGGCTGTCTGGATTCCGATGAAAAATGTGAATGATGCTACATGTCATATTTATAAAATGTGGCTTATTTTAAAAAATATATAAAATTTGCCACTCATGGTATCTCAAACCTTTAGACGGGAGTATTTTGTGAAATTTTGCACTCTTGTTTATCTTATATTCTTACAGATGTGAGGGCGCGAGCGTAATAGAAATAATTTCGTTTTTTTTAAGGAAAACCCCAGAATTCCGTAGCAAGGACATCTTAAAACATCTTTTAATTAAATAAGTTTCTTTACTAAAATATTTCTTAAGTGCGTTCATAAATATCACTTATCTTAAGATAAGATATTTTCAAGCTTGTGTAATTTTGACCGAGTTTAAGAAAATAATTTAAAGATGCTTTATAAATACGGGCCCTGATGCCACTCCATTCCCAACACATGAATACATAAGAATTGACGGTTTGAATTGATACGAACAGCTTTAAATAAAATGTATTCCTCGCGCTACTCGTGCAGTGTGATTGAAAGGGTACCTATTATGATGGCTTTTAAGCAGTTTAAGCCACATGCTATTTTATCTTTATATATAAGAAAGATGAATCCCTAACTACTTTTTCAAAGCCAATTGCCTTCTTTGGTGACTTTCAGTTAGCAATCTTGTTTAAATGTAACATCAAACTTTAGGAAGCAAGATCAATATCAATATGAATTGCTTGGTTTTCAGTGGGATCTAGAATGAGTAAGTTGGCGTATACCTTTAAGAATGATAATTATTCCAATTTTTCGAAATTATTTAAGTTACATATAAACGTCAAACTGTCCATTATGTAAAATATTGGAATGTCTTCGGCGCTACGCACCTCAAACTCTCCCAATATAGTTTAGGGTGCTAATAACAAGCAAGAAAACACTGATCTATACAATGTACACATTGTAAAACAAGAGGGCCATGATGGCGCTATATCTCTCACCATAAAGAACATTTTTCTTTTTTCCCCTATATGAGCCTATGTAAAATTAAGTGACCCTGGGGCGGAGCCAATTTTAACCCAAGGGTATTAGTGTGAACAAATTTTGTAGAGGTCCATTAGACAATGCTACATACTAAATATCTAAGCTCTATAGTTCTTGTGGTTTTGGACAAGAATATTTTTACAATTTACCTATATTAATTAAAGCCTATATAAATCAAGTGACCCCAAGTGAGGGGCCAATATTGAGCACAGGGCCATAATTTGAACAAACTGGGTAGATGTACTCTAGGTGATGCTACATACCAAATGACTAAGCTATATGCATTGTCGTTTCTGAAAAGAAAGTTTTTTATATGTTCCTACATAATCTTTGTGAAATCAAGTTACTCCTTGGGCGGAGCCAATTTTGACCCCATGGTCATCATTTGAACGAACTTGATAGAGATTCATTAAACAATGCTACATACCAAATACTAGTATATATTAAGCTCTATGCATCATAGTTTCTGAGGAGAAGATTTTTTAAATTGTCCTATATGTAACCAAGTTACCCCCGGGGCGGACCAATTTTAAACCCAGGGCACATAATATCACATGGGTGAGTACAGACACATACACGCACAGACGACATCACACGATCAAAATAGCTCATCTAGAGCACTTTGTACTCTGGTGGGCTAAAAACCTAAAAATGTTTTTGTAGCATATTAGTGACATATACTCGTAAAGAGATGATCTAAGAAATAAATAACTTAAAACTCCATATCGCAAAGGAATAAATTCAAAAATAAAAGTATTTAATGTTAAAGAATAACCGTGAAGTTGTGTATTGCATTATTATTTTCCTTCTATTACAAAAATAGATCTATGAAGAATTATACTGCTGTTAGTATCAATTGAACCCAATTTCAAAGCTCCTCAGACACTCCAATATTTTACATAATGGACAGTTTTCGGCTATATAGATATCTATCAATTAAATCCGCTATTTAGTTCTTTTATTGTTATGTTTTGATAAAGACGATTACACGGACACTTTGGCGAATAAAGTTTATTAGTTTATATGTGTATTGTTGTTTAAGTATATAATAATAAAATAACTTCATAATTATACACAGGTACGCGGAAAAAGATAGGAGTAAACTGAATGGAAAAATCCAATTCAATTTCTATCACTTTTATACAGAAAATACTAATGGTTGGACTTTTTATAACTACCCTAGAAAAGTCCGTAATGTCATTAATTTGAGTTTTGCAAGTTTTTGAGTTGTTTTTTAAATGTTTTAGCAGCATAAGAGCCATCTGTATTTAACAAAATGATCACCAAGGTTGATGTCTTACATGTCTTTACATTCATAACTTCCAAGAAGGGCAGAAATTCTCTATGATTCTTATCAGTATGGGGTGAAATTAATTGTTAATCATCAAGTTTCTGCTAGCACATGGCAGTGGTTTGATGTTCTTCACTATCCATCACAGGTTGTGGTCTTGCTAGAAAATAAGTTTACTGCCCCCAAATAGTTAATGTACAAAATCACAAATGTTCCTCGATCTTTAATTCATGCATGAGGATGATAACAATTTAGGATCATGAAATCATGTGAAAAATTACAGCTAATTGAGACTTGTGGCTTTAGGTGGAATAATCAGCTATGATGGAACATTAAGTGCAATAAATCTCAAATAATCTGAGAATGTTTGTGATGCAGAAGACAACCATGTAATTGTAATGGTATGCTATTTCTCAGCCCTGAGAAGGAGGCTCCCTAGACTGTATTAGACAAACAAAGTCTCTGCATGCTTACTTCCATAGCACATAATGTTTGACATTATTTCTTGACCAATAAGGACAACAACATAAAAATTGTAAGAGTGTGTGTGCATGTTTTATTATTTTTTCTATAATGTAATGCATCATGATCATGTGTATTTATATATGCTGTTAGAATACGATAACCTTAATAAAACAAAGAGAGCCTGTCTTGTAAAAATACAATAGCTGCCCAACAGGTAACTTGATATCACTGGTCACAGGAATATGTGGAGGGAATCGCTTATCTGATTTCACGCATCCTAAACACTAAGCAGGGAAATTTAGCAACATCTGAGTCATAGGACTGTTCTGTGTTTTTATTATGTTGGGATGTGTAGGCAACTAATAACAAAAATCTATGATTGTGAGCACATTTATACACTCAGGTAAAGATTAATTATTACTACATTTGTCAAAAACGCTAGGTTTGTGCATCAATTGCAGTATTTATGATTCTACATTTTTTATTAGTTACAAATGTGGTGAAAGTTTTCTGTAATTAATTCACCTGCACATTCTGTTTTAAATGTATGTGTAAGACATTTATCATTTCTATTGAACTCTAATTCAGCAAATATCTTAAAAACAACCTCAAAACGTTGGGATGGGGAAAATTCCTCCAACTTCTTAGTATATTATAAGTGTTGAGATGGAGGAAAACTCTCCATCTTACAAGTATAGTTAGAAATTGTGACGAAGGAACCTTTCTCTATCTTCTTAGTGTATTGTTTACAGTCATGGAGGAACATTCCTCTATCATGCAGTAGAAAGTTGTGATAGGGGAATATTCCTCCATCTTCTTAGTTTATAGTTTAGAGGTGGAGAAATATTCCTCCATTCTCTTAGTGTATTGTATACAGACATGGAGGAACATTCCTCTAATAACAACAGCACATTTTTCATGCAGAACAAATTTACATTCCATATATGTATAGGCAAATAGTTTTTTCAAGACAAAACCTAACATTCAACATGTTTACATGTTTTACTCATATACAGTTGAATCTCATGTCAAACTCTTTTATAACAAAATTTCGGTTATGTCAAACTATTTCTTTGGGTCCCGATAGTTTTTGCTCTTTCTCTATATGAACTTAATCCGCTTACCTCCAATTCACTTATCTCCAAATTTCGTTCATGTCAAACTAAATTTTTGTCCCCGTTACTCTAATTACTAATTACTCTAAAATGATCATAGCTTGATAAAAATAATTAATTCCGAAAGCGTGATCGACGTTGCATTCATCTTACATTATGTACGGAAATCGTAAACATCCGAAAATATGTGAAGCTAGACGCATCGTGTTTTCGAATTCTTGCAACAAATTTCATTTTGCGTGATAAATATATTTAACCCTAAATTCGACCTAATTTACTATTTCTTGAGACAAATATCTGAAGTTAGGACAATAACTGTAAATATGAATTATTATGAATAGATAGAGATTTTGTTTCTTCTCTACGCTTAGCGAAACGTAAGTTACATACATGCATTGTTATAAAGGCTATTCACAAAAATACTTAAACAAATACAGTATAATTGTACAATATTTGTTTATTTCAAATTTCGAGATTCAACTGTATACGGTCAATAGCATAATGATAATTGAATAATACTTAAGAAACGAGCACCATATTATTTATAAGTAACATTCACATCTGTATTAAACTTTGTATCTATCTAACAAGTAGCAACAATTAAACAAAAACATTTGTTGTAAAGTAATAAATATTTATCATAAAATTGTTATATTTGCAAGTTGATAGACTTCTAAATTACATTAAATTAAATATCTTTGGACTTCAAAAGATCTATAGATTTAACCATACTTGGTTAATTAAATAGCACTTCATGTTATTTTCATTTTATTCTTATATTTTGAATATTAACATAGATTTTCGTGAGTGAAACCAGCAGCAAGCAACAAATGGCATGGCATTTATATTAAAAAGAATACGGCTAAGTGTGATCGGGAAGAGATAAATTTGGCTTAGAAGACTGATTTGCTCGATCTTGAAATTCGAGAATGAGAGATAGGAAAGAGAAAAAGATAGGCAATAACAACATTAAGAAAGAACAACTGTATCTGATACAGAATTGTCTTCTAACTTTGATGTCATTAGGCATATTAGGCTTGTTCCTCCTGTAGTAAACAAATGTTTAATACATTTTGAACATGTAGCTGGAATTTTGAAATGGCCAATTAGTGTTTGATAGGCAATGCCATTGCAAACTAGCGATACCACTGAATGTGATCAATACACCCAGATGCCACACTGACACAGTTATTGATACATTTTACAAAGGTAAACACAACCGTTAAGTTTTGTTTGAATACCTGCAAATAGTTACAGAGAAACAGCCAGAACAATTTCTAAATATACATGAATGTTTATATGCCGCAATTGAGGCCGAGTGGTTAGGGTGTCCGCCTTCGGAGCGGGAGATCGAAGGTTCAAACCCTAAGTGGAGACTAGGATACAACTTATGCGGTCGGTTGGTGAGCCGCCAGTTTGTTAAATAATGGTTACCGTAGGCCCAATTCAGCCAGGCAACCGGCAAAGGAGAAGGGACTCGGGATGTATTGTGCGAACATAAGATAGGTGTCTTATAAGCCAACTTTGCTGGCCTTTTCAATAGGGGGGGGGGGGGGGGGGGACAAACATCATAACTCAGAAAAAAATAATCCAAATAACCTGTTCAATATATGCACAACTCGGCTTACTACTTATGACTTCTGTGAAGTTTCATTGAAATTCTGTAAATAGTTGCTGAAAAATAGTCCGCACAAATTTTGTCTACAGACGCACGGACCGACCGACCGACCGACCGTCAATAATGAATCCAATATAGCCCCCATATATTTCAAATCCGGGGATATAATTACACTCAACTTAGAGTTACACTTTAAACGAGACCATCTGGGATGGGTATGAGTAAGTTCCTGGGGCTTATCAACGCATTATCATTTAGGACTTGAAGACACAAACTTGGTTAAACCGATGTAGAATTTGCTGGAATAATTGTTTGATAAGTAGTGTTCTTCCAAAAAGATTGACAAAGATCAGGAGAAATCTACTTCTAGTAATTTGACTGGCACGTAAAACTGCTCCGAAGCACATAAAAGAAGGTCATTTTAATGGGAAAATGGAAATTAACTTACTGACACTATCACAGCACAGTTATCCATTGATCATGTCAACAAAACCATTACAACTAGCCTACCTAAAACATTGACATAATTGTCAACAAGGAACATCCTCACTATTAGTATCCCAAAATACCAAGGTCATGGCAAAATGTCAAGGTCACAGCTATTTCAGGAATAACAAAATGATCCTGGGATTTCAAACTAGAGAAGAGGCGACCACTTGACATACATTGTATCTACCGAAAATGAAACAGTTAGTCACTAAATTGTGGTCCCAATGACATATCGCCTAGAAATACTCATGCAACAAAAATGTCTGTTCATCTTGGTGTCAACAACAACAAGTATATGACCTGACATCGTACTGCAATTCTTGTCGTTGGAAATCCAAATCAAAACATTCCAATAATTTTGGAGCATATCCCTGTTTTGAATAACCATTTAGTAGTGTCATCACATACTGTGTTGGTCTGACTGAGTTAAATTTGGATACTTATTTGTTCTTGTGAATTATCTCACATTTGTTGGTCTCACAATACCAGTCCAGTCTAATCAGGTGTCAAACTTCATATCTGGCATATTAACAAGCCATGCATGAGTTGGGAATCAAACAGTTTAGGTTATCTCCCTATGGAAAGACTTCCCTTGACATAAAAAGGTAATAACATGATACGTTCCTATTGCTTTGATACTGATAGGGACTGGGATGAAGGCAATCACATTCTGTTATTTGCAGTAAAGGAAAAACAATACGATCAGAAACCTGAAGAAAAAAGTATTGGGTCTGGCGCTAATATCCTTGCCCTTTCACATATTCCTGGCTATTACTAGCTAGGTATGTGGTTCTATTCACTGTTTGACAAAACGTCATTGATCTGATCTTTTGGTTAAACACTCCTGGGAGAGGCAAACGAAATCAAATGTATCATGTAAACAAAGGTACATTGGCAGAGACTGCTGCTTCAAATGTTAAACAAATTTATGTTGTAAACTATGTCCCACAAGAAACCTGAATAATGTAACAACTAAGAACTGAGCGAAGAACATGTGAATTGTAGAATTACCATTACAGCTTTCACTTATGAAGTCACAATGAATGAAGATTTGTATTCCAGCTTTTATACTAGCGCATTTGTATGTAGAATATGTTCTACTGTTACACATTTGAACAAGAATGGCTGGGACAGGCAAATAAACGAAGCTCTGTATTAAAATATCATTAGTATCTTCAGAACAAAGTTCTATCGGAAAGACTTTTATTTTCATTAGAATGAATAAAACGGATATACAAGCCAAGCATTTGAGGACATGGCTACGAATAAAAGTGCTGTTTGGAGGCAGGTCGACCAGATTAAATGCTTTACCTGTATGGCACATACAGTATCTGAATTCATCCATTGTTGCGCAGTTTGTATTCAGTTTCATGTTGTTTTAAGGTATTTTTTTGTCTGTAAAATTACATTTAATCAAGTATATTATATTTCATGACTCTACCACATATCAGCTGAATGCTAAATTCAAGTATAGCTTTTATGGCTGCAAGATTTGTACTAGTCATATCTCAATCTGTCAATACATAGGAAGCTGATACATTTCAATTTGATACAGAGGTATAATTTGAAAGAAATTGCCATCCACTGCAGATATCCACAACTCAAGTAAATAACTTGACTTCATTGGACGTACAAAAAATTGCTCATTATAAAACAGCAGTCATAAAACCATCATGTCGGTATCACAAGAAATGAGAACGCAATGCTAGTTTGCACGGTGGCATGTACTGCATGTGGGATGAGGCTAATAAATATGAAAATTTGTTTTGACTGTATAGATGATTATTTCCTATATTTTCACTGTGTTGCTATGGCAACAATATATATATTCCTTGACTTGATTTTTCATTTCGGTAATGCTTAATCATTGATTTAAAAAATTGTTTGAAACTGAAAAAAGAAAAAACGATATACAAAAAGGTGAATTTTCATTTTGCCGCCTTGTTGCAATGGCAACAGTACCATCTTATACCGAGGCAAGACTGTTAAGATAACCCTGACATTTGAAATTAATCATCGCACAAATATTAACACAAAATAAAAATGTCTATTAACAATTTCAGGTCTCAATAGTCATTACAAAACGCTATAATAGAAACAGTGATATAATTGGGATTTACCCCATCAACTTTGAAAATGAGATAATCTACATAGTAACGACTGCGAATCCAAATATAATGGCACACCTGGCAAGGGGTATATTATGCTTATAAACTGGTTTGTAAAAATCATTTTCTCTAATTTACCATCACTGATAGGTAAAGGTTTCAGCCCCATTCATAATTTTACCACATTTTCGAGCATTTTTTCACATCACCTTTGAGTTCACCTCAAAAATCCAGAAAAGGTTAAAATAATTAATAATAAGGCTTATTTTCACATTGATCAAATTGAAGGTAACTTTAACATCATTTTTATGAAAAACAAACGAAAACCAACTTATTTAGACCAGTAAAATGAAAATAGGTCATTTTCCAATTATTTGGCGGTCATCTTCGACGCCATATTGGATTTCTAAAAACGTATCATGATTTCACGTGTGTACCCAAATCTTTTGAAAACTTCAAATATGCAGCTTCACAATGATATAAAAATTATCCATGGACCTTTTTTGCACACGGGAGGCCCTCAGGGACTGTACTATTATTAGATTTTGTTATTCTGTCTGTTTTATTTGAAGTTTCATTGAAATCACCACCTATCACATTGATTCCTGTTGAATGTTCATTCAGTAGGAACGTTATGAGCTCAAAACAGGTATCCCTTGACTTTTTGTCGTTGGGTGCATAATTATATATTTATCAATGAATTATCATTAGTATTAGTATCGATGTTAAGGTGAACATATTTACCATTTGGATCAATAATTGTACTTGATAATTTATAGCTGAGTTTTTATTTATCAAAATTGAGCATCCTTTACTATTAGATTATCCGAAAGAATGAATCATATCCCATTCACTGAAGTTAGTATTTAGTTCTTTGGTTAAGTCCATTGTAAAATGTGTTTTTATGCAAGAGGGCTATATCAGTGTTTTGATGATTAAGCCAAAGTTGAAGTCTAGCGCGTTTCGGTCGGTCTCTTAAACCTTGAGTATTAAGAGATAGTATGTGAACTTTTTTTGTTTTTAGGTATACATACATATCTATGAATAACAGAAATAACCAATACTTTGAGGGGAAAATCAAGGTTGTAGTGTACGTAGGCATGGTCCCTTGTGAAAAAAGAGCCTGATATTGTCTTAAAGAATAATATATTACTTAAATAGGACATCTGATCAACAATGAATAGTTAAAACAAAAGCGTTTGTGAGGTACACAAGCATAGTAATATATCAACGGGTACATAACTGTTTTAAAGAGCCTATTGATATTTGGTCGGCCTTTAGTAAACACGGGTGAGAAAAAAATAAACATAAAAAATTCCAATGTTAACAATAGTTGTACATGATCAACATCTATTGATTTTAAGTGAGACAAAAGCATGTGTGAGATACTCAAGAAAAAAGATAAATTGACGGTTACACAATTCTACTTGTTATGCATGTTTAAAACACCTATTAGTTATCTTATTTTACCTAAGTAAACGTACGGATTGACAATCGCTGCCTAGTAATTGGTTTAATGAAACAAATGAAGAAACAAAATAATATGCATCTATGTACGTCCATTACCATCGAACGAAAACCGAGAGTAGAACTACTTTTACGGAAACATGATATGCATAACAGCAACTTAGGCGCGATATTTTATTGGACAGTGGTGGATACGCGGTTTTAATTTCTACGCATTTGAATATATCGTGTATTTACCGACAAGCACTTATTTAGATACATAAATATTTCCATGTAGTTACATAAAATGATTTGAAATATATTTAGATCCGACACACTTAATTTAGGAAATATTCCAGATACATCTATATAATCACAACGTTTAGTTGCGTACTTTTTCCTTTATGCGGCATTCTTTTAACCAAGCTGTTATGGAGTCCATCGACATTAGCATGCTCACCGATTACAAAGGGACTTGATACTACACAGTATCGCTCATCGTATCAAAATTAAGCTTTTATCACGAGTTCGGCGATTGTCACATGATCTATCAAGGAGGCGAAATACAAAAAGCAGAAAAACTGAGAAAAAAACACGTAAATTCTTCATTAAGAATACATCCCGAGATGTGAAATCATTCATCGTTAGTAAACTATACCATTTAAAATATAAATATACCGTTTGGTTATGAATTACGACCAATTCCATGAGGTTTTACCTGTGATTTATGTTTCGCCATAGACCTGTACAAGCTGCGGCTTTACGACTGTGTGTCTTTTTGTAAAATTTGATAATTCTTCGAGTGCAAAATATTAAATAGCGAGTTTAAAACTTTTGCTGATATTATCCCAAGATAATTATTACCGACGAAACATGCCATTTTTCTTCTAAAAATACTCATTTCGCTGTGATTTTTGCTTTTGTAAACTTGAAATATATAGAGCGCGTGACGTCACTTAATGCCTTGTGCATTATATGACTGCGGGAAAACACAGCTGTTCTATAAAAAGTATTTTTTCAATGATATTGAAAAAAAATACGATAGTGGTTTATAACATTTTTTCTTGCTATAAAGTATGAACGGAAGGGAAACACACCTGGTTCCCCTGTTATAGAACAAACAGTAACTAATAGCACCGATAAATGTATATGCTTATGGGATTTCTTGGTAGTGGAAGTGTACATTTTCTGTTAGTGTGTTGAGTGGCCCACGCGTTTCACTATATATATATATGAGTTAAATATTTTGTACTGCGTTGCAATAACATGGAAGCTTATATTAACATGTGTTGGAAAATCCAATTTTTTTGTCGATGTTCTTTCCCTTCTATATATATATATATATATATATAATGTTCATGATTTACATGTAAATATTGTTTTAATGGTTTTCTTTCGTGACAAACCACTTTGGTTAGAATACGTTATCCCGTATGATTCATTGGCTAAAATATCGGTATCTAGCATACATTTTCACTGAACACGTGTACATATAAACTGTTTATATTTACACGTGTAAGTTTGACCTTATTTTGATAATGTGACACTCACTCCCACAGTAATTAGTGTAGATTATCATATTGTTTCCTATGATGACATTTTAAAAGTATTTCATTTAATTGAGCCGTACTAAATCTAATTTGTGTGTCAATGCGTGTATTTAACAGTTTAGTAATTAATCCTGCTGTAACGATCCAATATGTCACACAAAAACGAGTTTAAAATATGCACGAGAATAATAATGGTGAAAGTAGCAAATATCTGTTACACATACATTAATATGCTGAATAGATATCTAGCAGTATTGTTTTTTAAACAATATTTTAACACATGTGTCTCCTGTTATGCAAGTAGAGTTTTATTCAACTACAGCACTCGTTTAAAATATGTTGAGTCACACTGGTGTTCAGGAGGATTCAGAAAACCAAAAGTGTTGTGATAAAGCTAAGCATTAAATACAAAGTTAAATATCACATTTATATATTCAGACATCCAAGTTTGCATTTATGATTTTATTAAGCAATAAAACGGATAGGAATGTTCGTAGAAAGTGCTTTTATGACTACAAGTATCTATCATCTACGTATTAATATTTACTTTTTACTTTACATTTATGATTATATTAACTAAGAAACCTGATAGAAATGTCTGTTTAGGTATTAAATATTTACTTTTTATCCTGCTTATGAATGTAGTGTGATATCAAACAATTATGTAAATGTCCATTAAATTGTTGAATGCGCTTCAGCACAAAGGATTTTTATTAGCATATGACCGACGTCACCGCAAAAGGCGTTCGGGTATTTACTGTAACACCGCTTAAATTTACGGGAAAGTGAAGACATTTTTATCGTGAATTTATCGCAACTGAACAGCTTATACTGCGCTTAAAAGTCGATTTTTAGATGAAGAATACGTTATTAACATGAGAAATGGACCAACTTGAGATAATATAACATATTCTATCATATTTTAGCTACATATACCAATATTAACGCTTGAATATCTATTTTGCCAAGTGCGTCATGATTTCGTCTGCAACAACCTTACGCTACGTTTGAGAATTTTTTACAACCAAATACCTATTTGTAAGAGGTAATTAGAATTTTAATAGTCTTAATATAATTGTAAACCTTTAAAAAAATGCTTTTTTTTGTTTCATAATTCGCGACTTTCCAGTTAAGCGCCCCCTAGCGGTACACCGCTATATGGGAAAACAAAATGGCAGCGTATAGGGTCATATCCTAATCATTATGTATACATGTGCTTGACATATTTTTCTTGTTTGTCGTTTACGGCGATTGATAGACATTGATATAATAACCTTTATAGTCTCTGAAATGATGTTGTATTTAAATAGGTCACGCATCCCATTTTCTTTCAATTAAATATAGACCTTTTGTCCGTTGTAACCATATTTTATGTACGTATTAGTAATATATACGGGCATTTGAAGTAATTAGAATGTCAGTCAGCATGTTTATCAAAAGTACACGCTTTTGGGTAAATAATTAACTTACATGTATATATATGTTATCAAAAACTTGTTGAATGTGATGATTGGATAAATATTTTGACAAAAAAATTCTTGTTTATGAGATTTAACTATTAATTGTTTCCATTGGAGCAAAAAGTGGAGTCCATGCAGTCGTTTGTCCATATATGATACAATTTTAATTATATACTATACAAAAGTTACAACTACATGCCTCCAAGTTTTATATAAGGTGGGCCATCATTGGGTATACCTACATATTAAAACATGTTTCCCAAAACATAAATTAATTCTGATCGCGATCGATAAGATGATATAATATTATAATCTAAATAACTTAAGTACAAATGTATAGCTCTCAATACCTTTCCTACTGTAAATACATTCTCATTAATATATATCGTTTTGAATGCATCAATAAATAACGTTTTACAGCATATCAAATGTAACAGCTGAAACAGATTCAATAAAACAGTACATTTATAAGGTGAATATACTTTCATTGTGATAATTATTATTAAATCACAAAATAATTGTCAAAAACTATAAGTGGAATAAAGAAGCATTCACGTACAAACAGTTGTTAATTTCTAATAATAATTTATATTTTCAGCGTAACACAAATCAAAACCTTACAATGATGACCCCACTTTATATACGTACCCTTGAAATACATATTATATTTCATAAAGACAGATTTATACAAAACAATATTCATCGTAATTATGATTTAACAAATAATTATAACAAATCGCTTCTTTACTATTTGCGTTTTAATAAATATATTCAGATTTATTATTATTAAAAAATAACCGAAATTATTACTATAAATGTTTTGTTCGAATGATTAAAGCAAGTTCAAACAGACATTACAGTACAGGTCGGATGTCAATTTAATGCACAACTTCGTATGTGAATAAAAACTGTGTTAAATATGCAGCTTATCGAGTTGAAGTTATCACAATATCTGGTACTAATTAATCTGATCCCAGTCATAAACCATGCAGTTATACAAGTGATAAAGTAATAAACAGTATCGCCCTTTGTGCGGTATCTAGATATATATACATCAAGCTGTTTTATCAGACCCCTTATCAGTTTTATGTTGTCTAACACAGTTGGATACCAATACTTCCAGTCAGCATAAACAATAAAAGTTGCATGGACATTTTAGAATAGGTTATATATATATTTTTAAACAAGATCCAAACTGGGTTCATGTAAGCACCATATATAGTGACAGAAATATATGTGCGTGCGTTTATAAACAACATTTTTTTCAATATTGAATATAACAGAACAGAATTATGATTTTACAAGCTGGTCATGATTATTTGATAGGCTAGCTTAAAATTAGTTTATAATTAAGTATGCTTTCATTGTGATTAAAGCAGTAAGTAACAAAATAATTGTCACAGTAAGAAACCATCATAATTAGAAACAAATAAGCGTTCTCGTACAAACAGCTGAACATTCATTTCTAACATATATTTATATTTTCGGTTTTTGACACCACAAATCAATATACCGTAAAACTAATCGTACGTACTAGGTCGCACTCTACATACACTATTGAACTAATTATATGCTCATACATGTATTTTGTAAGGTAACATAAAGACACATTTATACAAGATGGTATTCATCTTCAATATCATTTCACAATAGAACAAATTTGACAAATCCTTTCATTACTTATGTTTCAATAAAAAGTTTATTAGTACGCTAGTTCAAACAGACATTACATATATATATATATATATATATTTATTAAGTCTCTTCATTATACATAAACATAATGCTAATATCACGAAAGTATAATATAAATCATTAAAAGACATGTATAATGCCACGCAGTATTGAGTAACAAGAGACATATAATCATAAAACAGTACAACAAAATTAAAAGCAATATTAAGAACAAAGAATAAATAATAATAATAATAAAAAAATATATAATTATATAAGATCACTGAATAAAACGTATCATAATGACATTATTTACTCAAATAAATTTTTCTGCTATCTAAAATACATTACAGACCGGTGTCAAGTTTAAATTGATTTGAAGTGTATATTCGCACCCACGTTTGTGACTATAAAATCTGTGACAAATATACAGTTTATCGACTTCATGTTACCACAATCAGGGACTAATTAATGTGATCCCAGTCACAATTTTAAACAATTATAAAAATAATAAACAGTATCGCTCTTTGTGCTCTATCTAGATATACATCAAGCTGACATAAGACCCCTTATCAGTTTTATGATGTCCGACAAAGTGGGAGACCAATATACTTCCTGCCAATAAACGTTATAAAAGCCTGACATGTTATATTTAAATGAACGCCTTTATATTGCCCTTTTTCATATTTTTGTATTTCTAAACAAGACCCAAACTGGGGTCATGTAAGCAAAAGATGGTGACAGCAAAAACTAATTGAAACACACCATATAACATTATAAAAGATCCGAGATATATGTGTGTACATAGTAGGACATGCCTAGATCTTTTATTATAATCATAACATTAATTATACCACACCATTATAACGAATCTGTACATGAGTAACTGACGATTATCTACCTTAATATATTTTCTAAATATATTAGACTTTAAAAAAGGATAATTATTTTATGATTTTAAGTTTTTTGTTATCTGATAAGAATATTGAAATAGATTTACGCACAAGCTATATGTGAATTTTTATTTATATTTGTCTTTGTCTCTACATTAAGGGGACATATATAAAGACCATATATGTGTTTTTACCGATATGCATGTACATCTAAAGCCTTGTATGCACAGTATACTAACTTAATATAATATTATAAATGTATAGCCTATTTTAGCAGTTTTCAACTTTAGGTTAACCATTTTACACATTCAACATATGGGTTTAAAGAGGCTTAAACCCGTATCCACGTCGATCTAAACTATAAATGTATGAACAAATGTTTATACATGTATTTCTATAACAAACTAAAAAATAGTCAAGACAGTAATGACCCGGGGAGTATTCCACCAGCTTTAGAACGTATACATTTGGTCATTTTTTGATGAAGTGTGGATAAAAAAGAGTGCACTTTTTAATTATAAGTTAATCGTATTGTTTTATATAAACTCGCAGCTGGGAGCATTTCTACAGGATCACTCATATAGACCCTGATTTCCATAAGCAAATATAATCATGTAGTTTGATATAGTTTAGTCTATATAAAACTATCTGATGTAATATAATTTATATTGTCTATGTGTAGATGTCCGATTTAATTAATACATGTTTATAAGCATGAAATTTGTGGCACATATAAGAAATGTCTGTTCAATTCGTAGATGTTTTTGTAGAAAATAACTTTCCGTAGATGATTAAATATATCGACTTCCCACTGCTTTCCGCATGACCCCATACGCTGCCATCTTCCTTCACCATATAGCGGTGTACAGCTAGGGGGCGCTTAACTGGAAATCGGCGAATTTACCTTTTTGTTTACGATTTCCTAGCAACCAATGCAAGAGTAATGTCCCTTTCCCTCTACAACAGCGACGTTACGAACATACATATTTTAAACCCTTTATCGATCACATTCCTACGTATCGCAGTGGGTATATGATACAATACTGAAAGTCTAGGGTACCTTGGTTCAATTCGCCACATTACCACTTATTTTTAAAATTTATTTTTTATTTCCATCATGTACACACTTTTATTTTTTTCTGTTTATAACACATTTTTAAATTTCTAACTAAAAAAATATTTCAAATTTAAGGAACTTGACGACCTTTTTGGTGAATTTGAGTGAATTTTGATGATGATCAACAGGAACCCAAACAAACAGCTGTGAATGAGGAAGATGATGAAGATTGGGGAATATTTGTTGATCAAGAATATTCAAATGGAGGAATAGAATCAAGAGTAGAAGACTTTATACATGCATCATGTATAATTACCAGTGATGAAGATTCTGAAGCAGAAGCGTATGATGGCTTGAATAGAAATGTTGACTGTAGGTGTAAAGTTAGATGTTTAGAAAGGTATAGTAAGGAATTGATTGAACAACACAAAATGTCTCCTATGGAATTGGAAAAGAATGAAAAAGAAATGTTCATTATTGGTTGTCTCCAAAAGATAGGAAATGAAAGTACAAAGTGTGCCAAGAGAAAGAGAATAATGTACAGATTTGTATTTAACGGTCATTCTGTTTGTAAAAGTACATTTGCTTATATAAATGACATTGGTATGAACGCGCTGAGGAATATTTAGCACATGTTACCACAAATGGTTCTGTACCAAGAATTCATGGGAATACTGGTAAGAAACCAAGTCATGCTTTACATTATGAGGAAATGAAGTATTCAGTTGATTGGTTGATTTGGTTTTCTGACATACATGGTCTTCCAATGCCTGCTGCTCCAAGAGGACACGATAGTGAACCCCCAGTGTTACTACCATCAAGTTTGACCAAAAAGGATGTACATGTTAAGTACACGGACGCCTGTAGCCAGCCTCATGTTAGAAAACTAGGCATGTCCTCTTTCAAAAATGTTTGGAAGCACTGTGTACCACATATCAAAATAAAGACACCAAAAGATGACGTGTGTTACAAGTGCGAACTATTACGGAGTGTAATAGATGCCCGCACTGAAGGAGAAAAACTGACAGCTTCTAGGGACTTAACACAACACATTCAGGTCCACTGCTTAATCATTTACGCTATAACTACGTTTTTATCATTTCTATTCAAAGAAAGGTTGGCTTTAAAATTAATGATTTCGATACTAATAGTCATGCACAATTAATGAATATTCAATACAATTAATTACATAAATATGAAAGTAAGTCTTCATAATTAATTAGTATTTTTGAAATTTACATTAATTAGGATGCCCGAACAGAACGCCAAGTATATCATCAGTCAATAAAAGAAGCCAGAGAAGAAATGAAAACCCATGTTAGAGTGGAAGCTTCAGTTGTTCCATTGAGTACCAATCTGAGAAAGGTTAGTAGTAAGTCATACAAATAATGAAATGTAAACAAAATATTTGTCTTACTATTTAGACCAGTCATCTAAAGTTCAAAATTGGCCTTTTGGGGAATAAATTAGTACATAAGCCATTTTTGGTATATTGGTTCTCTATGTGATAGAGAATGACCAGAAAAAAGTCCCCAAGAATCCTATGGTGCAAAATCGAGATTTTTGGGCTAAAAGATGGAAAAAAATGAATAAAACTGCGAATTTCTGGAATCCTTGTGTAACTCAAAAACAGTTCATTCCTGACATTTTAAATTTTCTACACTGGTAAAAATTTATCAACAGCATCTTTTTGAATGTTTTTATATCGGCTTAGAATCCAAGATGGCCGCCATAATCCTATATGGCCGCCCAAACTTCATTCGGTTTAAGATTAATTTTTGAATGGTCGTATACTATGTTTGAAACATTTTTTTGTGCAATAAAAAACTGTCAAGTTAGTAGCTTTTTCCAGTATTTTAGCATTGAAAGGTATTTAATCGATATATTTTAGTAATTTACATTATAAAGATTAATCAAAGTACTGGAAGTACTGACGGAAAGTCAACTTTGTCGTATTTTAGCATTTTCGTGGCGAAAACGCGGACACTCGTGCGACGTGGCGTAAATCACCACCATATGTTCGAGCACTACTTTAAATAGTGAATGAAACTATTTTCAATAATAATAAATCTTGTTACCTCAACAGTTTATAAATAAAACTGTTGTGCGTTTGAATACTTAATTATTATACATTGTACTTATAAGTTTTACAGTTTAAGTTGCCATAACATAATATTTCTGCAGTAATAACTTCAGCTTATATCAAAAGTCTCACTCTGCAATGTATACAACAAGTGGTACTATTTTCTGTCCTGTTATTGGGCCGAGGGTAACTATTTTGAATATGATGATGTAGGAAAGTATCACCTTCCAAAAACATAGATTTGGTACATTAGTAATCAAGAAGTAGTTCTAGATAGCAAGAATGTATTGGACTTCTTTTGTTTCAGACGCATTTTTTGTGGAGGTTAGTAGTTATAATGTACAATGAATATGTTAGTGGCGGTGATTTTTATGTGATTACTTTTTATTACAATGAATCCTTATATTAATTTTCACTGTTGGAAATGCAATGCTTAATGTTGTTTTACGGCGCATCGACAACATAAGGCATGTAAAGCGAAATTAAATAAGAGGACGTCAAGAAGTATGTTATCAGATTGGTAAAAGGATATACGAGTAGTCATGTTAATAAGAACTGAAGCGCAACTAAAAATGTAAAATGAAATAGTTGCAATTGATATGTAGTGACAAAAAAATAAGAGTGTGTGAGACTAATCTCATTTACATTGTATTATATTATAGTGATACAGATTATATAACATCAGATTACATGGGTTGATGCATGTTTTTTTCGTTCTTGGTATTTGGTTTGGAAGGTGCCAAGTGGTGGAATTACATTCAAAGATATATTTTGATAAAGTGTAATTAACAACTTGGTATGTATTGTTAAAGAAATATAATTTTAGTTTTAAAATACAAATGTATAATGAGCGGCAAGTTTTTGTTGTTAAAAAGGGGATACTTATTACTAGTATTTCATTTGCCTCAACATAGAGGCTCCCGGGACAGGTCTTTAACCATGAATATGTAGTGATTCAAGGGCTATTAGATATGATTTACAGGCTGATTCATATACAATGGATCCGTAGTCCAGTTCTGAATGGATAAGAGACCGATATAAACGTTTTAGTACTTTTCTGTTAGATCCTCAGTCAGTGACAACTTTCAGGAGGTACTGAGTCTTCTAGCAATTACTTTTTTGAGTGATTTAATATGACTAATATAAATGTAAGTGAATATATGGAGTCAAATATAACCCCTATAGATAATTAAAGTCTGGTACAACCTGAATTTGTGTGTTGCCCATATAATAAGACATAGTTCCGGATGCATTTACAAATGTATTGAAACTGTGAAACCATTTTGATCCGACATAGTTTCTTATCAAATATATCATTGATGGAGCCGTCTTTTAACGAGGCTTTTGTTTTTGGACTCAAAACATCAAAGGATTCAAGTAAAACCATCTACATAAAGGGAGCAGTCTACTCCTGGATTTAAAACTTCAACTTCACTATTAATTTTGATACTAAATAGGGTGACCCACAGGATACAGCCCTGTGGCACACCCATTTATTGTTTGTGTGGATCTGAAAGAGAGTTTCCCACTTGGACACGGAAGAAAGCCACAATAAAAAAGTGGAAGGTGGCATCTTGAGTATTGCGTGATGATCAATAGAAAGCCCAGCTTAGGAATAGGAATTAGCAATGCTAAGAAGAAGGGAGTTCATCTGATTTCCATACATTATTAAACGTATCAAGTAAAAGAGAAAGAGTATGAATGGGCGTTTAAGAAATTAATTGATAATGAACTTTGTCTGGACCAGAGGATTTAATTGTACTTCTCTTGGTTTTGGAAGAGATATTAAGTTGTTTCTCTCATCCCAGGTATTGTGTGCCTGAACAAATCTATCTCTGTGTAGCCTAAATTAACGTTGCTAAGATACTTTTACATGAAAAGTTGGAGATGACACTTGTGGAAGTGACCACTTTCCCAGCTTATTTCATCAGCATGTCCGTCTGTCTAAGACCAATCCAAACTGCGGAAGCTAGCAATAGCGAATTTGAAAAAAACTTCTTTGAGAATTACTCATGAAAAGTTAGACAATAGTGAGGATGTGTCTAACATTGTTATTTCACTGCCCATGGAGACAGCTGAAGGCTCAATCTCTCTGACCTCCACAAACTCTAGAAGCCATGACAAACTACAAATGTATGGTATAATGATGACTGTATATGGGCTACCTAAACCCCCAAGGAAGCCCTAAGGAAATTCAATCTGAGACTAACTGATGAAAATCTTAATTAACTCCTTTTGTATATCAAGATCAAAAGCTCGAAAATCACTAAAATAATTGGGAGACTTTGTCTCAAAACTGAATAATATAACCTCGATTAGAAAAACGTAGGTATGGTCCACAAAGTCAATGGAGAAGGCTTATCTCCAATTAAGCATTTGTCTGTTGACAACAATGATACAGACTACCTACCCTCAAGAAGAGGCACTAGCTACTGCATTCGAAAAAATGTCTTCATCTGAGAATTATTCAGAAAAGATTAAAGTGAAGAGACTTAGGAACCTATTGCAGGATGTAGATAATAATAATAATAAAGACTTTATTTTACGAGGAAACTTATTTGACAATATACTAAACAATCAATCTTCCATAAGATCCTCAACAATGAACAATGAACTAGAAAAATAACTATGCCAAGAAAATGAACGACATAATCAATATACTTAAAGCAATGGCATTTTAAAAACATAATACACAAAGGAATAATTTTGCAGACGGATATATAGATTTTTATACCTGCAATAGTAATGTTTGCATGAAGTTTGCTAGCCAGTCATTAGGTTGTAGCAATAGCATGGGATGTTTCAAAGTATGATGGCTTCACCCAGCGTAGATATAAAGTTTTAAAATGTTGAATAGAAGTAGAGTTTTTGATGTAAAGAGGGATAGAATTCCATATTGAGGTGCCAGAGAAAACAAAAGTATGGCGAAATAACTCGGTGTTGGGTTTTGGACTGTACAATTGGTATGTAGAAGAAGAACGTAACAGTCGTGAATGAATATCTGTAGTAAATGTAAATGCATTCTGAAGATAATCTGGTGCATCTCCTCTGAGAGTCTTGTACATTTGGATAGCTTTCTGATAAATAACACGCTCATGAAATGTCATCCATTTAAGTTTTGAAAATAGAGCAGTTGAAGGAGTAGAATAATCGCTATCAAGAATTACTCTAGCCGCTCTTTTCCATACCCAACTTTCGCGGACATGCTGATTTGGAAAATCGATAATAATTTTACATTAAACGAAGAAGGGGATTTTCACTATAATCGTCATAACTTTTGTTCTACTTAAATTACGAAATTTGTACTCATCACAAAAGTTTAATTAATATTTTATCTTTCTAATGATGTATTTTCTATTATTTTAAATTAATGCTTTCTTCGACCCTTTTGCGTTTGAAAAAGACACCTATCGATTCCTTCTATATTCAATGTAAAAGCGTGAAACTGGTAGATTTTTCAATGAAAATTTGATGTTTTCAACATCATAACTTTTTTGGGGGAAATGTGATCAAATTTGTACTCGTTGCATTCGTTTTGAAAAATTAATTTCTTTCACCATGTAAAATATTAAAACAATAAAATAATATCTTCTTCGACCCTTTTGATGATTTTTAAAGCTACCCCTTAGATTTTTTAAGTTCTATTCGTCAATCGTTCGGCAAATCTCGGATTTGTACGTACGTTTACGGAAACAACGTGCATTTGGCGATGATCATATCTGCTGATTAGGTATCCATGTATATACAGTCACAGCACGATGTATTATACAGGGTAATAAAATTGAACGCGTTGAATCAAATTTTAGGATGATTGAGGTAGAAGACTAAAACATATTACAACATGGATGAAAATATAAGAATCTGTGAAATATTTGACTTTACTTCCGTATAAAAAGCAAAATCGATATTTAAAATCCAATTTGTTGATATTATAAAAAAATAACAAAATTAAAAGAATGAATTTCACTATTGTTAAAGCCCCATTAGCTTTTTGGATGTTAAAATTGAAGTAGGTCTTATTTTACCTACATTGATATGAAACTGACTTTTACTTGCAATATAAACATTCGGATTTTTTTCTTTTTTAATCACAAAGTACATATAGAAATACGGCACAGTGTTTTTTAATCATGTTGCAAAAGAATAAGAAAAAGCATCTGACATCTATTTTATGAGATGTGGCTAAAGAAAGGGATTATGTATATATTGTTTTAAAGCAAGTAATATGTATTTCTTATATTTTATTATTATTTCATCTATTGTTCTAATGGGCCTTTAAATAGACGATGATATTTCATTAAATGAACTTTTTTATTAATTCATTTTTTATAATCTAAATATATCATTTTGGCATACGTCCACATGTCACTTATAAAACATGTCATGAAATAATATAGATTACCTACTTTGTACATTTATTTTTTCAATGATGTGTATACAAAGGGTGGATAATGAAATCATATTATTGAGATCCTTTTATATGGTAGCTAACTTTACCTGTTCATTTTATTTTTTATACGCATGCATCTCACATTGACTCATAAACAATTGGGCACCGAGTTATAGATATCATTTTATTTTCATAAAATTAAGACGGATGGAAATTGCCATAAAAATTGCAGAAATTGAATGTACTGTTGTACACCCTGGGACCGTATTCACAAACGTTCTAAGTTTTCCGAGTTGAGAATTTTCTTTATCTTAAATTTTTGACTAAGACATAAGAAATTTCTTAGTCTTCATCTTAGATTTATTCTAAGCGTAAACTCGGACGGAATTATTCTTAGTTTGAAAAGAAATCTTAAGTTTTTAAAATTAACCGTTGTCAGGGGGTTTCCATGGAATTCCCATAGGTCATAACTTACAACTGGCGATTAGTTTAACCTGTTATACACTTTCTCAATTTTACGGATACGTTTGGTATTTTTTTCAGCCACAGGTGACACAAATATAATTGTTGGTCATGTTTGCAGAATACAAGCAGGTTCCTTACAAACAGTGTCACTGATATATCAATTCAAATTAATATGTTTGATATTATGTAATTTTTATTATTTTATGAAGTATGCAGTAATTCGGTAAAGTTCCAGCAACAGGAGTATCAAAAATACGTAACATTAGGGCGTCAGAACTCAAGTATCATTGATCACTCATGTTTTTAATTAATTCTTACTAAGAAATATGTATTTTGTTTACTGTCTGATATATTTCTGCTTGTCATATCATTACTAACAGTTAGGAGATTTTATAACAACAGAGGCTCAGTATAGCTGTAGAATATTTCATCCATAACTGAACATTAATGGTTAATAACAAAAACATATTTCAGTTACGCAGCATTTATTTCAAATTCATACAAATGCATTTTATAAAGTTTATTGATATCATTTACCTCACTGAATTCATATTGTCAAGGATACAATTACATGTACATGTTTACTGGTAGTTTTAAAATAACTTATACCTGTATTATATTCTATTCAACACACTGCACAAAATAATAAATAAATTATAATTAATGATATACTAAAGTCACATGGAAGTACTTGCATGCATGTGACAACAAGATGTAAACAAGATAATAAAGATTTAAGATTATACAGTTGTCCTTGGATTTCATGTTCACATCAAACATTAATACAGCAAAACAGTGGCTGAATATGTTTGCACTCAAAGTGTTCATGCAAAGCAATGTTTAAATATATTAAATGATATATGGTTTAAGGATATTTTAGTTCACATCGCTCTGTCCTTGTATGACAATTAACTTGAACCAATGTCTATCCGAAAATCGTACAATATCCCGCATATGCGCAAATAGTCAAATAACACGTACTTGTTGATTGTTCTGTCATAAAGTCCATATACCTATACCTACCCCACTTTTAATAAGAAAAGAACAACATTTTTTTCACGCCTAATTGCAATCATGATAGTTTAATGTTGATTTAAGTAGTGCAAATAAATGTATTGTAAGCTAATGTGATTATATGAAGAATAGAATCAAATTGCTATTTGACTGAGTATACAATAACAAAATTATTACTTGGATTCTTGAATTTTGTCTTTTCATGATATTCGTATTTGCAAAATTAATTTTACTGATGAAACAAATTAATGTCCATATTATACGTTTCTGTCCATTTTAATCAAGTAAAACGTACATAATAGTTGGGACATGCTCAAATCTTATCAGAGATCGAAAAGTAATACAGTGATCGAAATATCGATTTTTGGATCAATTGAGATAACAGATTTTATCTGTTACGCGTGACTGACGTTATTTCTTTATGACCCCTAATAAAACTAGAATAACGCAAGCAATGAGGGTAACAATAGGTAGACTGTATGTAAACCCCTGAATTGTAGTTGTTTCCCTTGAAAATTGATCAGATACACGATAAGGCCATGTCCGCAAAAGTTGGACATGTGGAATTTTATAAGTTTATCTTCAAGACTGCTAGTACAATTTCCCCATATAATACAGCAAAAGTCAAAATGGGGAAGAATGTATGCATTATAAAAACGTTTTCTAGTTTCAATCGAAAGAAAGTTTTTAATTCTAGATAAGAGGTACAAATAGGAATTACATTTCTTTATCACATTATTGATATGGTCTGCCCATGATAGGCTATCGTTAATTGTGATACCTAATAGCTTTGCTGATGAAGTAGCTTCAATTGAATTACCTTGAAAAGGAATGTTGATATTGGATTCAACAATTTGATGTTTATTTCGTTTACTTGTTATAAATAAAACCTTGGATTTTTTAGAATTAATAGACATTTGATTAAGTTTACACCACTGATCAGCATGCAATAAATCTCTGGTAAGTGAAAATATTACATGATCTAAAGACTTGCTGTGAGTTGATAAGGTGGTATCATCAGCAAATATGTCGGCAATAGAATGTGAAAGTGACAGAGGCAAGTCATTGATCTTTGCATTGGCATCTTTTATTATTGTCTGATTAATTGTGTATTTTTGTTGTATGACCTATCGACTCTATAAGTTTAGCAGCCATATTGGATTTATATCATGCATAATCAACATTAAAATACAAAAGTTCTCAGTATTTATCAATATCAAATGTTAAAAATGTCTTAGGCATAATTCTAAAGTTGAATAATTATAGTGGTTCTAGAATGTCATTTTTGTGTTTTACACAGTTTATGCCCAAAATTACATTGTGAGCTTTATAAATTCAATATTGACTTTGAAAAGAAATTCATCACAAATAATATAAAAGTAATTTCTTTTCTAGTCAAATTTGGAATTAAACAGTAAAACAATTTGGCGGCCATTTTGGATTGGAGCGGCCTTATTGGATTTATGCAATGAATAATCAAGTTCATTAAAATACAAAAGTTGTTAATATTCATCAATATCAAAAGTTAAAAGTGTTATGGGCATAATTCTGAACTTGAACAAATATAGTGCTCTAGAATGTCATATTCGAGTTTTTATACAGTTCATGCCCAAAATTACATTGTGTGCTTTTATAAGTTTTGCTATTTGTTTTTTTTTTAATAAATTCATCATAAATAAGATGAAAGTAATCTTTATTCTTTTTACATTTGAAATTAGAATGACTGATATAAGAGAAAATCAGTCAAATGTGGATTTAAACAGTAAAAACAACATTTTGGCGGCCATTTTGGATTATGGCGGCCATTTTGGATGCGACTCGAGAGTAAAACTAAATCAAAATGATGTCTTTTATCAATACACATCATCTTGGAAAATTAAAACTCATTTGGCCAAATAGTTTTTGAGTTATACATCGATTCCTGAAATTTCCAGTTTGATTTATTTTTTTCAACTTTTAGCCCCAAAATATCGCTTTTGCACCTTGGGATTCTTGGGGACTTTTTTCTGGGTGTTATTCACCACAAACAGAACCAACATACCAAAAATGGCTTATGTACTAATTAATTCCCCAAAAAATTTATGATGACTGGACTAGACCAGTCATCTAAAGTTCAAAATTGGCCTTTTGGGGAATAAATTAGTACATAAGCCATTTTTGGTATATTGGTTCTCTATGTGATAGAGAATGACCAGAAAAAAGTCCCCAAGAATCCTATGGTGCAAAATCGAGATTTTTGGGCTAAAAGATGGAAAAAAATGAATAAAACTGCGAATTTCTGGAATCCTTGTGTAACTCAAAAACAGTTCATTCCTGACATTTTAAATTTTCTACACTGGTAAAAATTTATCAACAGCATCTTTTTGAATGTTTTTATATCGGCTTAGAATCCAAGATGGCCGCCATAATCCTATATGGCCGCCCAAACTTCATTCGGTTTAAGATTAATTTTTGAATGGTCGTATACTATGTTTGAAACATTTTTTTGTGCAATAAAAAACTGTCAAGTTAGTAGCTTTTTCCAGTATTTTAGCATTGAAAGGTATTTAATCGATATATTTTAGTAATTTACATTATAAAGATTAATCAAAGTACTGGAAGTACTGACGGAAAGTCAACTTTGTCGTATTTTAGCATTTTCGTGGCGAAAACGCGGACACTCGTGCGACGTGGCGTAAATCACCACCATATGTTCGAGCACTACTTTAAATAGTGAATGAAACTATTTTCAATAATAATAAATCTTGTTACCTCAACAGTTTATAAATAAAACTGTTGTGCGTTTGAATACTTAATTATTATACATTGTACTTATAAGTTTTACAGTTTAAGTTGCCATAACATAATATTTCTGCAGTAATAACTTCAGCTTATATCAAAAGTCTCACTCTGCAATGTATACAACAAGTGGTACTATTTTCTGTCCTGTTATTGGGCCGAGGGTAACTATTTTGAATATGATGATGTAGGAAAGTATCACCTTCCAAAAACATAGATTTGGTACATTAGTAATCAAGAAGTAGTTCTAGATAGCAAGAATGTATTGGACTTCTTTTGTTTCAGACGCATTTTTTGTGGAGGTTAGTAGTTATAATGTACAATGAATATGTTAGTGGCGGTGATTTTTATGTGATTACTTTTTATTACAATGAATCCTTATATTAATTTTCACTGTTGGAAATGCAATGCTTAATGTTGTTTTACGGCGCATCGACAACATAAGGCATGTAAAGCGAAATTAAATAAGAGGACGTCAAGAAGTATGTTATCAGATTGGTAAAAGGATATACGAGTAGTCATGTTAATAAGAACTGAAGCGCAACTAAAAATGTAAAATGAAATAGTTGCAATTGATATGTAGTGACAAAAAAATAAGAGTGTGTGAGACTAATCTCATTTACATTGTATTATATTATAGTGATACAGATTATATAACATCAGATTACATGGGTTGATGCATGTTTTTTTCGTTCTTGGTATTTGGTTTGGAAGGTGCCAAGTGGTGGAATTACATTCAAAGATATATTTTGATAAAGTGTAATTAACAACTTGGTATGTATTGTTAAAGAAATATAATTTTAGTTTTAAAATACAAATGTATAATGAGCGGCAAGTTTTTGTTGTTAAAAAGGGGATACTTATTACTAGTATTTCATTTGCCTCAACATAGAGGCTCCCGGGACAGGTCTTTAACCATGAATATGTAGTGATTCAAGGGCTATTAGATATGATTTACAGGCTGATTCATATACAATGGATCCGTAGTCCAGTTCTGAATGGATAAGAGACCGATATAAACGTTTTAGTACTTTTCTGTTAGATCCTCAGTCAGTGACAACTTTCAGGAGGTACTGAGTCTTCTAGCAATTACTTTTTTGAGTGATTTAATATGACTAATATAAATGTAAGTGAATATATGGAGTCAAATATAACCCCTATAGATAATTAAAGTCTGGTACAACCTGAATTTGTGTGTTGCCCATATAATAAGACATAGTTCCGGATGCATTTACAAATGTATTGAAACTGTGAAACCATTTTGATCCGACATAGTTTCTTATCAAATATATCATTGATGGAGCCGTCTTTTAACGAGGCTTTTGTTTTTGGACTCAAAACATCAAAGGATTCAAGTAAAACCATCTACATAAAGGGAGCAGTCTACTCCTGGATTTAAAACTTCAACTTCACTATTAATTTTGATACTAAATAGGGTGACCCACAGGATACAGCCCTGTGGCACACCCATTTATTGTTTGTGTGGATCTGAAAGAGAGTTTCCCACTTGGACACGGAAGAAAGCCACAATAAAAAAGTGGAAGGTGGCATCTTGAGTATTGCGTGATGATCAATAGAAAGCCCAGCTTAGGAATAGGAATTAGCAATGCTAAGAAGAAGGGAGTTCATCTGATTTCCATACATTATTAAACGTATCAAGTAAAAGAGAAAGAGTATGAATGGGCGTTTAAGAAATTAATTGATAATGAACTTTGTCTGGACCAGAGGATTTAATTGTACTTCTCTTGGTTTTGGAAGAGATATTAAGTTGTTTCTCTCATCCCAGGTATTGTGTGCCTGAACAAATCTATCTCTGTGTAGCCTAAATTAACGTTGCTAAGATACTTTTACATGAAAAGTTGGAGATGACACTTGTGGAAGTGACCACTTTCCCAGCTTATTTCATCAGCATGTCCGTCTGTCTAAGACCAATCCAAACTGCGGAAGCTAGCAATAGCGAATTTGAAAAAAACTTCTTTGAGAATTACTCATGAAAAGTTAGACAATAGTGAGGATGTGTCTAACATTGTTATTTCACTGCCCATGGAGACAGCTGAAGGCTCAATCTCTCTGACCTCCACAAACTCTAGAAGCCATGACAAACTACAAATGTATGGTATAATGATGACTGTATATGGGCTACCTAAACCCCCAAGGAAGCCCTAAGGAAATTCAATCTGAGACTAACTGATGAAAATCTTAATTAACTCCTTTTGTATATCAAGATCAAAAGCTCGAAAATCACTAAAATAATTGGGAGACTTTGTCTCAAAACTGAATAATATAACCTCGATTAGAAAAACGTAGGTATGGTCCACAAAGTCAATGGAGAAGGCTTATCTCCAATTAAGCATTTGTCTGTTGACAACAATGATACAGACTACCTACCCTCAAGAAGAGGCACTAGCTACTGCATTCGAAAAAATGTCTTCATCTGAGAATTATTCAGAAAAGATTAAAGTGAAGAGACTTAGGAACCTATTGCAGGATGTAGATAATAATAATAATAAAGACTTTATTTTACGAGGAAACTTATTTGACAATATACTAAACAATCAATCTTCCATAAGATCCTCAACAATGAACAATGAACTAGAAAAATAACTATGCCAAGAAAATGAACGACATAATCAATATACTTAAAGCAATGGCATTTTAAAAACATAATACACAAAGGAATAATTTTGCAGACGGATATATAGATTTTTATACCTGCAATAGTAATGTTTGCATGAAGTTTGCTAGCCAGTCATTAGGTTGTAGCAATAGCATGGGATGTTTCAAAGTATGATGGCTTCACCCAGCGTAGATATAAAGTTTTAAAATGTTGAATAGAAGTAGAGTTTTTGATGTAAAGAGGGATAGAATTCCATATTGAGGTGCCAGAGAAAACAAAAGTATGGCGAAATAACTCGGTGTTGGGTTTTGGACTGTACAATTGGTATGTAGAAGAAGAACGTAACAGTCGTGAATGAATATCTGTAGTAAATGTAAATGCATTCTGAAGATAATCTGGTGCATCTCCTCTGAGAGTCTTGTACATTTGGATAGCTTTCTGATAAATAACACGCTCATGAAATGTCATCCATTTAAGTTTTGAAAATAGAGCAGTTGAAGGAGTAGAATAATCGCTATCAAGAATTACTCTAGCCGCTCTTTTCCATACCCAACTTTCGCGGACATGCTGATTTGGAAAATCGATAATAATTTTACATTAAACGAAGAAGGGGATTTTCACTATAATCGTCATAACTTTTGTTCTACTTAAATTACGAAATTTGTACTCATCACAAAAGTTTAATTAATATTTTATCTTTCTAATGATGTATTTTCTATTATTTTAAATTAATGCTTTCTTCGACCCTTTTGCGTTTGAAAAAGACACCTATCGATTCCTTCTATATTCAATGTAAAAGCGTGAAACTGGTAGATTTTTCAATGAAAATTTGATGTTTTCAACATCATAACTTTTTTGGGGGAAATGTGATCAAATTTGTACTCGTTGCATTCGTTTTGAAAAATTAATTTCTTTCACCATGTAAAATATTAAAACAATAAAATAATATCTTCTTCGACCCTTTTGATGATTTTTAAAGCTACCCCTTAGATTTTTTAAGTTCTATTCGTCAATCGTTCGGCAAATCTCGGATTTGTACGTACGTTTACGGAAACAACGTGCATTTGGCGATGATCATATCTGCTGATTAGGTATCCATGTATATACAGTCACAGCACGATGTATTATACAGGGTAATAAAATTGAACGCGTTGAATCAAATTTTAGGATGATTGAGGTAGAAGACTAAAACATATTACAACATGGATGAAAATATAAGAATCTGTGAAATATTTGACTTTACTTCCGTATAAAAAGCAAAATCGATATTTAAAATCCAATTTGTTGATATTATAAAAAAATAACAAAATTAAAAGAATGAATTTCACTATTGTTAAAGCCCCATTAGCTTTTTGGATGTTAAAATTGAAGTAGGTCTTATTTTACCTACATTGATATGAAACTGACTTTTACTTGCAATATAAACATTCGGATTTTTTTCTTTTTTAATCACAAAGTACATATAGAAATACGGCACAGTGTTTTTTAATCATGTTGCAAAAGAATAAGAAAAAGCATCTGACATCTATTTTATGAGATGTGGCTAAAGAAAGGGATTATGTATATATTGTTTTAAAGCAAGTAATATGTATTTCTTATATTTTATTATTATTTCATCTATTGTTCTAATGGGCCTTTAAATAGACGATGATATTTCATTAAATGAACTTTTTTATTAATTCATTTTTTATAATCTAAATATATCATTTTGGCATACGTCCACATGTCACTTATAAAACATGTCATGAAATAATATAGATTACCTACTTTGTACATTTATTTTTTCAATGATGTGTATACAAAGGGTGGATAATGAAATCATATTATTGAGATCCTTTTATATGGTAGCTAACTTTACCTGTTCATTTTATTTTTTATACGCATGCATCTCACATTGACTCATAAACAATTGGGCACCGAGTTATAGATATCATTTTATTTTCATAAAATTAAGACGGATGGAAATTGCCATAAAAATTGCAGAAATTGAATGTACTGTTGTACACCCTGGGACCGTATTCACAAACGTTCTAAGTTTTCCGAGTTGAGAATTTTCTTTATCTTAAATGTTTGACTAAGACATAAGAAATTTCTTAGTCTTCATCTTAGATTTATTCTAAGCGTAAACTCGGACGGAATTATTCTTAGTTTGAAAAGAAATCTTAAGTTTTTAAAATTAACCGTTGTCAGGGGGTTTCCATGGAATTCCCATAGGTCATAACTTACAACTGGCGATTAGTTTAACCTGTTATACACTTTCTCAATTTTACGGATACGTTTGGTATTTTTTTCAGCCACAGGTGACACAAATATAATTGTTGGTCATGTTTGCAGAATACAAGCAGGTTCCTTACAAACAGTGTCACTGATATATCAATTCAAATTAATATGTTTGATATTATGTAATTTTTATTATTTTATGAAGTATGCAGTAATTCGGTAAAGTTCCAGCAACAGGAGTATCAAAAATACGTAACATTAGGGCGTCAGAACTCAAGTATCATTGATCACTCATGTTTTTAATTAATTCTTACTAAGAAATATGTATTTTGTTTACTGTCTGATATATTTCTGCTTGTCATATCATTACTAACAGTTAGGAGATTTTATAACAACAGAGGCTCAGTATAGCTGTAGAATATTTCATCCATAACTGAACATTAATGGTTAATAACAAAAACATATTTCAGTTACGCAGCATTTATTTCAAATTCATACAAATGCATTTTATAAAGTTTATTGATATCATTTACCTCACTGAATTCATATTGTCAAGGATACAATTACATGTACATGTTTACTGGTAGTTTTAAAATAACTTATACCTGTATTATATTCTATTCAACACACTGCACAAAATAATAAATAAATTATAATTAATGATATACTAAAGTCACATGGAAGTACTTGCATGCATGTGACAACAAGATGTAAACAAGATAATAAAGATTTAAGATTATACAGTTGTCCTTGGATTTCATGTTCACATCAAACATTAATACAGCAAAACAGTGGCTGAATATGTTTGCACTCAAAGTGTTCATGCAAAGCAATGTTTAAATATATTAAATGATATATGGTTTAAGGATATTTTAGTTCACATCGCTCTGTCCTTGTATGACAATTAACTTGAACCAATGTCTATCCGAAAATCGTACAATATCCCGCATATGCGCAAATAGTCAAATAACACGTACTTGTTGATTGTTCTGTCATAAAGTCCATATACCTATACCTACCCCACTTTTAATAAGAAAAGAACAACATTTTTTTCACGCCTAATTGCAATCATGATAGTTTAATGTTGATTTAAGTAGTGCAAATAAATGTATTGTAAGCTAATGTGATTATATGAAGAATAGAATCAAATTGCTATTTGACTGAGTATACAATAACAAAATTATTACTTGGATTCTTGAATTTTGTCTTTTCATGATATTCGTATTTGCAAAATTAATTTTACTGATGAAACAAATTAATGTCCATATTATACGTTTCTGTCCATTTTAATCAAGTAAAACGTACATAATAGTTGGGACATGCTCAAATCTTATCAGAGATCGAAAAGTAATACAGTGATCGAAATATCGATTTTTGGATCAATTGAGATAACAGATTTTATCTGTTACGCGTGACTGACGTTATTTCTTTATGACCCCTAATAAAACTAGAATAACGCAAGCAATGAGGGTAACAATAGGTAGACTGTATGTAAACCCCTGAATTGTAGTTGTTTCCCTTGAAAATTGATCAGATACACGATAAGGCCATGTCCGCAAAAGTTGGACATGTGGAATTTTATAAGTTTATCTTCAAGACTGCTAGTACAATTTCCCCATATAATACAGCAAAAGTCAAAATGGGGAAGAATGTATGCATTATAAAAACGTTTTCTAGTTTCAATC
Organism: Lutraria lutraria; assembly: GCA_964023205.1. Taxonomy (NCBI): domain Eukaryota; kingdom Metazoa; phylum Mollusca; class Bivalvia; order Venerida; family Mactridae; genus Lutraria; species Lutraria lutraria. Next base: position 26,783,278 of record OZ026842.1, on the reverse strand, counting down.
GAAAGAAAGTTTTTAATTCTAGATAAGAGGTACAAATAGGAATTACATTTCTTTATCACATTATTGATATGGTCTGCCCATGATAGGCTATCGTTAATTGTGATACCTAATAGCTTTGCTGATGAAGTAGCTTCAATTGAATTACCTTGAAAAGGAATGTTGATATTGGATTCAACAATTTGATGTTTATTTCGTTTACTTGTTATAAATAAAACCTTGGATTTTTTAGAATTAATAGACATTTGATTAAGTTTACACCACTGATCAGCATGCAATAAATCTCTGGTAAGTGAAAATATTACATGATCTAAAGACTTGCTGTGAGTTGATAAGGTGGTATCATCAGCAAATATGTCGGCAATAGAATGTGAAAGTGACAGAGGCAAGTCATTGATCTTTGCATTGGCATCTTTTATTATTGTCTGATTAATTGTGTATTTTTGTTGTATGACCTATCGACTCTATAAGTTTAGCAGCCATATTGGATTTATATCATGCATAATCAACATTAAAATACAAAAGTTCTCAGTATTTATCAATATCAAATGTTAAAAATGTCTTAGGCATAATTCTAAAGTTGAATAATTATAGTGGTTCTAGAATGTCATTTTTGTGTTTTACACAGTTTATGCCCAAAATTACATTGTGAGCTTTATAAATTCAATATTGACTTTGAAAAGAAATTCATCACAAATAATATAAAAGTAATTTCTTTTCTAGTCAAATTTGGAATTAAACAGTAAAACAATTTGGCGGCCATTTTGGATTGGAGCGGCCTTATTGGATTTATGCAATGAATAATCAAGTTCATTAAAATACAAAAGTTGTTAATATTCATCAATATCAAAAGTTAAAAGTGTTATGGGCATAATTCTGAACTTGAACAAATATAGTGCTCTAGAATGTCATATTCGAGTTTTTATACAGTTCATGCCCAAAATTACATTGTGTGCTTTTATAAGTTTTGCTATTTGTTTTTTTTTTAATAAATTCATCATAAATAAGATGAAAGTAATCTTTATTCTTTTTACATTTGAAATTAGAATGACTGATATAAGAGAAAATCAGTCAAATGTGGATTTAAACAGTAAAAACAACATTTTGGCGGCCATTTTGGATTATGGCGGCCATTTTGGATGCGACTCGAGAGTAAAACTAAATCAAAATGATGTCTTTTATCAATACACATCATCTTGGAAAATTAAAACTCATTTGGCCAAATAGTTTTTGAGTTATACATCGATTCCTGAAATTTCCAGTTTGATTTATTTTTTTCAACTTTTAGCCCCAAAATATCGCTTTTGCAACTTGGGATTCTTGGGGACTTTTTTCTGGGTGTTATTCACCACAAACAGAACCAACATACCAAAAATGGCTTATGTACTAATTAATTCCCCAAAAAATTTATGATGACTGGACTAATTGAGCATATAATAACTTACGTATATGCATTGTATATTCAAAATGTAAAAATACACAATAGGTATAAAGTCATTAGAAGATAAAGGATTAGTTTGATATTATGAGCACTTAAACTTCAGCCTGTCTAAAAACGATCTTATTATTAATAATTATCTTATTATTTAGGTTCACTACACATTTGACTACAGCCAAAATGTCACAACTCCACACCATAGTTCACAGATGGGACCTCTTTATTTTGTTTCTGGTCGAAAAATAGACATGTTTGGTGTCCGTATTGACTCAACAGATGAACAGTACAATTACTTGATTGATGAAGATCAGACAATAGGTAATTATAGCTGTTTACTGATACAAATGTCCAACAAACAATGAAATATGTTTCTAAATGATAAATTGATAAGAAAGTTTTTTTCTTGTTTAAATATATATTTAACGGTACATTTAATTAAATGTATACACTATGCATTGACAAAACTAAAAAACATATGTTATATTGTTAAGGTATTGATGGTAGTGGTACACATGGACCAAACTCAGTCATTAGTATGTTACATGGCTGTTTGCTTCGACTTAGTTTTGGTGAAAGAGAATGTTTCACGCCGATAATTGTGGATGTAAGTAAATGTATCTATATAGTTCTTTTATTATAAATAACATTCAATTCATTTACAGAAAACACTTATATTGCTGTTAAACGTTATATGTCAAAATGGAGTGAGTATGATACTTGTATGGGAACATTATGTTGAATATTTGTTCATATGAGACACTTATTGTTGTGTAACAGACTGAATCATGTGTTTTACATCATGCATTATGACATCACTACATTTTGGATAAAACGGTATCTCTAACAAAATCATAAGGCATAATTTGATTATACAATAGTTTTAGTTGATTCACTTTATGTGCAGCCCAAAACAAGAACAAATACATGATGGCTTACTTGAGCTTGAGGATACACCAAGGTTTACATGAAGATATAACTTTACTAATGGCAATCCCTAGTCATACAAAGTATGTTTGTTATTTCATTTAGTTAAGTTCGAATTCTTAAGTGAAAACAAAAACCCAAATAAATTTATAAATTTCCTGAAATAAGTATTATTTGTGAAGACATGTTACTAAAAATAAATATATTTTCAGATGTTTGTTGGATGGTGCTTTTGGGCGTGTTTAAAAACTATTTAAAAGTTCCGACTGTGATAGTCTTGGACAGTTTGCTGATATAGTAAACAGATCTGCTGTCAACAACATTCCTGTCCAATTCAGAAATGGACATGAGGAACAGAACGAGATTTGGTAAATGGTTAACCTGTAGCAGAATTACATTACTAGTAATTGAAAATATTGAATTAAAGTCTTCTATTATTGAAATAAGTGTCGTAGAATTTTGTCATGTGTTAAACTTACACTATCAGTATGTGAATAATGAACATGCATGTGTGTGCCATTAATCTTATTAATTGTCTCTTTCAGGCATGATTGGAAATCATTTCTGTCAAAGTATTTCGTGCCACTGTAAGGAATCCAGAAAAAAACATTGTTTCAGATTTAAAGCATCTGATAAAACAGCAGTATTTGTTCGTGAGCACTCGGGCGGTCCAGAGTTTAGGAAGAATTTGGTAAAACAAAACACCCATATTCCGCTGTATACATATCCTAATCACCTCCAGCCTGCAGGACTGAGCAGTGAAAGACAGGATTACCTGTATAAAAAGGTCCGACAATGTGTCAGACCGGCTTTTCAGGGGATTACTTGTCCCAAATTTTCAGAAGAATAGGCCATGATAATTATATTAAAATGATCTATTACAATTGACTTAAGGTATTGTATCCATTAAACTTTACTTTTTTGGACATACATGTTCAATGCTACTAAAAATGTTGATATTTTGAATATAGTACAGCCCGATTGTTTTTTAAATTATTTGCTTGATAGTTACCATAGATACTTAACTTTATAGTACAACAGTTTGAACATTTTGTAAGAGTTGTTGCCTTTGTTAAATATTGGAAAAAATGTTATTTCCTGAAGATATTGCACAATGACTTACATGTCGTCGGTTAAATGCCAAAAGGGCTCAACAGCATTTTTCAAAATGTGGAGAAAAATGGCTTTAAAGATTTAGCTGGTCTTTAAAAATCAGATTTTGGAGGTAATGATTTAATATTTTGCATATGTATTTATGTATGTAAGACTAATTCATGTACATAAAAATCCATTGAAAACTCACATACATTTTGCCATAAAAGGACATTTTGCTGATGAGCCCTTTTGGCGCAGTAAGATTTTAACTTTCAAAGAGCAGTTAAATAAAGCTAAAAGGACTCATCAGATCTAGACTTGACAGTAAATAAAGGAGTAAAATATAGTAACACTGTTAGAAGTTTAATTATTTATTGTGTAAATTAATACTACAGTTTGAGAAGTCTTCAGAAGTCACTTTGGTTATCCACGAGTGTTTGCAACACTCAGATTATGTGTTTCTCTAATTGTCCATTGCACTGTCTATGTCTTTATCATGTAGATCTGGCAGCGCTAATTTGTCTTTGGCTGATTTGCTTGTAGGTAGAGATTAATTAAATCCTCGCTATATGGTAGGAGTTACTAATGAGTCACACAGTTGTAACATGGATTTCTTCTTTGCCATGATACTTGTGTGGTAGATTATGACCGGTACTTACTGATCTTGTTACATTGAATTTCGTAATTCATTATCATACTTAAAATCCGCTGCTTTGTCACTCTCAGCACTTGCCTTCAACCTACTTTCTCTGTTTCCATCTATGTCAGTATTAATTATTTTGTGGATACTTCATGCGTGTGTTTTAAGTAATAAAAAGAGTCAATTTTCGTTGATACTACTGTATATGGTTTCTGGCCATATGGATTACTGTCCTACTGGTCTGGAACATAAAGAGAAGAACATGTACATCTTTTTACTTGCCTAAACGAGGAATGCATACTGTCTTTAGACATCTTAGTATGTCTGCTCTCAAGAAATATTTGTCCTATGACTTGTACATGTTGTTGGAGTGTGTGACTGTGTGTAACAGATCTCCAGTCATGTTCTTGTTCCTGTTTTGACCAGAATAATAGTCCAATTCAAAATGACATGTTTCACAGCTGACGGTAGTGTCATTATTTGAGTTATTATGCTTGAGTTATAATCCCCAATATAGAAAGTTCCTCTTTTAATGACTCTTGTTTAATAAAAAATATCAGATTATAACAATCCAATTTTTTGTTTCAGTATACTTGACTGACTGCGGAGCAATCAGTTAAAAGAACTGCTCCTAACAAATGTAGCTAATTGTTTGTCGTTTTCTTATTCTCACTTAGCTCTATCATTTCTTGCACTATGAACCATTCAAATCTTCCTCTTCATCATTGGGGGATTTTTTCTTCTTTTCATTGTATTTATTACACGCATGGCATCAATTTGGCTATGAAATGATAAATTGTATACTGTACAAAATAAATTCCTGTTGAGCATTTCCGAGACTGGATTGGACTATTTTGGAACTTGATTCGCACAGCTTTGATCCTGCAATACATACAAATGAATATAAAGCATATAATAGATCCTGCTAACTAATAAAAACTATTTTGTTATATCTATCCATGGATTTAAGCAGTACATCATTGCCTTTGTAGAACCATTAAAGTTTATTCATCATTGTAATTTACCTTAGATTAGATTGTAATAATGACAAGTTCTACAGTGTTTAAAAATTTTAAACTAATTACCTGGTATACATTCCAACTTAGCAATATATGTGGTGTTATGTAGAATTACAGATCTAACCGATCCTCAACCAGACTGATTATGTTTTAAATGTACTTCTCATGAGAATCAAATAACTGTCATGTAGATTGAAATTATATCAAAAGTTGAGGTTTTTGTCTCAGCCAAAAGGGCTCATCAACAATTTAAAATGAATCTAAAGAGTTATCTAAGTTGATTACTGCATGCATATACTTTTATTTAAATTATCTAGGTGTTCAAGTAATAATTAACAACTTATTTGTATTAGAAGAATATCACATCGTATAAATGTAAACAGAATATCTATAAGAGCCAAAAGGGCTCAAAAGCTTTAGATTCAGGTTCTATACAACTGTTCCGAAATATTTTATGTCAAGCTCTTTAAAAATTATTTTATCTATGTTATTGTCATTACCTTTGAGTATAATAACACCAAAAAGTTACTTACCTTATTTCACTTCAAAACAAATGTTGAAAATACTGCTCGATAAATGTCAAAATAAGTATAACTCTCTCAATACACAATTGGCTTTAGAAGCAATATTAATAACCATCAATCCTGTACTAATTACTGTAAATAAACATGTTAATAACAAGGAGTGAGGTAAATAGGTTTACAGATAAACAAAACCTCATAAATAAGATTAACATGAAAAGGGCTTATCAGCACTGTGTATTGCTGATGAGCCCTTTTGGCAGAAGACTTTTGTTGATGAGTCCTTTTGGCTGTACAAATATGTGCGAATACAGAAATGACGAAAAAATCAAAGTAAAATATTTTGATGAAAATGAAAGAACTCAGACTCAATAAGTTTCTACCATAAGGATAGTATAAAATACTATGTAAATATGCAAAAAAGTCAATTTTGACCAAAAGTGTTGTTGAGCCCTTTTGGCATTTAACCGACGATGTTTGTTTATCAAATTGGATAGATATTGTGTTTTTGCATCTGTTTCTACTGTTAGTTTTCATTATAAAAGATATAAGTATCAATAAATAAAAGTTTTACGTAAATAACTATGCTTAATGACTTTCGTGAATATAGAACACGACTTAGTAGTTCATAATTTATTATTTAAATATGAACAGCATTATAACTTTGCCAAATCGACTAAGAATGACAACAGGGAGTTTTATAAATCATTCTTCTCATACAATTAAGCTACTTACAACAATAATTCAAATTCACACAAATGCACATTTTATAGCCAGACTCAGCAATTAATGCATACTCGGTAGAGAGTAAAACAATAAATCAAAACGCAACACCTGTGGCCATAATCTACAGTCGATTAATTTTAAAGTTAAATGAGAACCGTTGTAAACATTTACATTTTTCCGAGGTAGTTCAGGTTATTTATAGGTTGAAGTGACTTTATATTGCAACACATAAACAGAACAGAACTTTATTCAAGACGAGTACATAGTAAATAGTCATACAATATATATATATATAATACATTATAAACATCAAAGTCAGAAGTTATTAAAATAATAAATCTATAAGTATTTTACCTAGATGAGAATGAAATAGTAAGAAATTCATATAATACAATCCGATAAATAAACCAAACATATACTAGATATACATATATATATACATATACAGAACACTATCGTAATGCGCCGTGGCTGGGAGGTAAAGGCTATTATATTTTTACTCATAGCGGTCATGAGTTCAAAACTTCCAAAATGCTTTTTTTATTAACATAATTATGTAATATATGAAATTGCAATTTCTTTCTGACTTCAAGAATTACCCTTCAAATTGTGAAAATCAAAATTAATATCTTGTTTAATATACACAATAATGTGTACTATAAAATATACATGCAGTATGCAGTAGATCATTGTATATGAATACATCCCCAAAACAAAATTAATGTTCTACTTGCACAGCACACATTTGATTTTGAGATCTTGCGTTCATTTTGATGAAATGATTTATTTGTTGGTAAAATTCTCATTAGGTATTCGTATTGAAAACTTATTTCTACCACAGCCCGCTCCCCATCAGACCCTCTGATACCCAGAAATCATTTTTACCCACTGAAACACTGTCACATATTATGTTTATAACACAATATCAACAACAACAAAAAACATATATTATTTAATGGTAAAGGTTTAGAAGTCCTGGACGTGTCGGGCTCTTTAACCACCATCCAATCTTCTATCCATATATTGCTCTAAACTGGATCAACAAGCCCATCAAATTACTAGAAGTACGTCTCGATATCTAAGTGACCTATGTTCGTTTTCTATAGCTTCAGAGTAAGTTTCTTTATTCCTTCGTGATCCGGTGTAAATCGAAAAAAATAGATTTGTTATCACTCATCACCGACGAATCAGTCATTGGATGGATGGATACCTAAGGCATTGTGATTCATTCACATTCCCCATTCAAATTCTATTTGACAAAATTACTACTAAAGGTAAAAGTTGCAACAAGTCTGATATTGACCAATCGTTGGGACTTACTTTCCCGGAACGTCACGAAAATGGTACGGCGGTTACACTTTGCATGAAATCGGAAGAAAGCGTGAAATATTGAATCGAAATGCCGTAGGTATTCATTAATTGAACTTTTTGTTTGTTATAAACATGTTATATACATAATATGTGACAGTGTTTCAATGTGTAAAAAGAATTTCTGGGTAGTAGAGGGTTTATTGGGGGCCTTCACACGCCGATAGCCTGAGATTCTTACAACAGTTCTATAGTAGCTTCTTGTGTTTGAAAGTATATTTTTGTCCAATGTAATGATACATTTGATAATATTGATGAACATTTTGTATCTGACTTTATCTCTACTTCAGTTTTAGTTTTCAGCTTTATCTCATAGAGTAATTTTTTATGTTCTTTAGATTTAATAGTTTATCGAGTATCATTTCCTGCGGTGTGTATACTACTAGTATACCCTCTAGAGGTAATGCTTTCTTTAGATTTAAAATTAGAAGTGTTATGTTTTCAAAATTGTAGAAGGTTTACGTTATATAATCAAACATATGTTCCAATTCTGTTATTCTCTTTTCATCATGCCGATCTTTGTAATAAGATGTCCTGTTACATGGTTTAATTTCCGTATTGTTCCACTTATCCAAGTATATCTTCTAAAATATAGTTCAATTACCTATTGCTTTTTCATCACGTTCAGATCCTAAGTATGTAACAATGAAGTATAAGTTATCCCTTTATATTTTTTCAATGTCCTTTATTGTTCTTATAGTTTAATCCGTTTATCCAGCAGCCCATGACAGCACTGAGAAAATAACTAAAGCTGATCATTCCTCAAGCGTATCTCTTTTAGTTTTATCAAGTGTGCTGTTCCATAAAAGAATAGACGTATGTGTGGTTATATATTGTATAATTTGTTTGGATGGATTTGATAGAACAGTTAATGGGTAAATAGCTTTGGGGAGTGCACGTGTTTATAAGACAATAATTTTTCCTAATAATGTTAATGTCCTATGTCGCCATTGTTTTAAGCGCAGTTATTGAAACTTACAATTATTATTTAGGTATTAATTTTAAGGTTTTGTTCTGTATAATTTGTTAATATCACGCCAAGAGTTTGAGGCGAGTCAGATGGCCATTCAAATTGTTTGTCTTGACAACACGTCTTTATGTTAGTGCATGTCAACGAACCGATTCTTAATCCAAGTGTTTTATTAATATAAAGTTTAAATCCTGAGACACATTTAACATTTGAAACAACATCCATTTTTTTCAAAAGATTGCTAAGAACTGTCATTCATAAAAGTGGCATAATCCGCAAACATTGACTGTTTTATTTCAACGTTGTTTATAGTAATACCTTTAATGGAACATTTTTATTCTGAATGTAATTTGATAAAATTTCGATACATAAAATTATGATAATCAACATTTGAAACAACATCCATTTTTTCAAAAGATTGCTAAGAAGTGTCATTCATAAAAGTGGCATAATCCGCAAACATTGACTGTTTTATTTCAACGTTGTTTATAGTAATACCTTTAATGGAACATTTTTATTCTGAATGTAATTTGATAAAATTTCGATACATAAAATTATGATAATCAAAGCTCTGAAAGATTTGCTGTTGTTCGGAGCTGCAAAGCAGTCAAAATTTGAATTTCTTTGTAGGGTTAAGTAATAGGCTGAGTTTTGGAAACCGAACTATTGTTTGCGCATGAATTTTGATTCAGACCAAAGTACTGTAACGCAACTAATTTCTTATATTTCCATTGTTGTTTATTGTTATACGCGCGTTTATTTATTTCGGGGAATTAGCTAAATGTACAATCTGTCAGCACAAGACTTCCTGTTGCTAATCACAATTCAACAGTAGTTACTACAAGTCCAAAACTTCAATGATCCACTTTATTTTTTAACGGAATAATAACAATAATAACGTCAATGTGAACAACAATCCAAAATTGAAACACAATAAAACGTGATGGCGAAATCGCACTAACTGGCATCCACCTTACAGCTAAGACACATTTGAAGTCCTTCTATCATATTAATTTTTAGAATCTCATTTTGACTAGTCCACCCAAGTGGGCTAGTCATGCATACAAAAATGGGAGTGACATAAATTTAAACGACCAATTAAAATGCATGTACATAAATTCTGAAACTAGAAGAAAGGGTATTTTTGAAGACAGAAAGATTAAATGATATACTTAAATTGCAAGCTGTAAGAAACGCAACATATAAACCGCATTAAACTAATTATCACCTTCTTTGTTTGGTCAGTTATACAAAAGTAGTTGCTATAGAAACAAAATGTTCAAGCAACATACACAGACAGAAAAGAGGATTAAACTAAGGTGAATGACGATAAAGCTAGAATGCAGTATATAAGAGTATCAAGTGTTATAGACAAACAAATAATTGAACATATTAATGTATAAAACGCCATTTTACTATTAAACATTCATATTCAAACATTATAAATACAAGAACAAAGAGACATAAAAATACAAAATAAACCCAGCATAACAGTACTACGCTTTCCTACACCCACAATGCAATTGTTAAAGGTGTTCCCGTTTCATGTGCTTTCAGCACTTTGATTTATGTTGCCTGATCTGATCACCAAAAGTAGCTCAGCAGTTAACAAATTATATAGTCTGTATTACACGCCCCTTTGAATACTCAACTTATGCAGAATGTAATATCTCGTACATGAAGATATGCCCGAAGAAAAAAGTTACACGTTATAAGTGTACCCGAGTTATAAGCTAAAAATATTCATTCCGATTCATGCACAGGTAAAGAGAGATCAGGTTACAAATCATGTATAAATATAGATCTGAGTAATGTTGATTAGTCCTGATCTTTTGACCAAAAATATGGTAATGCCTACAGGCAGGTACGTCATGGAAAATTACAAGCTTTGTGGGTAATATTTCGTCCAGAAGCAAATTTCCTAGAGGGAGTCCGGTTTTTTTATCATAAGCAATAAGACGTATTTTCCGGAGCTCGCTACATTTTAAAGGGGCAAGCCCTGGAACTGAATTAAGGATCTCGAATAGCAATCAAATTGGTATCATTTTAATGCCTAAATCAGTTAATGAAAGCCCTGTAAAATATTCACAAAATATCACGCTAGTTTACTCAAAATACACATTTCAAGATTTACCAAACATGCCGATTTCGGCCTAAGAATTATTCGCTATTTTTTCACAACTCGACCCTTTCGGTATCTGTCAAAACCGAAAACATTGCGGAAAAATGTCAACAAACTGAACTGGTAAGTATTGCTCGTGCTACATGTTCACTTGAAAGGCAGCGCACATGCTCAGTTAAACTCTCAGACCTATCGGAAGTATCATTGTCGCCAATAAAAGGCTTACAGCCTTTTATTCAAACCGACATATAAATACCGGCGCGCGCGTTATAGGGTCATTTTTCAACGCACATTCTTCTTTGACTTTTCGGTAATAATTGGTTTTACAAGTGACAAACACATTTTTGGTGTACGAAAAAAAAGACACAACAGTTCCTGAGCATACCCCTTTAAGAATAGTTAGAATAATAATCGACATGAACAATTTTCCCTGAAACTTACGAACAGTGAAGGATATTATTAGTTTAATTAATGTGATAAGAATATTTATTACTACAATGTATCAATGGAACAATATTAATTAATAAACATTAGTTAAACTAGTGAATTGCGTTGTTCTTAATTATTATAATTTGACAGGATCCCGTTGCCCGCGGTTATGCAGTTATATCAGTCATATCCGACTGTTATAAGCAGGTATATATGTAACCATTAAGCAAACGGTTATATGAGCATTAAGGTAACCGATTAAAATTTTAAAAAATATGGTTGGCTCACAGTTATTATCGCATCGTCCACAAATTCTATGATGACTTCTGTATGTTTACAATAGAGCTAGGAACCAGACTAAATTAAGATATACAGCAAGTAAAGTAAGACGTCATCTTAGTTCGTAAATAACGTAAACTATCATTTTACGTTATCCTAGCGATTTTAACCTAGCCATATACGTTAATTATATTTATGCAGCTCTACAACCAAATTTCAATTATATTTGCGTAATCTAATGTTCATGCAAGATTATAAGTCGGGGTATACAAAATGATCAATTTGCTATGTTGTGACGAATAATGCTTGTAACGCCGAATACCGCTTACGTTTAAGCTCTATTTGAAAGGTCATTTGTCGTCGCTGTGAACAAAATAACGCTTATTGGTAAGCTCTATTCGGAGAGCAGGTGTTTTTTGCCTCGAATATCTAGCTTACGTCAATTTTCGTTGTGCTAGTATAAGTACAGTCCCTTAGGGGCTCCCGTGTGCAGAAAAGGTCCATGGATGAATTATATATCAATATGAAGCTGCATGTTTGACTTTTTCAAAAATTTTGGGTAGACACGTGACACATTGACATAATCTTTTGCACACGGGAGTCCCTCAGGGACTGTACTATATAATCTTTAAACACTTATATTTAATATAAATAGCCAAATATTCAAGTGTTAAATATATATATATATATATCACATTAATTACAACTTTCTCCTTGGATTAAGATGTAAAGGGACACACTGTATATACTCATAGTACAGCTATAAATATTAAAGTCTCATAAGCAAATAAATCTATCGGTCGTGATAGTTTTTGTTTGTTCTATAACAGAAAAATCCGGTGTTTTCTTCGCGTGCATACTTTATAGCAAGATTTTTTTTCCAAAACCGCTATCGTATCTTTTTCAATATAATTGAAAAAAAAATCCTATTTATAGAACAGCTGTGTTTTCCCGCAGTCATACTGTGAACACGGCATGAAGTGACGTCACTCACTCTATATACATTTCAAGTTTACAAATTTAAAGCAAAATTCGCAGCGAATTGAATGTTTTTAGAAGAAAAAAGTCTAGTTTCATCGGTAATTATTATCTTTGGATAATATCAGCAATTGTTTGTTTTTTGCATAATTATTATATTTTCTATAGCAAAAAGCTAATGGGACTTTAAATTCTCATAAGCATATAAAGCGTTGTAATAGTTTCTGTTTGTTCTATAATAGAGGAATCGGGTGTGTTTTCCTCCCGTGCATACTAGCAATGGCAAGAATAACTATATAAAAACGTTATAGTTAGACGAATTACAAGAAGCATTGGTTTAAGTTTTTTTGTATGAAGTTGCTTTTATTAATTCCTCCATTATGGAGAGTATAACATATTTATAAGTTATCGATACATGTAATACACACATTTTGACCATCATGAGTATTTGACAAATGAATACATTCATGTATACAGTTCACATGTACATGGTATTACCATACCATACATCAATGGAACAAGTTAAATGTTTGTACGGCGCAAAATCGCATCCGGCAATTCAATACTAGAATGTGGCCTATGTAACATTTTTTATCAGGATGTGCACAGTTTCAGATCAAAAGAATTTGTGATTTTGACTTAACTGATCCCGAAACTAAAGTGATAATCTACTTCATCCAAATTACAAGCCGTTGATGTTTCATGAATCTCATGAATCTGGTCATATGGTTCTACAGTTTACGAGGTAATCTATATGTAGTCCCTGTTTCCACCCTAAAATTAAAATCAGGGGAAACTATCACCTCGATGTATCAGACGTTGCAATATCTGCTGGAATGCATTTAAAATATTTAAATAAAGTCTCCAAAAATAATATACTCCGTTGTCTGAGGGTACGTTGTCGTAAAAACCTGGTATAACGGTCCCAAACATAGATTTTCATCTGTAAAGTGACCATCTATATCGAACCATAAAGTGACCGTCTATGTCGAACTAATTGAGTCATCATTTCTCACCTGATCGGACATTTTTTTGTATTGAGCTCCGAAATCGATATTTAATTAATGACAATTGCGTAAACAAGTCAGTGTCCACGCTCGCGTTTATAAAATTAGTCTGTGTGAATATGTTTATAATGTTTTGTTTATTTGCGACATGTTGCTAAAATAAATACATCGAAACGTATAAATACCGTGTTCCGTATCTTATAACACGATTAAATGATTATTACAACACACCGACGATCGCAAACACAGCGAATTTCTCTAATAATTTATACATCGAAGTTCATTAAGATCGAACAATTTTACCTAAGTCCTTTGATATAAAGAGTTTCGGCTGCATTTGCAAGAGCACGACCATTCGGGCTACCAAATAGCAAGATGCACTAGACTGGACCTGTAAGCTATTGATTGTCGTTCGGACCTGGCTTAATGTCGAACCCTGTCGTCACAGTGCCCATATAAATACTAAACTAGTTCTCGTTGTAGCGCACCAGACAGAGTCAAATTCTCAGTCAACTGAAACCACTTTTATTGAAATATTGACACGTTTCTAGTTATTTATACATGATTGACATTGACGAGACGACAACGATATGAAACAGCTACTAGTATTCGGTGAATGTCACGTGATCATTGAAACTATTATCGAGTCCGATTAACAACTTGAATAATACACAGTCTGTATGTACACATGAACACCACTTAAAAAGTAGTTTTGCTTCATCCTCAGTTATATAACACAATGCTTGATAGTGTACTAAATTCAACGCCATGTTTGTTTACTATAGTAGGATTGGATTTGGTTCGTTTATTGACAGATGGGCAGATTCATTCCCGTCGTTGTTTATCGAGCTCGCTCCATTCATAGACTATAAATAGCGACTGCGTCATCAAGCTAACACTAGTTGGTGTGAGTAACACGTGACCTCGCTTTATTTCTGTTTTGTTTCACGTGATGACCATTGCGGATATTCCGGGCACTGTCAGTAATCTGCTTCGGTGCAGGAAGTTGCGATTTTGCATTGCCACTTCCGTCGCCGTACAATAAAGTACACCCTAAATACTACCAAATCCACCATAGACTGATATGGTACAACCACATTAAACTTGCATCTAATGATGTTCCCGATATTATGCCACGTTAACATCATAGAACGATGCCTACATTACTTAATTTGCGTTTCAACAACAGAGCAGACGAACAGGTTCAGTCAAACATGACAGGTAACGCGACGAATAGCCGGTCCAATGATTGACCAATCAAAAATGACCGAAATCACCATTAGCCAATTAAATGGCCAGGATTGGCCAAACTAGTAATAGACAATATAGTAAGTACTCGTAAACAGCTATAATAAACAAATACTCGTAGGTATAATTCATCTAGAAAAATGTTTCCAAAACCACTATCGTACTTTTTTCAATATCATTACTATTTATAGAACAGCTGTGTTTTCCCGCAGTCATGTTATGCACACGGCATAGAGTGACGTCACGCGCTCTATATATTTCACGTTTACGAAAGCAAAAAATCACAGGAAACTGAGTGTTTTCAGAAAAAGAACTCGTTTCGCCGGTAATCATTATCTTTGGATAATATCAGTTTGTTTTTTGCATAATTATTATATATTTTCTATAGCAAAAAGCTTATGGGACATCAACCTTTGGTGAAATTTCTAATACTTGTAAAAGTTTAACAGTAAATAGATCTGCAGATTCCGGTTATGTACTACATGAATATCTCAAGTTTGGACCTGGATATGTTAATTTTATCATGTAATAGTTTAATTTAATAAAATGTTCGATTTAGCTTATATCCCAGCCAATTAGACAGTAAATATTATTAAACCAAATCATAAAATGGCTGATGTGGATCATCTATTACCAGGGTATAATCCTTTAAAGTTTCAGGCTTGGATGTCAGGTCAACTCACGTTCAATCAATTTATAGATTTAAAAACTAAACTATATATATATAAATTATATACTAAGTGAAACCCACTGTATAAAGTACATTGTAAGTGATTTGAAACAAATATTACATTTGATTGGTCTTCTGTAAACTAGTATTGCGCGTAATTTTCAATTTTTGGAACAACGATAACTACTCTGTATATAGGAATATATTACAACAAATATAGTTGACTTGACTAGCCCTGAAGTCACTATAAATGTATAATGCAGGGAACCGTTTTTCGATAATGTCCTCGGTTCGTTAGATACATGTACTTGACTTTGGAGGAATTCCGTACCCAAAACTCCGCTGTTTATTAGGTAATACGCCATAGATAAAAATGAAAACCAAGTATCAACATTCTGAGGCACAGTTCCCTAGGTTACTAGTAACATTTTCGCTACAAAATACCGAAAACCGCTTTGAAATCCATCATCAAAAAAGACAGCAATCTTATTTAAAAAATGACACCTTCTGTCTTTTTAAAGCTGAGCAATTAACAATCGAAGTGTCCGATCGAAATCAACGAATTTGACGCACCCATTCAATTTTGATAGCCAACCAAAATCGCTTATGTTAACCAATCACGTACTAATATCTAGTAAGACACACCGTATACGCCGAAGAGCCGACTACAGTTGTTCAGGCGAACACAGTTGCCGATAAATTTTACAGTTTTGAACGGAAAATAAGTATCGGCTTAATTTATAGTTATCTTGAAGGATCCGAACAAAACCAATCATGTACATTTATTTGCTATTGATAAAGGAATAAATATTCGAAATTGTGCGAGGTTCGCAACTGTTACAATAAACTGTGCTTGACGTTCTCAAAAATACGAGGGCAGGCCGACTTTATGCATCAATATCTCTGCGGAAAATGGGAATGGAAAGCTGGGATTTCGCAGATTGAGAGAAAATAGATTGAAGTAAATGATGGTATCTTTAAAAAGGTTCACTTTGTGTAAACGTGCATTGATTCATCAGATCACGCGTTTTCTTTAAAAAAATAGCAGACATTTCCAGCGATTTATCGCTGAAAAATGCACGATTTTCCTCACAATTTCGAGTAGTTATTTCTTTTTCAGTAGCGAATAAATGTACACGGTTAGTTTTGTTCTGATCCTTCAGGGTAACTATAAATTAAGCCGATAATTATTTTCCGTTCGTAACTGTAAAATTTATCGAAAACTGTGTTCGATTAAAGGGGCGCAATAATTATCGCAATAAAACACCATTTCTTAGTATTCGGTTAGAATGTATTGTTGCTTGGTATAAAAGTATGATATTTAATCTTTGTAAATAACGTAAAATATCATTTTACGTTATTTTATCGATTTTAACACATGTCAATACGTTAAGCATGATTTGTAAACTCTCTACTAAAGTAATCAATGAAATGTTATACGAAGTCTGGGCTGAAACATTCATACACTACTAAATAATGTATTCTGTATTTTGTGGATTTTACTAAGGCTTTTGATTAATTAGTAACAGTTGTTACTCGGTATAAATTGATGCTATTTGTGATGAGAGATGTAATATGTTAGATATGATTATATATTTGTGTAAAAATGTAATTTTAAAAGCACTGGTGAAATACAGTATACACTCAGTAAAGACTGTGGATGTTGATTTTGGAGTAATACGTGGAGAAACCATTCTTATTGTCCGTGTATTTAATTGATATTGAATCATAGCTGGTGCTGAACGGCTTTGAATGTATATATGCTTGGGACTTTAGATATGGTTTTCATTGCTTTAAGCTGATACTATAGAGATTATGTCTGGAACACAGTAGGGGTTACAAATTGGATTATAATGTGTAAAGGGGCACATGCGATAATTTTGTTATCATAACGGTGAATAAGGAAGAACATCACTAAAACAACCTGTGCCCGTATTCACAAACGTTCTTAGTTTTCCGAGTTAAGCATTTTCTTTATCTTAAATTTTGACTAAGACATAAGAACGTTCTTAGTTTTCTTCTTAGATTTATTCTAAGCGTAAACAAGGACGGAATTATTCTAAAGTTTGAAAAGAAATCTTAGTTTTGAAAAGTTACCGTTGTCAGGGGGTTTTCCACGGAATTCTCATACGTCATAACGTACGATTGGCGATTTGTTTAACCTGTTATACACTTTCTCAATTTTACGGATACGTTTGGAATTATTTTCAGCCACAGATGACACAAATATAATTGTTGGTCATGTTTGCAGAATATACACAGATTCCTTACAAACAGTTTCACTGATACATCATGTGTTTGACATTATGTAATTTTATGTAGTATGCAGTAATTCGGTAAAGTTCCAGCAACAGGAGTATCAAAAATACAAATACGTAACATATTAGGGCGTCAGAACTCAAGTATCATTGATCACTCATGTTTTTAATTGATTCCTACTATGAAATATGTATACATACGAGGGTAAATTAAGTATGTAGACTTTTCTCATAACTCCGAAGTCCTTTATGATAACTGAATGTTACTTTGCATAGACAAAATACTATTCATATTCTATTTCGTGGTTTTGCAAATTTTGATGAAGTTTCACTTTGAAGAGCACATATTAATGTTTCCATGACAAACAGTAACGCTATGTGGCGCACATGTTATTTGAATAGTATGTGTTGATATAAAACGCTAAGTAAAACAGTTAAAAATGGTGAATTGCAAGCAAAATTACGTCTGCCTAAAACCCAAGTTATAAGAAAAGTCTACGTACTAAACGAATAATTAACCCTCATATATGTATTTTGTTTACTGTCTGTCTGGTATATTTCTGCGTGTCACAGTCATTACTCACAGCTATGAGATTTAATGACAACATGCAGAGGCTCAACATGACTGTAGAATGTTTCATCCATAATGGAACATTAACGGTTAATAACAACAAGAGGGCCATGATGGCCCTATAAATGCTCACCAGGAGAAAAGGTCATTTGGAGATTAACATTGTTGACGTTTTCCTAACGAGTCCAAGTAAGATCAAGTGACCCATCTGGGCCGTTTTTTATCCCATGGCCATTATATGACCCTTGGGCAATAATTTGAATAAACTTGGTAGAGGTCCACTAGACAATGCTACATACCAAATATCTTAGCTTTAGGCCTTGTGGTTTCGGAGAAGTGGATTTTTTAAAATTTTCCTATATAAAATAGAATAAACCCCAGGGCAGGGCTAATTTTGAACCCGGGGCCATAATTTGAACCAACTTTGGTAGAGGTCCACTAGACAATACCACATACAAAATATCTAAACTCTAGGCCTTGCAGTTTCGGAGAAGAAGCTTTTTTAAATTTTCCTATATAAGTCTATATAAATCAAGTGACCCCCGGGGCGGAGCCAATTTTGACCCTAGGGCTATAATTTGAACAAACTTTGTAGAGGTCCGCTAGACAATGCTACATACCAAATATCTTAGCTCTAGGCCTTGTGGTTTCGGAGAAGAAGATTTATTATTTTTTTCTATATAAAATAGAATAAACCCAAGGGCAGGGCTAATTTTGACCCTTGGGCAATAATTTGAATAAACTTGGTAGAGGTCCACTAGACAATGCTACATACCAAATATCTTAGCTTTAGGCCTTGTGGTTTCGGAGAAGAAGATTTTTTAAATTTTCCTATATAAGTCTATATAAATCAAGTGACCCCGGGGCGGGGCCAATTTTGACCCTAGGGCAATAATTTGAACAAACTTGGTAGAGGTCCACTAGACAATGCTACATACCAAATATCTTAGCTCTAGGCCTTGTGGTTTCGGAGAAGAAGATTTATTATTTTTTTCTATATAAAATAGAATAAACCCCAGGGCAGGGCTAATTTTGACCCTTGGGCAATAATTTGAATAAACTTGGTAGAGGTCCACTAGACAATGCTACATACCAAATATCTTAGCTTTAGGCCTTGTGGTTTCGGAGAAGAAGATTTTTTAAATTTCCCTATATAAGTCTATATAAATCAAGTGACCCCGGGGCGGGGCCAATTTTGACCCTAGGGCAATAATTTGAACAAACTTGGTAGAGGTCCACTAGACAATGCTACATACCAAATATCTTAGCTCTAGGCCTTGTGGTTTCGGAGAAGAAGATTTTTTAAAATTTTCTTATATAAAATAGAATAAACCCCAGGGCAGGGCCAATTTTGACCCTAGGGCAATAATTTGGACAAACTTGGTAGAGGTCCACTAGATAATGCTACATACCAAATATCTTAGCTCTAGGCCTTGTGGTTTCGGAGAAGAAGATTCTTTAAATTTCCTATATAAGTATGTAAAATCAAGTTACCCCTGGGGCGGAGCCAATTTTGACCCCAGGGGAATAATTTGAACAAACTATGTAGAGTTCCATTAGACAATGCTACATACCAAATATCTCAGCTCTAGGCCCTGTGGTTTCGGATAAGAAGATTTTTTTAGTTTTTTCTATTTGTTGCCATAGCAACCAGAGTTTTTAATGAAATTTAAATTTTTGAACAACTTTGAAAGGGGACCACCCAAGGATCATTCCAGCAAAGTTTGGATGCAATCGGCATAGCGGTGTATGAGGAGATGTTGTTTCAAGTAAACATGGACGCCACGTAACGACACACGACGCACGATGGACGCAGGGCGATCACAATAGCTCACCTTGAGCACTTCGTGCTCTGGTGAGCTAAAAACATATTTCAGTTGTGCAACATTTATTGGTAGTTTTAAAATATCTTATACCTATATTATAATCTATTCAACACACTGCACAAAAGAATAATTAAGTTATAATTGATGCTATACTAAATTCACAAAGAATTACTTGCATACATGTGCTTTCAGCTGGAACAAACATCACAGTATGGGCATTCACAACAAAATTTATACAAGGTAATAAAGATTTAAGATTATGCCGTTGTTCGTGGATTTCATGTTTATATAAAACATTAATACAGCAAAACAGTTAATACAGCAAAACAGTGGCTGAATATATTTACACCCAAAAGTGTTCATGTAAGGCAATGTTTATCTGTCTAAATATTTATCAGATCAAAAACCCATTAATCACTGGTATCCGTCTTTACTAATGTCACCATACATTGTTTAACGACAGAAAAGTGTTTAAAAGTTCATAATCCAAGAAATTAATCGATTAGAATCCGGAATCTTCATAGATATAGAAAAATAATGAGTTCGACGAAGCATCCATTTTCGTTTTGTTTTAATCTAAGAAAATTTCTTAAAGTTAAGACACCTCGTACCTTGACTAAACTTTTAAGATAAAAATCGTCGATCTAAGAATTTTTCTAAGAATATTTTTCACTTTAAGACGAAAGTTGAGAAAAATCTTACAACATTAGCAAAACCTGGCGAAAACTAAGATCATTTCGGGATTCTTAGATAATGTTTCATCTTAGTTGGTTTGTGAATACGGGCCAAGACCTGTTAACGTTATTACATTACTGGCCAAACAATGTTCAATCAAGTTTAATACAAATTATTTAAGAGTTATATACGATATTATGATTAAGGACTAATGATATCGTGGGATCTGTTACCGATGCCACGATTGGTCTTTATCTGGTCGTGAAATGTTTTCGAAATAACATGTTTGGATACGAGGTAATGCGAGTTGACACATTCAGATACGATTTGCTGCGTCGCGATGCGATTCGGTCTCGACTTTACAACTTCATGTAGCACGGTATGTTACGGTTTGGTTTCCCGTTCAGATACGGACACATACTATTCGATACTATTGTTTAAATAGAGCCCACGATTTACGTTTGATCTGACACGATTAGGGCGATCTGGTATGTTCCAATGACGACGTGATACGCTCCGTAATGATATGTAACGATTGTCTTATCGTTCGGAATCAACGATGATTACGATTTAAGCTGCGACTGGACTAATACGGGTAAATACACATCCCGATTGAGTATGTACATCACTGTTTCTTCAACTTTGACAGAGTAAAAACAACCATCGAATTGATCATGTTAATCGTATAAATAGTTTTGAACCGATCAGGGTGTTGGATATGAAAATGTATTTATGATCATCACAAAACCAAATACTAAATGATACTTTCATAAAAGATTTGCATTCTGAATTAAGGAACTGTACAAAATATAGAGGCTATGCACTATTATGTGATCTAGGCTCACACTCATATCTGACATTGGTAAATGTTTTGAAAAGTTTAGAAAGTTACTTCTTTGCGTTAAGAGTGTGTTGCCCAAAAGATTAATTAACACAAATAAGACTAAACTTAAAAATCCCTAACTGTTGGAAAATTAGTACTTATTTCTCTAGATTTAAGAAAATATCCAGAATTAGAAGATGTTTTTTATGCATTATTCGAATGTACCCCGTACAATAGAATTGAGGAATTAATATATATATATTTTGTTTTTAAATCAAATATGCCCAATTTTATTGCTTTTATGACTACAGAAACAGTTAGAGAGTATCGTGGTCTCCTAGTTCTCGAACGTAATACTGGGAAAAGCAGCTTAACTTTAATACACCAGGTCGTTGTAGAGCACAGACGCCTGCACAAGCACAACAAGAGAGTAGGACACCACACCGCCAAATAAGGCTACGTTCAGACTCTAACGTAATGACGGTGGAAGATAGTACTGAGAATTGTTCTTCTGATTTGTGCACTATAGATATTAAACATATATGAAGGCAGTTTAACTGTGGCCAACACCCACTCAAATAACGGAGTGGTTAATATCAGATATAGAGAATAAATGTACATGATTGGTTTTGTTCGGATCCTTCAAGATAACTATAAATTAAGCCGGTACTTATTTTCCGTTCGAAACTGTAAAATTTATCGGCAACTGTGTTCGCCTGAGCAACTGTGTTCGGCTCTTCGGGGTATACGGTGTGATAACGATCTCGTTTGACATGGGCAACAAATAACCGCCATATTAGACTAAGATAAGCCAGCGTATTTGTGGTGTACATGAATAAATCAGACTTATTCAGTTTGGGTTCAGTCTTCACTACTCGGGCATAAGAGCAATAAGAGAAACATAACAAATCTAAAATGAGATAGTAAAACAGAAAATAGATAAAAAATAAAATAAAAACATAGGATGGCCATTTATTAGACCACCGTCAGAAATCGTACTTTTCTCAAATTGGCTTAGTCCCTAAAAATAGCCAATCGAACTTAGATTAACACATCACTTATGCTATCCAAAAGGATTGTCAATCAATGATGCTATAGACCCAAATCTATGGATCAGTACTATACACAAGTTCAGACGAAGCAGTCTATATCAGTCAAGACTTCGGAAAAAAAGTAAATTGTTCAAAATGCACATTAAGAGTGCCTTCAAACATATATCAACATACCTAACAGACGAGTTTGAAATATTAGCCTTTCAATTTGAAGACAACTGTCGTTTTGATACAATATCATTATTTCTAAATTAAAATTCGGTAAATCACAGGGTAAAGACGGCATTGGTGCAGAATTTTATAAACATACATGCGACAATATAACTCCAATTTTAAGTACGTTGTTTAACAAAATATTAACGTCGGGTGAGTTCCCAGACGCATGGAGTCAGAGCGTTATAGTTCCTTTGTATAAATCAGGTGACAGAAATGAACCATCAAATTACCGCGGAATTTCACTGATCGATGTCATATACAAAATTTTCTCAAATGCAATAACAGAAAGATTAAATAAATGGATAAGCGAGTCAGATATCATCGATGAAGCACAAGCCGGGTTTAGATCTGGTTATTCTTGTGTTGATAATATGTTCTCTCTCCAGTGTATGATACAAACATATATTACTAGACCACAAGCTAGATTCTATGTATTATATGTAGATTTTCAGAAAGCGTTTGACTCGTTAGTTCATTATAAAATATTTTTAAACATTATAAATAAAGGTGCAAACGGAAATTTAATCAAGGTTTTGATGTCTATGTACACAAAATTAGAAAATTACGTTAAAACAACATAACCACCTTTAGATGAAAACGGGCGGGAAAAGTTAACGTCACGTGATAAATTCTACGGTCCGTTTAAATGTAATATAGGTACAAGACAAGGTGATTTAAGCTCGCCGATAATATTTAGCCTTTACATAAACGATTTAGTCTCGCACTTACGACAAACATGTAACGGCGTCTTTATAACAAATGATATACCCGATATTCTTAGCTTGCTTTTTGCAGATGACGTCGCGTGCGGCGCAGACACCGTAAACAACCTCCAGTCACAATTAAATGCTATTTCAGATTTTTGTACGCAATCACAAATGACTGTAAATTTAAGAAAAACTGAAATAACCGTTTTCAGAAATGGCGGACCGCTCAGAAACAGTGAAAAATGGACATTTAACGGTACAAAAATAAACGTCACTTCTGTTTATAAGTATATGGGTCTTCTCTTTACACCAAAACTATCGTGGACCTCAGCTAAAGTAAAATTAGCAGCTCAGGCTAGAAAAGCCATAAATGCCATTAAACGCTATCAACTCCCTTTTGGTCAATTTTCCCATCGAGATATGTTTAAATTATTTGATTCAATGGTTGTTCCAATACTTACTTACGGCTCGGAATTGTGGTGTCATAGTTATTCTTCTGATATAGAAAAGGTTCAAGTTGAATTCTGTAGATATTTTATAGGTGTAAATTCATCTATCAATAATTGTATGGTATTGGGAGAATGCGGACGTCTTCCACTATGTACAATTTACCACACAAAATGTATCAAATACTGGTGTAAATTGTTACATATGTCAGATTCGCGTTATCCTAAAAATTGTTATAAAATGTTAAGGTCGCATGATAATTTAGGTCGAAAAAATTGGGCTACAAATATAAAAGAATTACTATATAAATATGGCTTTGGATATGTTTGGATAAATCAGGATATTGGTGATTTAAATATGTTTATCTCTTCTTTTAAACAGCGTATAAATGACTGCATGAAGCAAAACTGGTCAGGTGAAGTATCAGCTTCTACGAGATGTGATACATATGTTACTTTTAAATCCTTACTGAATGTTGAAAAATATCTATGCATCGATATACCATTCTCATTTAGAAAATCACTTGCACGCTTCAGATGCTCAAACCATAAACTAAACATCGAACTAGGAAGACATTACGGAATAGAACGATCTGATAGAATATGTTTATATTGCTTCATTCACTTCAATCATTTGATATTAGAAAATGAATACCATGCATTCTTTATATGTCCAAAATATTCTGAAATAAGAGAACGATACTTATTTAATTGGTATACTGGAAGATGTGATACTTTTGATTTTAAAAATTTAATGCGAAATGAAAATCATGTTGTTTTAAAAAAAGTAGCACTATATGTTTCAAACCTAATGCAGTGCATTGATACATTACAATAGAATATCTTATGGCATTAAATTAGACAATTTACGTTTGTAGAAACGTATTCATATTTTAACTTTGGTGAGAAAATGTTGACATATTTCCTATTTCATGAGATCATGGTACATCGTTATATGCTTATACTTGTTGTTCAGTATCCTTAATACTTTTTCTTAAAATTTGCTGTGGACACAACAATATATATTAAATAACTTTGTGAACATGTATATATATGTATGTATTTTGGGCGGGTGGCCTTTATTTACGAAATAAACTTGTATTTGACGCTAGTATAAGCCCAAGAACATATGAGAAATTCTCAAAAGTCTGAAGTCTGAAAAACAATGTGGCGAACAGCTAATGAATATGCGAGAAAAATGCTTAAAATCAGTTTAACATGGCCATCCTTCAAAACAAATTGACACTTTAAACTAGAATATGTATTATTAATTCATACATGATTCACATGCAACTACAATATCATATGTCCTAAAGTTACAAATTAGACGTACCACGCGATATAAACAACGTGCAAATGTTTAAGCACTGTGTGTTATGAAACCTAATAAAAATAACGCACACAAAAAATGTAAAAGAACTACTTTATATGTATATATAACCATTGTAACTAGAAGTGTTTGCCTTTTTCGTAATTTGTCTTTATGCACATTAACTAAAACTATATGATACGAAAAGTTTACTTACCTAACACGTGATCGCTAACAAAGCAGTTGGTCCGTAAATGTCATTTTCATATTCTTTATATAAAACTATAGTCTTCAGGTCACAAATGATTGGTTAGATTTACCCGGAAGAGGCAACGTCGACCGAATTGACTACAAAGTATTGGATATAAATGTATACGTTTAAACTTACTGTATATACTGATTATATTTGTATGAAATATGACAGTCATTATATTTAGCTACGTTAAAAGCCCATAAAACAACAAAAGCTATAAAAGCATGAAACAAATTCAGATTTAATTGCTGATATTATCCCAAGATAATTATTACCGACGAAACAAGCCCTTTTTCGTCTGAAATTTCTCATTTCACTGTGATTTTTGCTTTTGTAAACTTAAAATATGTAGAGCGCGTGACATGACTTTACTACGTGTACATAGCATGACTGCAGGAAAACTCAGGTGTTCTATAGATAGTATTTATTTCAATGATATTAAAAAAATAAGATAGTAGTTTCGGAAACATTTTTTCTTGCTATAAAGTATGCTCGGGAGGAAAAACACACCGGATTCCTCTGTTATAGAACAAACAGAAGCTATTAAGACCAATACATTTATAAGCTTATGGGACATTTTTTTGACAAAATTAAAAGATCATAACTACTTGACAAATTTAATATAATAACTATTCGAACTAATGCTAACATAAGAAGTTGTTGAAAAAAACATAAGATGTATTAGAACACATTAAAACATTTAATACAAGTATTGGAGCACATTGACGTATTCGTTAGTTCAATTGTTCATGTTAATCAGAACATGACTTAAATTGTCAACGACGACAAGTACTACGATATTACACATGGATACACATATCCGCTTTATGCATACAGTTAGCATGGCCTCCTTACCAATTATATCAACTTCAGGAGTTTGGTTGCTTCATGTGTACATTTTCAGCCTGTTACCGAGCTAACAAAAATAAAAATTAGTTACTAGTTTGCTTCTATTTTACTTGAATATTTTCACATTTGCCCAAGCAAATATGGTGAATAGGTCTAAAGAATGTCCTCATTGCTAAATGTTATATCTAGTTAGAAATATTTTATGCCCCCATCACACCTGAGCACGTCCGCATCACGCTCGCAAAGTTCCCATCACGTCCTGAAATTTTTGATGGACGTGGCGGGGACGGGGTCAAACTCGAAAAAAATGATGCACTCGGGTTCGCACTACGTCCTTACAACGTCTTTGCCAGGTTCTCACTGCGTCTATCACGTTCCCAGTAAGTTCATTACACGTGCAGCTTCACGTTGTCACCAGGTCTATTGCGTTTATACTACGTCCCAATTACGTGCTCACTACGTCCATGCAGACTGAACTGCGCTCTCCCTAGGTCCCAATAACGTCCTCATTGCATTCACTAGCTCCGTATGTATACTGTACCATGTGTTAATTTATTTTAACTGGTCATGATGGCCGAACAGTAGTCTTCTTTCTGCTTATAGCCATGCACTTACACAACATAATATAAGTTGCTTCATGTTCCTTTTTCTTCTATTTCTTATTTAGACAATGGCAATATCAGCATACAAAATGGCTTGTTGTCCTGGTACAATAACAAAATGCATTCATTTGTTAATAGACTATGGGGCACCAATACCCCCCCCCTCACCCCCCGGAGGCATTTTTCTACAGTATGTTTTTCTGAAAGTGTATGAAAAGACCTACCAAATCCCAGTGTCTACCATCTGGATGTTGGGGCTTTACTCCGTTACCGCCATTTTGGGGCGTTACCATAATTGAAATTTTAAAGTTAACACAATACCGCAAAGAGATCAAGATAATTTGTGTTAAAGGCTTTGAAATTATGATTATAAGCACAGAGAATGTAAACAAGAGTGTAGAAATGTTAAACTCATCATCAAATGCGGTATAATTTACGTTACCAATATTATATCACTGAAATAAGGTCACATATACTCTAAAATATTCGATTATCATCATATACTTACTGTTTCTGGATCAAGCCGAACACTATCTAATGAGTAAATGGTACTCAATTGTATTATATGTTGACAAGGTGAAAAAAAGGTCACAATAATGCAGAAAATACGTGTATATTATTAACCGCATGCGTTACCAAAATATAACTATGAACATAAGTGCATGTATAACCAAACCTTGACATTTTTTGCATCAGACATTATAAAATCTAAAGTGGCATTTAGGCTTAAATTTAAAAAAAAACATTTCATTATAAAATTTTCATATCAATCAATAAAATCAAAGCATTCAATTGTCAATAAATAAATAATTTCATTAATCAAATAAATATTTGATTTAGTCTATCAATTTCATAGTAATTTATAGATATGTTTCTTTTTTCAATGATTATGCAATTGTAACCTGTGACCTAGCAGTGGCCATGAAATCGTACTCATTGGTTTGGCAGTATCCGGAACAAATTAACTAATGTCATAGTGAGAACGGGTGTATTTCACACATGTATGCTCCATCTTCGATACATCTAGGTAAAGTAATGAACGACAGTGGTCTCGTGGAACTTATGATAAATTCCGGAATTGTGCCAGTGGTTCTCTTGACAAAGTGACGTCTGGGAAACACTAAAACCATGCTCTTTGGGAGCACAAGCCCTTATCGAAGGGTCAATTACCCCGGCCAAGATTTGAAGAAACACAACCTTTCACACAGAGTATTTCGGCATAATATAATAACTCAGATACGAGCAGAACGTAACGCATTTGGCCTGCTTATGCTCCTGTCAGTTCAACATGACATAGACCTGAAGCTTACCTAGTCATTTTTTCAAGGTCGAGTGCCTTATATTGAATCACCAACAGAACCAACAACTAGCCATTCTGCAGAAGGCGCATCCTATGTTGTTAATTGTAACGCCTAATTGGGTAACTGCAGAGTCTTATAGCAGTTCCGGACACATTCGAGCAAGTAGCTGAGGCGATTTCTTATCAGTTGCCTAAAACGTCTCGTGTAGACTTTATATCAGAAATTTACAACAAACAGTCTATTAAATCAGATGAGTGCCGATGATGTTTGGCAGCTCCAACGTTCTTGATCTCAGGTATAAAAAACAATAACTCCATGAAATCGGATGGGCTTCATATCTAATGACGACAATAAGACACAGTCAATAAAGCTAATCTTTGAGCAGTCTTATAGAGATGGCGTCACACTAACTGAGATTCAAAGCACTGAGATTACAGTCTGAGGCAAAGTTTAAATGTGTTAGACAAAACCATCGTTAAACCATTAAAAGGCCTGTGTTATCAACATTTTGAATTAAAATTTGGATGTCAAGTATGTATAGTCTATACAGATGCACATCATTTGACCAATTAACCACAATTACCAAGGAAAAGCTATCATGTGTCAATACGCAATCTCACTAATCTCAGAGACAATATAGTGTTCCAGCGCTACTTTACTGAATGAAACTATTTTCAATATAAAGTAAATTTCGTTACCTCAACAGTTAATGATGAAACGGAGGAAAAAAACAGAACCCTGCATATACATGTACCTCCAACTTTTATCAAAACTGCAAAGTCTGCAATGTATACTTATACTATTTTTCAAAGCGGATGTATATGCGTCAAGTAATTGTAATTAGAAAAAGTAATGTATAGCTATAGGAGCTTTGCTCCTATAAATGAAGATTACATGACAATATTAGCCAATTTACCACGCATGTTTGTTCGGATGAACTTTACAGTGCCATTGAGACATTTGTATGTGTGTTGTTTAGTCATTAAAAATACGACATCAATAAACTGAGGTATAACAAGTATCAAAGCCATGGTTGTGTTCTGAACGCTTTAAGTGGTATGGACATGAGCTTACTAACTCCCTGCAGATCCCGTCTCGTATGTTCAATGTGTTACGGATAGTTATAAGGTGTATATTTGGACCCATGCAAAGAGGGCAATCTTGATATTCTAAAAGTGGATGAAAGTGGTTTGAAATTCGGTCCTGACAACATGCTGGAATACAACTGGTACGAGGATAACATTGTGTCAAAGGCTAGCGACGCAGAAGACACTGATGATAAAAACGACATTGAGCTCATTGGTATGGTCGGTGCTGTCTATGAAACAGAAAAGTGATGAGGATTTGTGAAATTCGTGAAAGTTTGCCATCAGAACAACAAAAATACCTTGATGACAATATGTACTGCTAATGAAATCTGACATAACATACAATATTGCACTTAAGTATATATACATAAATTATCATGTAACAAATGGTAACGTAAATGACACACACATGTTTATGTGTGTCAATGGCACAATGTTCATTGCACTGTCGCTGTTGTTGTAAATTTGATTGTTTCATAGATAAATATTCTTAGAATACAATCGATGATGATTTTATAACAGTTTCATAGAAATGTTGTTACTCGTTTATGAATAATTTCAAATGTAACACGAATAAAACCATGTAACGTAAAACACAATCAGTGATGAATTAAAAAAGTTGGAATGTTAATTTACATGTACGTATTGCCAGTAATCAAGTATAAACATTTTGTATATCAAATCAATGTTTAATGCATTGTAAAGCGTGTTAAGCACTTATCGTGATAAAGGTAACGTTATGTAACGTAAACTACTATTATCACAGTCAAACTTTACAACATTTGTAACTAGAAATGTTTTCCAGTTATGGGTATTGATGAATGCATCATGATTACCTATCACTGTATACCTATTTGATCATAACATGGGATCACAGTAATATAAATGATTTCCATGTAACACATATACTTTTATATGTAACGTATTTTACGTAAAATGAAGACATAAACGAGCATTCAATGAAAGAAAAACATGAACATGTGGTAGTATTTGCCTAATATGAATAAAAACATTGTTTACGACTGCTTTTGTATTAATTTAACATATACAACTGTCATTTCCTTGTCATTTTGGGGTAACGCAGGGTAACGTAAATTACAGAGCATATATAGTGCAATAAAGTGAAAAACATGCATTTGATCGATAAGTAAAGCTGCTGCTAACTTATTATGGTCAAAGGAATTGTTCAAATTGATGAATTATTGAAAATATCTAGAATAAGACTTCTAACAAAATAAAATTATTGTCAAACGTATTTTTCGGTAACGGTAGTTAGCATGCTGTAGTTCACAAACGCCCCAACGCCCAGATTGTAGACACTGGAAAAATGATCAGCAGGCATTGAGCTTTCAAAAAAATGGTGTCTACAAAAATGCCTCCGGGGGGGGGGAGGGTTTCGCCCAGTAGCCCATAGCCTATAACATACATGTGACTGGAAATGAAAGAATAGTGTATAAATCCAGTATTTCTACCAATTGCTCAGAACCTGACAGGAACGTACTGGTCACCTGTTGCAAACGTACTAAAGACGTGACGGAGCAAAATTACAACCTAGTGCAGTCTTCTGTAACGTGATGTGGACGTACTATGGTCTTAGCATAGACCTGGTTGAGAGGTAGTGAGAACTTCATTGACGTAATTAAAGCGTAGTAACAACCCAGTGACAACGCGGTGAAAATCGCTTGCTGTCTTTTTAAGTCCGCATCACGCTTACTCTGCGTCAATGAAGTTCCAACTAGGTTTTAGTCACGTCCCTGTTACGTTCTTACTACGTAAGCACTAAGTTCTAATTTGACCACGTCCCCGCCACGTTATTTTTTGACATGCCAAAAGTCCCACCACGTCCATCACGTCCACGAAGACCATACCACGCTTGAACCGGTTCCTACTGCGTCCTCATCACGTTAATCAGGTTCTTGCCACGTCCTATCAGGACGTGGTGGACGTAGTGCAAACGTGGCCCTAGTGTGATGGGGGTATTACGTATTTAGTACGTTTGCTACATGTTCCCAGTAGGTTTCTGTCAGGTTCTGAGCAAATGGAATACATACTGGACTCATACCCCATCATTTCATTTCTAGTCAGCAAATAAATTATGCCCCATCACACCAGAGCACGTCCGCATCTAGCTCGCAAGGTTCCAATCACGTCCTGAAATCTTTGATTGACGTGGCCAGGACGGGGTCAAACTCGGAAAAGATGATGCACACAGGTTCTCACTACGTCCTTACGTCTTTGCCAGGTCCTCACTGCGTCTATCACGTTCCCAGTAAGTTCATTACACGTGAAGCTTCCCGTTGTCACAATATCTATTGCGTTTATACTACGTATCAATTACGTGCTCACAACATCCATGCAGACTGAACTGCGCTCTCCCTAGGTCCCAATAACCTCCTAATTGCATTCACTAGCTCCGTATGTATACTGTACGTTGTGTCCATTTATTTTAACTCTTTATGATGGCCGAACAGATGCTAATAGCATGGAAACTTATTACTTGTGTTTTCGTATAAGTGATGGTATAGATTGTGAGTTTTAATTTTTTTACATGCTTTTTTAATCTCAGTCCCACCCACTTCAGAACCAAGGACCAAGGTAATGCATTCCAGCTGCAGACAGCAATGAACAATGGTTTCAAAGAGGGTGGTCTATTGTGTTATTTTAAACCTGAAGAGATCTTTATGGTTGTTGGAAAACTAGATGGTGAAATGAGAAGGAATGTAAATGACTGCAAGAGAACATTAGTAACTACAGCTGGACTACAAGACAATGGAATTTACTTCTTGCGGCCCAACCAAGTGTTCAGGCTTACAGCAGGAGAGATGGTAAACTATACAATATTATATTTATATGCCTGCTGAATGAAACAATCCATGAGCTGAAAAAATAGTGAGGAAGATCCAAAGAGAAAAATGGTATCATATTGACACAAATGAAAGTTGCAACATGTTTTGTAATTGTATTACTTCATCTGCCAACTCAAAAAATGGTATACTATGGAAACTAAACCTGCTTAAAACATGCACAACTGCTTAGTAATTATCAATTCTGTTAAATTTCATTTGAGATCCTACAAGAAGACAACTGAGAAATTGTATGAAAACTATTTGCTCAATGAAAATTAATCCAAGTTTAATAAGCTTAAATCATGCACAATTAGGCTTAATACTTTAAATACAAAGTGAAATTCCTGTAAGTAATTGCTGGGAAATTGTCCTGACCAAATATGTCTATAGACACACCAAGTGACTGTTCGATTGACAATAATACAAAAAACAACAACATAATTTCACATATGCGGGTAGGTTAAAAGAGTTGACTAAATGAGTTTATTTTATGACTAAGTTTCTTAAAGTGGTTAGGAATCATCACAATATTTTGCACAAATTGATTAAAGCAACTTTCGTATTTCAGATTGACCACCAACAGCTGCCTTTAGCATGGATTCCCGATTGGCCTGGCAATGGACTACAACGGGAGGACCTGTACCACACAACACAGCTTCCAGTAGCAATTGAACCATTCCAGGTATGACATAGCTTTATATAATAATATGTGTGACCCGCCACGCGAAAAGGGCCCTTCAGGGTGTGAACGTCATTTTTGAGAAACGTGACGTCAAAAGTCTACATATAAACATCAAACTCCGCGTGTTAAAAACATGTGACAACGTACAAAATATGTCTGCCTAAATAAGTGTTTAAAGTAACCACTGTACGTCAGACAAAAATAATGAATAAAATAAATACATGTAAGTTAGATCTAATTGACCAATTATCCGGTGTATATTTAACTTCCGGTGCCAGTGTTTATATTTAAGTCGTAACTGAATAAACGGTGAAGGTCACTGTGCTATAAATAAATTTACACAGCTATAAATAAATTCTGTTGCGTCATCGGATGATTTATTTCATTTGGCTTTGATCTATATTGAAATGAACGATTTTGATGTTGGAAGTTATTACTATTTTACATATTGCGGCCCAAAATGGCCAGTCAGTCTAGTGTAGCATCTTCCGTGAAAGATAGACTGCCTTCGCACTGTTTTCTGAACTTGAATGACGATGACGAGGAAACTTTGGATCTTGTGACGCGAGTTAATAACGATTATTTCACAGCACAACCTGTGCTTCTTGGTAATGATATTCAGGATTTTTCTAGTGATGATGAAGTGGAAATTGAATGGGACCAGACTGATGAAACATATTTTACGGAGTTAGAACAGTTCAAAGTGTCTGGGTGCGGCTGTACCCATTTATACGGTAAGACTTCATTAAAAGTTTATGAAATGTTGAATTACAAAACCCCGACTTATTATTGAAGAAAAGCAATGGTTGTAAATTTTGCATCTGTATCTTAAAATCGAGAAATAACCAGACGAAATCGGCCGCGGTAAACTTTGAGGTGTTTGGATATATTACGTAATAAGATTTCGTGATTAACATTCATGCGCGCCTAACGCAGCGGTTTGCATACTCGCTCGGAAGTCCGACGGATGTGAGATCGATTCCTCGCAATGCAGGAATTTTTATTTTTAGATATTGAATAGAGATGCTATTTTGATTGTACTTTGAGTCCAATATTATAATATGAATTTTACAGCTCATCCACTTTGTGACAGTATTAAACTTTAATGGTCTATTAATTCATTTCTTTGATCAATAAACTAGTATGCCAATTTGTGTATGTTAATTTGTGTACATTTATATAATATACAAGAAATCTTGTTAATCATCTTAAATAAGATATAATATGTACATATAACATATATACACACAGGTAGTTGTATTTAATACAACTACCTGATGCAAATATACTAATAAAAATAACTTAACATTTATTTTCTTTTATGTTTTTCAGACAAACCATGCTGTCAGGTAATTGGAATGAATGATATTGAGAAAACTCGTTTGTCATCTGCTGAGATGACAAAAGAAGAACTAGACATAGTGATATTGGCCCAGTTAAGTCAAAATAGGGACGCATCTTGTTACAGAAAACAGACCAAATCGCACACAGAATGCAAAGTTAGAAAACGGTCATCAATGAGGTATCTTTTGTCAGGAAGGGAAATATGTAAAACAACATATTTATTTTCCCATGGAATTGGTGAAAAAAGACTAAAAAATCTTTGTAAACATTATGATAACCATGGACTTGTTCCTAGATCTCATGGAAATAAATACAAAATGCCACATAATGCAACTGCCACAGCCGATGAAGAAAAGGTTATTAACTTTATTTGTACATATGCAGACATCAATGGTCTCCCATTACCTGGTAGGATGCCTAAATGAAGGATTATACTGTAATGATGCTACCTAGTGATCGCAGTAAGTCTCAAATATGGAGAGAATATGTTAAGAGCCCTACTGAGTCTGATATGAAAGCTGTCGGCAAGTCAAAGTTTAAATCATTGTGGAAAAAATATTTGCCTGATATTGCAGTAATGAAAATATCATCTGATCTGTGTGACACATGCCAAACTAACAATAACTTAATCATGAAATCTGCTAATTGTGATGAGGAGGTAAAATCAGCTCGTCTCAGAAATCAAGAACATCATTTAAAACTTGCCCAATAATGTAGACTTTATTACAGGCAACAATGTAAAGAA
Source organism: Lutraria lutraria (assembly GCA_964023205.1). Taxonomy (NCBI): domain Eukaryota; kingdom Metazoa; phylum Mollusca; class Bivalvia; order Venerida; family Mactridae; genus Lutraria; species Lutraria lutraria. The sequence continues at coordinate 26,748,254 of OZ026842.1, read as the reverse complement.
TCTAACAATTACTGGAACTTGTTACAAGATCATGAAAAGGAAGGAAACATTCAGGGACCAATTCATATTTCATTTGATTATGCCCAGAACTTGTTATATCCATACTCTCCCCAACAAGTAGGACCTATGTACTTTAAGTCCCTCAGGAAATGCTCAATATTTGGTATCTGCGTTGAACATCTACCCAAACAAGTCAACTATTTGATTGATGAAAGTGATCTGACAGGTAAAGGTGCTAACGAGACCATCAGCTATTTAAATCATTATTTATCAAACCATGTTAATTCAATTAGAAAGCTAAATTTTCATTGTGACAATTGTGGTGGACAAAATAAGAACAACTATTTAATGCAGTACATGTGCTGGCGAATTATGAATGGGTTAAATGATGACATTGAAGTTTCATTTATGTTGGCCTACCATACTCGTTTCGGTCCAGATTGGTGTTTTGGCTTATTGAAATTGAAATATAGAAGAAGTTTTGTTTATTCAATGAATAATTTATCAGATGTTGTTAATTCATCGACAACAAAAGGTATCAATGTATCTCAGATGATAAGAAGCCTGTCCACCAATGAGATTATGGTTAAGTCATACAACTGGAAGAAGTATTTCCAAGGCTTTTTTAAAACCATTCCTAACCTAAGTAAATACCATCATTTTAGATTTACACATACAAATCCAGGCTCAGTGTATCTTAGAGAGTACCCATCATCTCAAGAGGTCTGCTTCAAAATGCTAAAAGCTGATATAGAATTACCTGATCCTACAAATAAACCAGATATCATACTACATCCTGGCTTATCAGCGGAGAGATCATGGTACATATATGAGAATCTTCGTAAACATTGTGCTGACCCCTACATGGACATGACATGCCCAAGACCAACAGTATCTAAGCCAATGCATTTGAAATCTGTACTTAGTATTGGTTCAAAAAGAAAAAAGCAAACTGATAGTGACTACTGAAAAGAAAACTAGCAAAATATATATGTATTGTGCTTTCATATTGTGCTTTCAAGTTGACTCAACAATGACCAGCTAGCCTATGTAACAATTCGATGTATTGCCTTCAAGTTGCATAAATACATATGTTTCTTTTCTGTATTGTATTATGTTTAAGATTTTGCCACATTGTCAGTTTATATTAGTCAAATTGTAAAGCTGCTGCATTTGTCTATGATATACATGTGTATATCAATTTTGATATTCATAGTATTTATTCAATGGTCAAGAATACAGCTTGATATTTCACAAGTACGTGTTTCTATTGATGTATGATGATATGTTGTTCTACATGTGCATCATGGGCCAGTAGCCTTAATACTTGTAAATAAATGAAATGTACTTTTCTGATGTGCCTGCTAAATGATGCATAAAAATGTTTCTATTACAAAAATAGTATTGCCATTCATCATTATTTCTTTGATTGTATAGTCACATCGGATATTGTAATTCATTTTATGATACATTTTAACATTTTGTTGTTTTAATTATTGTTGCTTTTGTTGAAAAATATTGAATTTTGTAGATACTGTATGCTGATCTGCATTTTTGTTTCCATCAAATTATATTTATAATGTGCTATTGCATCCTTTTACCATGAGTTTTCATAGAAGTGGATGATCTTTTTTCTCTATATTCATTAAAGAATGTGTAACTCCCATAGATTTTAATGCAAATGGTAAGACAAAATAGCTCAATGGAATAGCAATGATGTATGTGAAAAATCTCATGGTTAATAATTTTCTATCATGGAAACTCATAACAAGTATAAACATTTCCAAAATCTATCTGTCATATTTTGAGATAATATTTTTGGGATTGATAATCCTATAATACCTAATAAGAAAACTACCAATACCATGAATTTGTTTCTGTTACCATGGTTACTATTAGTATACAATGTTTTTGATGACTTTGTTGCTTGTTCTAGTTATCTGTTTGATTAAATGTATATTACAGCTTAAATTAGGAAAGAACACACTAGTTATAGTGTATTCCTACTTGATGTTGATATATATGCATTTATAATTATGTCTGTACAATTTTATCGGATTTTGCAAGTGACCAATAAAACATCACATTATGTTCACATGTAATATATATTTTGTTTTTTTTATCCATATCATAACAATTTGAATAATTTCATGTAAATTGTAATGATAGCATAACACAAAAGACATTTTATTTCAAAGCATTTAGGAATATACAATGTATAAATGGTTCTTTAGTGATTTTTCTAGCTTAATAATATGGGTGGGGTACTTCAAAATAGCATTAAACCAAGAAAAAAAACTAAATTAAAAAAAAAAGTTTTCTGTAGATTCAGCACATATATATGTATAACTTACAGCAAAAAACTCATTTTTGAATTTTTCACCCTGAAGGGCCCTTTTCGCATGGCTGGTCACATGTATGACTTATGTTTCAAATTCCAGAGTATCACTTCAAAACAATGTTTCACTGCATTTTATTCTGATTGTCTTAATGTCTTGCAGAACATATTATACAGAGATTTACTTATCACGTTTGTTGAGTTTCAGTGTTTAAAAACCACCACAAACTGACTTTACACATTAATTATGTAATTATTATAGACAAAATAACAAAAATATACTTATTTTGTGGTAATTAATAAATAAGCTCAACAGGTAATGTTCATTCTACATTCATGTGTTTAATAAAGCATGAATGAAAGGGTAAAGTTTAATCTTTCTTGTGGCAACTGCCATCGTGATTAACTTTATAATATATGAATTAATACATATGGACAATTCTAAAAGCAGTGCAAAATTAGAGGCTTATTGAATAAAATTAGTGGATGATTGAAACTATGCAATTAATTGGTGCATCTGTTTTTAAGCGGACTTGATGTCTTTAGTTACGTCAGAATCACGTGGTATTGCTACACTGGTCTCTAAATGGGACAAGCCCGCTCTTGTGCATAGCTATTTCTGAATTTCCTTAGAACTGAAACAGAAAGGTAATATTCTTTTTCGTAAATTCTTTTATATGAGTATATGTCAAACAGACTAGAAGTTTTTAGATTACTATACCACATTTTGAAATAATCATCTTTCAACCGTTGAGTGAAAATCTCAATAAAAGGTGATTCATCGGAGACTCCTTAGTTCAAACCCGCAAACAAAGGTAACGCTTGGGGAAGAAAAATGTGGCCTTTTTTGGCATGTCCTTTATTCATCATTTTGTTTTAAGTTGTCAATGACGTTTTTTAATCAATTGCATTTATTTCCGGGGTGGCCGCTTACTCAGGTTTTGGCTATGCATCTAATATTATGGGAAAAGAAATGTACGATACCCAATTTATTATTTTCTTAAAACACTAAAAGATGCAAATCATTTTTACAGATTGCGCCTTTTGGAACAGCTGACATTACATACAACATGAGTTTGAAAAGGAACGTATGCTTGCCTTACTGGTTAGTACCCAGCAACAGCAAAATGGGACTTAACCATAAACGACTGCCAAATCATAGATTCTGAAACGTTTACATCATGCCCAAGGTAATATTCCTCTGTGACAGTGTGATATTTTATACATTTGTTCAGTCAATACTTTATTCGCTCAAGACCTTAAAATAACAACATACAGCAATCAAGATAATCCTATATAAAACCTATCATCAAATTTTCATGTTTTCAGTGAGCGAAATTCACCTTTCTACTAATCAACATTTTATTTATAAGATTTTTACCATGATTTATCAGTCAGATGGTTGCTTTCCCACATGAAGGCTGGTTTTTGTATTATAATTTATAAATAATGTATAATATTATTTTATGACATTAATATTTCATTAATTAAATATATACTAAAAGTTATTGTAATTCAAAACCTTATGCTTAATTGTTATTCATATCTGTACTATGAAATTATTATACTTAGACTAAATTAGAATCCATTTTCTTAATGATATCTACAGCATTGTCATTAATATGTATTTTATTATTATATGTACTGTATGAGTCAGATGGTTACTTTCCCACCTGAAGGCTGGTTTTTGTATTGTCATTAAAATATATTGAAATATATTTTACAGTTATCATCTTTAACCCCACCCCTTACCGGAAACCCAGGGAAACAACAATATCTCATCAACATATCCGGCAACAATAGCGCCCAACGTGGGGCCCGAGATTTAAATGGTACCAAACCAGGACGGCGTCTAGCAGTTTGTGGAGCCCTAGGATCGAGCTCGGAGAATTATATATAAAGGAATAAACATTATCTAAGTGCCAATGGACACATAGCTCACTTTAGTTTTTTTAATTATTGTGTTAAATGCTGTGGATTGATTATTTAGTTTTATCGTGTAATTATTTTATTTTATATTAACTGGATAATTTGGATTTTATCAAGTAAGTGGGTTTCTAAGGTTACCTTGCTGATTTAATAAATTTCTGTTGTGATTCTGTATTTATGCGTATTGTGTATTCATGTGTATTCAAGTGTATTGTGAATTTATGCATATTTTACATTGCCATTTATTTAGTATAATTTGTATGAAAAATATGCCTGTTTAAACTTATCACTAAGTACATTTGATAGACATATCCCTTATTGTCCACTCGCTAGCTGTTTAAAATATTTGTTTGGCTCTATACTTGAGGCTTGTAAGCTTAACGTATCGCGTATATTTCTTTGGTTTGTCTGATTATTATAGGTACGATCTAAAACATTGAAAACTTATATGTGTACGCATTTATTTGTTTCATTGTGTGTTTAAATAAAATTCCTTTTGATTACGGGCAAATAGTGTTTAAATACATGTTGTAATTATATAATATACACCCAGTTAATACAACCATGTAAAGTTATAGTGGTTGATTGTATATTTTGATTATTGAGATTAGAGACTGTTGTGATTACAACGTGGTTGATAGAAATAGTAAGCTTACATAAGTTCGTCTGAGCATTTAATTGCATCATATGATATTGACATAAAGAACGTTATATATTTATAAAAAAAGTGTATTGACTGTTGGTGAACCACGTGACTTGCTTAATTTGGCGGTATTGAATAATATTATTGTTGATTTGTTACAATTATAAAGAATATGCTAATAATATAATTGTTGATTCCATGCAGACAATAAGTTTGTGTGTCATTAGATTACTTATATTCAGGTTGAATATGTTTCAATGCATAAGTTGTACATTTACATCATTTTAGCAATTAACTTCCATTGCAAACTCTATAATTTGTTCTCGTGATGACACTTATTGGATGTATGAAGTTAATTGGTGACATGCATTGGTCGATGTAATGACCTGTTCTTTGATTGTTGTGACTGTAGTGTGTCTGACATCATATGAGTAATTGTAATACCGTATAAAGTGATTGTTTATAGTGGCCCAAAACATTGATAGTTGAGAATTCAACAAAATGAACCGTTCTTCATATATATGACTGTTGACTGGTTAGATAATTCATAGTAAATTTGTATATTGACATATTGATTTGAGAATCATGATTGTGTATTTATTTTTCGAACTTTGCATTGTATACTACATTACATAGGGGTGCATATGAGTATAGCTAGTTGGTAAAGAAACAAATGACTGTTGGTGTTTAAGGTAGCATAGCAGACGACAGATTTGAAAGATGTTGATTTGATGTCATTGTTACATATGTGATTACATGTATTATAAGGAAAGAGTTTAATTATAATTGAGCATTGGTGTTGATATAACACTGTAGGCTACATATGCATTATGATTTAACGTATTAATGATACCGTCTGAACTGATTGGTTTAAGTATAATTGTAATGACTATTTGTGATTGAATTTGTACTGTCTGTTGTTGATTTAGAGTACATGTATACGCATTTACCATATCGCAGTAAACTGATTTGTGTTTAATTATTATTATTTTATTATTAATATTATTATACCATATTTATATAGCCCTTTTTTCATGTAATTACACGTTCAAAAGTGCTGTACAATCACGATTACGACATGGTTAAAACAATATGTAATCACTGCTCGAAAAAACGCGTTTACGGAAGTTTAGTTATTTCTATAAACTTCACGTTTAAAATTTACTTAAAATATAATGACACTTAAACTCCAAATTTACATTTCTTCGTTTATTTGAAATTTACTTAACGTTTAATGAAGAATTAAATTCGTGTAAACATCATGTTTAAAATTTACTTAGAATATAATGACACTCAATCTTCAAATTTACATTTCTTCATTTATTTGAAATTTACTAGCTTTTATTGAAGAATTAAATTCGTGTAAACATCACGTTTAAAACTTACTTAGAATATAATGACACTTAAACTTCAAATTTACATTTCTTCATTTATTTGAAATTTATTAGCGTTTAATGAAGAATTAAATTCGTGTAAACATCACGTTTAAAACTTACTTAGAATATAATGACACTTAAATTTCAAATTTACATTTTTCTGTTCATTTGAAATTTACTAGCGTTTAATGAAGACTTAAATTTATGGAAACTTCATGTTTATAATTTACGTAAAGTTTACTTGGACGTAAAGTTTGAGTTTATAATTTTACTTAAATTTGATAATGAAGATACTTTGTTTTGACTCGGTATTTGTTGATATGTAATGTTAATTAATATTAACCCTATCATTTTGGTACCGATTTTTGAAAATTATGCAATTACAACCGAAACGAGTGCATTATTTTATTAGAAAATGAAATTGAAAGTTGAATACCTAGTGACAGTCAAGAGAATGATTTTGAAGATTATGCATTATTTTGATGTTTGAGTTGAGATATTTGAATGATGTTTATATAACGAAGGTTTTCTATTATTCTAGATAGTTACTTTTTTAGTTGTAGAGGGTCTGGGGGTTGTGGCTAACTAGTACCTAAGAAAAAACGATTTGGATTCAGATATGTTGTACCTTTAGAAGCGCGCGTTTTATTAGAAGAAATCGTGTTAACTTACAAAAGCTTTTTACGATACTTACATGTTACATAAACATAACTGACATTGACAAAAATGTCAGGACACCAAGAGCCAAGATCCTGACAGCTGAGCTGTAATAGTAATAGTTAGATCGTGCAGTGGGGAAAATCATGCTGTCGTATATGGGAGGCTATTGCTCAAGAGAGGGTCGCTCTGGAGAGGTTGTACTGTATACATGCATGTGCATTATTTAGCTTACTTATATAATTTTCTTTTTAACTTTAAGGGGTGCAGTATTTATCGCAATAAAACACAATTTTTAGCGTTCGTTTAGATTTTTTTTGTTGCTTGGTATTAAAGTTTGGTATTTAATCTTTGTAAATAACGTAAAATATCATTTAACGTTATTTTAGCGATTTTAACCAAGGCAGATACGTTAACTGATAAAAGTAAACAAGTAATAATACATGAACAAACATACTAAACAAACAAATAGTTACGTGAAAAGTGTTAGTTACACCTTTTGATAACAAAAGTTACAATAATTTTCTTTGACAAAATAATAGGCGGTGTTATTGGCGTGGATTTATATTGACGCGGTCTAGATTTGGCGCTTCCGATGCTGACCGCCAATATCGCCAAAATAAAACGGGCGCCAATATTAAGACGTATACAGTATCCTACTTAATGAAATATCCTACTTACTGAAGTATCCTACTTATTGAAATATCCTACTTATTGAAATATCCTACTTACTGAAATATCCTACTTATTGAAATATCCTACTTATTGAAATATCCTACTTATTGAAATATCCTACTGACTGAAATATCCTACTTATTGAAATATCCTACTTATTGAAATATTCTACTTATTGAAATATCCTACTTACTGAAATATCCTACTTATTGAAATATCCTACTTATTGAAGCAAAATGTGCAGAATGAGAGAATTCAATAATATAGGTACTAATGATTATACTTGTTATATTTTACACGAACCAATCAAGGCACTAAATATATGGCATTAATAATACACATTTCATTTTGGGAAGTTTGGATTGTTTTCCTAACCAATGGGGCCGAGATGGTCGAGGATATTATCAAATAACGACTCTTGCCGTACAGAGATCTTTCGTGCAATGCAACATGGAACGGGAACCAATTTAGGGTATTATCACAGACTACTGTTTCTTTGTAATACGCATGCAAATCACTGAATAAACTAGCTTTGAAGAATCACCTGCTCGAATCCCGCAACACTATTATAAAATGTGTTATGGGTATCGGCCTGCCTGAGCCAACAAGCAAGTTTGGATGTATTTCGTCAAGTATGTTTCCACTTCAATATTACACAAAGTCATAGCAAATATTTGGCGGTCTGTATGATTAGTATATCTCAAATTGAAATGCATATAATGTGTGTGAAGTTGGCGGCCTAGCGGCCTAGCGGCCTGGCGGCGTGAAGTTGGCGGCCTAGCGGCCTAGCGGCCTGGCGGCGTGAAGTTGGCGGCCTGGCGGCCTAGCGGCCTAGCGGCGTGAAGTTGGCGGCCTGGCGGCCTGGCGGCCTAGCGGCCTAGCGGCGTGAAGTTGGCGGCCTGGCGGCCTAGCGGCCTAGCGGCCTAGAATTTTATACTCCCAATCGCCCAGAAATGCATCAAAATCACGTTCTATAAGCATTAGAAACTATTTTGGATGGAAAAAGTCGCAAAAAATCACTTTAACATAGGTATGAAATTTCGCCGAAAACTTAGTTTTTTCACCGACCCAAAATATTAAACACCCAATCACTCAGAAATGTATCAGAATCACATTCTACATGCATTAGAAACGATTTTGGACGGAAAAAGTCGCAAAAAATCACTTTTTCATAGTTACGCCGCTAGGCCGCTAGGCCGCCAACTTCACGTTTTCAGCGGCCTAGCGGCCTAGAATTTTATACCCCCAATCGCCCAGAAATGCATCAAAATCACGTTCTATAAGCATTAGAAACTATTTTGGATGGAAAAAGTCGCAAAAAATCACTTTAACATAGGTATGAAATTTCGCCGAAAACTTAGTTTTTTCATCGACCCAAAATATTAAACACCCAATTACTCAGAAATGTATCAGAATCACATTCTACATGCATTAGAAACGATTTTGGACGGAAAAAGTCGCAAAAATTCACTTTTTCATAGTTACGCCGCTAGGCCGCTAGGCCGCCAACTTCACGTTTTCAGCGGCCTAGAATTTTATACCCCCAATCGCCCAGAAATGCATCAAAATCACGTTCTATAAGCATTAGAAACTATTTTGGATGGAAAAAGTCGCAAAAAATCACTTTAACGTAGGTATGAAATTTCGTCCCGATTCTGCTTTCGATATTGTATAAGAATGATTTAGTTTAAATAAACTTGCTTCTTTACCATTAATGGTAAAACAAGTTTCTACAATATATATTAAACCGCTCGATGATTGCTTGAGTATACGCGCCGAAAGAAGGGAAGTTAGTGGCCTAGCGGCGTAATTATGATGCCGTGAGAGTGTTTTTTGCGACTTCTCCATCCAAAATAGTTTCTTATGCTTGTAGAACATGATTCTGATACATTTCTGAGTGATTGGGTGTTTAATATTTCGGGTCGGTGAAAAAACTAAGTTTTCGGCGAAATTGCGTACCTACGATAAAGTGATTTTTTGCCACTTTTTCCGTCCAAAATCGTTTCTAATGCATGTAGAATGTGATTCTGATACATTTCTGAGTGATTGGGTGTTTAATATTTCGGGTCGGTGAAAAAACTAAGTTTTCGGCGAAATTGCGTACCTACGATAAAGTGATTTTTTGCGACTTTTTCCATCCAAAATAGTTTCTAATGCTTATAGAACGTGATTCTGATGCATTTCTGAGCGATTGGGGGTACAAAATTCAAGGCCGCTAGGCCGCTGAAAAGTGAAGTTTGCGGCCTAGCGGCCTAGCGGCGTAACTATGAAATAGTGATTTTTTGCGATTTTTTCCGTCCAAAATCGTTTCTAATGCATGTAGAATGTGATTCTGATTCATTTCTGAGTGATTGGGTGTTTAATATTTTGGGTCGGTGAAAAAACTAAGTTTTCGGCGAAATTGCATACCTATGTTAAAGTGATTTTTTTGCGACTTTTTCCATCCAAAATAGTTTCTAATGCTTTTAGAACGTGATTTTGATGCATTTCTGGGCGATTGGGAGTATAAAAGTCTAGGCCGCTAGGCCGCTGAAAACGTGAAGTTGGCGGCCTAGCGGCCTAGCGGCCTAGCGGCGTAACTATGAAAAAGTGAATTTTTGCGACTTTTTCCGTCCAAAATCGTTTCTAATGCATGTAGAATGTGATTCTGATACATTTCTGAGTGATTGGGTGTTTAATATTTTTGGTCGGTGAAAAAACTAAGTTTTCGGCGAAATTTCATACCTATGTTAAAGTGATTTTTTGCGACTTTTTCCATCCAAAATAGTTTCTAATGCTTATAGAACGTGATTCTGATGCATTTCTGGGCGATTGGGAGTATAAAATTCTAGACCGCTAGGCCGCTGAAAACGTGAAGTTGGCGGCCTAGCGGCCTAGCGGCGTAACTATGAAAAAGTGAATTTTTGCGACTTTTTCCGTCCAAAATCGTTTCTAATGCATGTAGAATGTGATTCTGATACATTTCTGAGTGATTGGGTGTTTAATATTTCGGGTCGGTGAAAAAACTAAGTTTTCGGCGAAATTTCATACCTATGTTAAAGTGATTTTTTGCGACTTTTTCCATCCAAAATAGTTTCTAATGCTTATAGAACGTGATTTTGATGCATTTCTGGGCGATTGGGGGTATAAAATTCTAGGCCGCTGAAAACGTGAAGTTGGCGGCCTAGCGGCCTAGCGGCGTAACTATGAAAAAGTGATTTTTTGCGACTTTTTCCGTCCAAAATCGTTTCTAATGCATGTAGAATGTGATTCTGATACATTTCTGAGTGATTGGGTGTTTAATATTTTGGGTCGGTGAAAAAACTAAGTTTTCGGCGAAATTTCATACCTATGTTAAAGTGATTTTTTGCGACTTTTTCCATCCAAAATAGTTTCTAATGCTTATAGAACGTGATTCTGATGCATTTCTGGGCGATTGGGAGTATAAAATTCTAGGCCGCTAGGCCGCTGAAAACGTGAAGTTGGCGGCCTAGCGGCCTAGCGGCGTAACGTTGAAAAAGTGATTTTTTGCGACTTTTTCCGTCCAAAATCGTTTCTAATGCATGTAGAATGTGATTCTGATTCATTTCTGAGTGATTGGGTGTTTAATATTTTGGGTCGGTGAAAAAACTAAGTTTTCGGCGAAATTTCATACCTACGTTAAAGTGATTTTTTGCGACTTTTTCCATCCAAAATAGTTTCTAATGCTTATAGAACGTGATTTTGATGCATTTCTGGGCGATTGGGGGTATAAAATTCTAGGCCGCTAGGCCGCTGAAAACGTGAAGTTGGCGGCCTAGCGGCCTAGCGGCGTAACGTTGAAAAGGTGATTTTTTGCGATTTTTTCCGTCCAAAATCGTTTCTAATGCATGTAGAATGTGATTCTGATACATTTCTGAGTGATTGGGTGTTTAATATTTTGGGTCGGTGAAAAAACTAAGTTTTCGGCGAAATTTCATACCTATGTTAAAGTGATTTTTTTGCGACTTTTTCCATCCAAAATAGTTTCTAATGCTTTTAGAACGTGATTTTGATGCATTTCTGGGCGATTGGGAGTATAAATTTCTAGGCCGCTAGGCCGCTGAAAACGTGAAGTTGGCGGCCTAGCGGCCTTGCGGCCTAGCGGCGTAACTATGAAAAAGTGAATTTTTGCGACTTTTTCCGTCCAAAATCGTTTCTAATGCATGTAGAATGTGATTCTGATACATTTCTGGGCGATTGGGGGTATAAAATTCTAGGCCGCTAGGCCGCTGAAAACGTGAAGTTGGCGGCCTAGCGGCGTAACTATGAAATAGTGATTTTTTGCGATTTTTTCCGTCCAAAATCGTTTCTAATGCATGTAGAATGTGATTCTGATTCATTTCTGAGTGATTGGGTGTTTAATATTTTGGGTCGGTGAAAAAACTAAGTTTTCGGCGAAATTGCATACCTATGTTAAAGTGATTTTTTTGCGAGTTTTTCCATCCAAAATAGTTTCTAATGCTTTTAGAACGTGATTTTGATGCATTTCTGGGCGATTGGGAGTATAAAAGTCTAGGCCGCTAGGCCGCTGAAAACGTGAAGTTGGCGGCCTAGCGGCCTAGCGGCGTAACTATGAAAAAGTGAATTTTTGCGACTTTTTCCGTCCAAAATCGTTTCTAATGCATGTAGAATGTGATTCTGATACATTTCTGAGTGATTGGGTGTTTAATATTTTTGGTCGGTGAAAAAACTAAGTTTTCGGCGAAATTTCATACCTATGTTAAAGTGATTTTTTGCGACTTTTTCCATCCAAAATAGTTTCTAATGCTTATAGAACGTGATTCTGATGCATTTCTGGGCGATTGGGAGTATAAAATTCTAGACCGCTAGGCCGCTGAAAACGTGAAGTTGGCGGCCTAGCGGCCTAGCGGCGTAACTATGAAAAAGTGAATTTTTGCGACTTTTTCCGTCCAAAATCGTTTCTAATGCATGTAGAATGTGATTCTGATTCATTTCTGAGTGATTGGGTGTTTAATATTTTGGGTCGGTGAAAAAACTAAGTTTTCGGCGAAATTTCATACCTACGTTAAAGTGATTTTTTGCGACTTTTTCCAACCAAAATAGTTTCTAATGCTTATAGAACGTGATTTTGATGCATTTCTGGGCGATTGGGGGTATAAAATTCTAGGCCGCTAGGCCGCTGAAAACGTGAAGTTGGCGGCCTAGCGGCCTAGCGGCGTAACGTTGAAAAAGTGATTTTTTTGCGATTTTTTCCGTCCAAAATCGTTTCTAATGCATGTAGAATGTGATTCTGATACATTTCTGAGTGATTGGGTGTTTAATATTTTTGGTCGGTGAAAAAACTAAGTTTTCGGCGAAATTTCATACCTATGTTAAAGTGATTTTTTTGCGACTTTTTCCGTCCAAAATAGTTTCTAATGCTTTTAGAACGTGATTTTGATGCATTTCTGGGCGATTGGGAGTATAAAATTCTAGGCCGCTAGGCCGCTGAAAACGTGAAGTTGGCGGCCTAGCGGCCTAGCGGCGTAACTATGAAAAAGTGAATTTTTGCGACTTTTTCCGTCCAAAATCGTTTCTAATGCATGTAGAATGTGATTCTGATACATTTCTGGGCGATTGGGGTATAAAATTCTAGGCCGCTAGGCCGCTGAAAACGTGAAGTAGGCGGCCTAGCGGCCTAGCGGCGTAACTATGAAAAAGTGATTTTTTGCGATTTTTTCCGTCCAAAATCGTTTCTAATGCATGTAGAATGTGATTCTGATACATTTCTGAGTGATTGGGTGTTTAATAGTTTGGGTCGGTGAAAAAACTAAGTTTTCGGCGAAATTTCATACCTATGTTAAAGTGATTTTTTTGCGACTTTTTCCATCCAAAATAGTTTCTAATGCTTTTAGAACGTGATTTTGATGCATTTCTGGGCGATTGGGAGTATAAAATTCTAGGCCGCTAGGCCGCTGAAAACGTGAAGTTGGCGGCCTAGCGGCCTAGCGGTGTAACTATGAAAAAGTGAATTTTTGCGACTTTTTCCGTCCAAAATCGTTTCTAATGCATGTAGAATGTGATTCTGATACATTTCTGAGTGATTGGGTGTTTAATATTTTGGGTCGATGAAAAAACTAAGTTTTCGGCGAAATTTCATACCTATGTTAAAGTGATTTTTTGCGACTTTTTCCATCCAAAATAGTTTCTAATGCTTATAGAACGTGATTCTGATGCATTTCTGGGCGATTGGGAGTATAAAATTCTAGACCGCTAGGCCGCTGAAAACGTGAAGTTGGCGGCCTAGCGGCCTAGCGGCGTAACTATGAAAAAGTGAATTTTTGCGACTTTTTCCGTCCAAAATCGTTTCTAATGCATGTAGAATGTGATTCTGATTCATTTCTGAGTGATTGGGTGTTTAATATTTTGTGTCGGTGAAAAAACTAAGTTTTCGGCGAAATTTCATACCTACGTTAAAGTGATTTTTTGCGACTTTTTCCATCCAAAATAGTTTCTAATGCTTATAGAACGTGATTTTGATGCATTTCTGGGCGATTGGGGGTATACAATTCTAGGCCGCTAGGCCGCTGAAAACGTGAAGTTGGCGGCCTAGCGGCCTAGCGGCGTAACTATGAAAAAGTGATTTTTGCGACTTTTTCCGTCCAAAATCGTTTCTAATGCATGTAGAATGTGATTCTGATACATTTCTGAGTGATTGGGTGTTTAATATTTTGGGTCGGTGAAAAAACTAAGTTTTCGGCGAAATTTCATACCTATGTTAAAGTGATTTTTTGCGACTTTTTCCATCCAAAATAGTTTCTAATGCTTATAGAACGTGATTCTGATGCATTTCTGGGCGATTGGGAGTATAAAATTCTAGGCCGCTAGGCCGCTGAAAACGTGAAGTTGGCGGCCTAGCGGCGTAACTATGAAAAAGTGATTTTTTGCGACTTTTTCCGTCCAAAATCGTTTCTAATGCATGTAGAATGTGATTCTGATACATTTCTGAGTGATTGGGTGTTTAATATTTTGGGTCGGTGAAAAAACTAAGTTTTCGGCGAAATTTCATACCTATGTTAAAGTGATTTTTTGCGACTTTTTCCATCCAAAATAGTTTCTAATGCTTATAGAACGTGATTTTGATGCATTTCTGGGCGATTGGGAGTATAAAATTCTAGGCCGCTAGGCCGCCAGGCCGCCAACTTCACGCCGCTAGGCCGCTAGGCCGCCAGGCCGCCAACTTCACGCCGCCAGGCCGCTAGGCCGCCAACTTCACGCCGCCAGGCCGCTAGGCCGCTAGGCCGCCAACTTCACACACATATGCATATACCTAATTATTACTGATATAACTTTGTGGAAAACAGGTTAGTACTGGTTAGAATACAATCCAGGCAACTGGTCAGGCGAACGGCCGACGTACATAAAACGCTTATCATTGAAAACGCCGTTAAACCATCGAAGCTCAAGTATGGATTCTACAATACTCGAGTGGGCACATATAAATGATATCCTCCAGAAATTTTACAGCAATATTATAAGAATAATATAATTAAAAAACATATTCGTCCGCTAGTTTCATTTATTTTCTTAGTGTACACGTGTACGCAAATATTGCGGCCGCTGTTGTCCAATGGTAAAGGTCTGTCACTAGTAACCTCACAAGCAACTCACCGCTATGAGCTAGTTCGATTCCCATCTAGACCGGAAAAAAGATCTATGAAGAAGAGGTCCAGCTGGATTATGTAAGGTCGATGGTTCTTCCCAGGTGACGGCAGGAGCCTTCCTCCGCCGTTAAAGCTGGAAAGGTCGATAAATGACCCTGATTGTTGATGCGAAGTTAAACCCTAGAGAAAAAGTACGGAAATATGAAGGTGCATTTTCTATGACTTGGTAAAGACATAATTTATGGTATTAAATTACTTACATTCACGACACGTGTAACTTTCTGTCTTGTAGCCCAAGTTATATCTACAAAAGGTTGGTTGTGTTGTATCAGTATTACCAACACACTGAACAGCTGGAAATAATAACAATAAAAGTATAATAACCATATTTCTTCCTTAAAACATACACACAAAACATGAAATCATATATCACAGCGGGTTTTAATTTATGAAAGCCGACGAATAACAATGTATAATATGTACATGGCACTATTTGTCAGTCTTGTTTACCGCCGTAGTAAGAGACCGGTAGAAAGCTGTAATAAGTATGCATGGTTCGGCAACCCTCCCCAAAAAAAATGTGATAAGAGATGCTCATTTATATGTGTTATTGAGAGGGTATGTGACGCATGGAGAGGTGTGGACAAGATAAAAAGTCGTTTGTCAAAATATGAGGAACCATTTTTACCTGTACAAATAATCGATTATACAAAGCATAATAAAGTTTATATGCTTACGAGAAGTCACAAATATTTCAGCTAAAAATTTGCTTTATGCTCGTGCATCCGAAATTTTTAACAGTGGGTAGGTAGGAATAATTTTGTTAACACTGTATGTTTGTAATGAAAACTGAACGATTGTGTTAAGTAAAGGCAAAACTATTTTAGGTCGAGAGAATTCGGTCGCGTAACAACAACTTAATATTTTTAAACAATGAATTTGATATTTTCGTCTTGATTATACAGGGTCGCGGCTATGGTTTAGTGGTTAATAATGCGCTGGATGTGATTAACGGTGAACCGGGTTCGAATCTCTGTCGCGGCACGTCATACCGTTTTATGAAACATTGACACAATTTAAATGTGGAATCTACTGTTCCTAAATTTATTTTTAGACATTATACAGCAATGACCAGATAACTTGGCTATATCATGTTTATATAATTTCTTTCATAGAAAATGAGACTTTTTATTCCAAATATAATGACGATCGCAAGTGACTATTTTACTATCGTGTCACGAGGCACTACATGCGTTTGTAAATCCAAGTGAATGGAGTTGTGGGATATAAATTATTTTGTTGTTGAAACAGAATAAATCGTATACATATATTTGGTTGGGGCCGAGATGGAGAAAGTTTATCCGGAGGCTTGCCCATTTTTAACTAGTTCTAAGCCTCACCGCATAAACTCGAGTTAAATCCCAGTTAAACTGTTTAACTGGACGCCAACCATGCATACTCTGTATGCAGAACCCTTGCTTCAGCTTTGGATGATGTTTTATCAATGTTTCATGCAATTTGTCAGCATTTCAAACAAAATAAAAATTTCGGTGTCAGACCCTATCAATACACAATGAAAGAACCCCTTTCAGAAAAGCCCAAACCAATAGAATGAGCATAAAATACAAATGATCTGTAAAGTTATATAGAAAGAAATCGTGAGAATGACTTACATTACAAAATTATATACTGTAAGGGGTGGTTTTCAACGCTGAAAATTACTCTTCAAAGACTGATAATTTTTTAATGATGGTCAACTTTTACCCGTAATAGCGTCTTTTTTTAAAAGTATGGGTCAATTATAACGTTGAAAATTGTTCAATAATCCGATGAAAAGGGGTCAAAATTGTATGCTACACCGACTCCTTGTGGAAGGGTAGATTAGTACTGGTTAGAATACAGTCCAGGGGGACCAATCACCGTAGAGAACTGAACTTTTGTTGGAAAACAGGGTAAACACTACTGAAATAAATAAACCTGATTATACAATCGTACTTACAGTCTGAAATAGTGGAGTAGCAGTCGAAGTCTTGCGTACATTAGTGTCCAATTAACTTTGTGTCTGTTGATATACAGGATCCAAGCTCAGTACTGTACGTCTGTGTACTAGTACAATCATACTTGTTTGTTGTGCTTAGACACGTTAATCTGGACTGACAAATAATATCCGCGGAACTTGATTCGGTTCTTTTTGCCATAGGCTCTGAAATGTCAATAGCTGCAGTTACTGACATGCAATTTTTAAATCAATCGCATCAGTATAACCCCAAAATGTTTGTTCATGAACTTTACGGACGACCCTCATAATTATAGACTAATGTGGTAACGTGCGCACTGCATTGTTACATAACACAGAAATTCACAAGACTATGCGAAACAATAATCGCTTTTGCTCTGTTCTTAACACTGAACAATATTTTACCGATCATATTGACAGTAATGGTATGTATTTCTGTTGCATGTTGTCAATATTCTTAGATTTATCATAGCATTTAGTTGAGTAAAAAAAATGAACTTACTGCAAGTGGAACTGTCTTCAATAAAGTTATCCATGCACACACATATTCCCTTGTCACAGTCACTGTATTCTTTATAGCATTTGGAATTGTCTGTGCTACATTGGTATGATTTTGAACATGCCTCGTCTAACAGACATAAAATGGCAAATGAGTAATCAGTAAATGTTCAAACATAAAAATACAATAAACCCACAAATGTGACGAAGAAGCTTTTCATAATCATTCAGCAAATGTAACAAAACAATATTTAAAGAGTTCGTCTCTATGCTTTTGTTTTTACCTGTCAAATAGTTAGTTATACTTCATGAACTATTCATAAAGTATGCAACAATTCATGTTTTCATGAATTAAATTCGAAGGGTTATTAAATCTTTCTCAAAATCAGATGCTCATTTTGTTGCATGACTGAACGTAGTTTCGTTAATATCTTTCGAGCCAATGGCTTCGACACAAACGTCTTCCAAGGGAAATATATCTTAGACACGATGTGGATTCTTCATCATTGAATCAACTTTAGTATAATGATTTAACAAAGTGATTAGACCTATACAAATGCTTGCTTCTAGATACATTCTCATTGGAAATGGGGTAAGCAGGAGATTTTTTTGCCCTTGAAAGCGCGCGGAATAATAGAAAAAGTGCGAAAATGTATGTACCGTTAATCGGGCCAAAAAAACTAGAGTTGCTGGAAAGATTTTGGTAGGTCGGTTAACCAGAAATAAACAATTGGTCACGCTACATTTATGTCATACATACAATGTGACAACAATTTAAAGATAGCAATGCATATCTTAATAACATACCTGCATGAGAAATATTCGCATACATAGTATAGTCCGACAACGACCTGTAAATGATCAAAGCTCAGCTAAGTCCATTTTGTAGGGTGATTGGCATATCGGAACGTTTCGGTGGTTTCCGTAATATATAAATATCAGTTATTTGACCAACATTGCTGAGACTATTTGCGTAGCTCAGTTGGTAAAGACGCCAAGTATTTCATTTAATTTAATTTCATGTGATTTCATGCAATTTCCATTTCAATTACTCCTTCATTAGCAGTATCTGTACTGGAGCCACTGTCAGAATCTAATAATTTGCTTCGTTATATTAAGTTATAACATGGCATCGTCTGCGTACTTAGGAAAATCCTTTGAACAGAATTTGATTTTGATTGCATATAATACATATACCCTTCTTAACATAAATGCACCGAAATCACGAGCAATGCATAATTTGAAAAAAAAATAATGGCAAGTTTAGGATACGAACCAACACAATACAATTTAATAATGTTACTATAGTGCGGTGCACTGATTTCAGGACCACGTAGGCCTCTTGCAGTGGCCTATAAATGTAAGAGGTCGACAGTGGCCTACAAATGTAAGGTCGTGTTTAGTAATGTACTTGGTCTTTGTATTACTTATCCTATTTTAAAGAATGGAACAGTCCATGACCTTTCGTCACGACTCACTGCTCGATTTCTATTTTATAGTGTTTATAGTAAGGCATCAAATACACCATTTGTTTACTTGTTAATTTACTGAATTATATGATCTTCATGAAATCATTCTTTTATAATTTGTCAAATAATTCGTGAATAAAAATTCAGTTCGATCTTATTTTAACTAGTGTTTAATATCGCATTATATGTCAGGGTCGCTTGTCGAGTTTTCTTGTGAAGATCTCTGACTTGTAATCACTAGCCTCTCTCTCTCTCCACACGCGCACATCTGTGGAAGCCGTCCCACCAACAACCAGGGTTATTGGATGACCTTCCAGCTTTAACGACGGGCGTATACTTGGGTAGAACCACAAAGTCAAACTTCTATCAAATAATAGAAATACACTGTACTTAGTATATAATATTTTGGACTTGAATAATTTATGCTGAATCTTCTCAGATAAGAAGTTGATATCATGTTTTATGTTTTACATGTATTGTATTGTTTGACTATAAATTGTATGTATACAATTTAAGGTTAATAAAATATATGTTATGTTATGTATGCCACACTGTTTCTTAGGTATCCTTCCCATGGAAGACAGACTGATAGTTAATCTGTACAAAAAACACCATAACAATCTATGGTATCTAGTCATACTAAGATACTAACAACATTAATAGAACACTCACTTGTTTTATACATGTATACAATACTATACCATGATAGGGGCCTAGGTAGATATTTTAGATAGGTAGATATCAATATTTCAAAATATTATTTTTGATTTGAACTTTTTGTAATAATTATTAAATAGATGCAGTCATTAACTATACATAATTAATTAATATGAACCTTTGTTCAAAAGCTTAATAACTTAATTTGACATTTACTATAAAAGCCCCACATACCTGTCATCTTGTAAAGTTTGTAATTCCTGGAATCCTCTACGAACTTAATTTTCTCCAATCCTCTTTAACATGTTGGTTAGTGCACTTTCTGAACATTAATCAAAGCACTGAGAGTACTGCCAGCAGCGAAAGTTAAAATGTGATCGATAAAACTTGATAGATGTGCATTAGATGATACCAACTCTAGGCCACAATGCTAGAAACCCAAATGTATATATTGTTTGGACTAATAGTTTCCTCAACAAGAAGAGTCAGTTTTTGCACTTGTTATGCTCCTAATTCTGTTGATAGTAAACTCATCCCTCCACTTCCTGCTTACAGTAAAAGCACACCTGACTTAGTATTCATCCTTAAGAAGGGTTTACACTTTAGAATAGTATATGGGGCGGTTTACGTCCAAACACACGGGCGCCATCTTGGATTTTATTTATAGTAGCTAATTTGCCCAAGATCATAGACCAAGTATACTAAAAATGGCTTATTACAGTATACATTGTTTATAATACAATTGTGGTCAAACCCTCCCTTGTAGAAATAACTGTTTATGCCTATACTGCACAGTCCTGGCCATGCATATTGACGATTCTTTGACAAACACAACAACAAACAAAACATCATTTAAAACGTATAATATAAATCATAGACAGGTTAGTAATAATAAAAACGTTAACATTATTACTCAAAAGGGATGTACACTATAATGATTATATCCAGCATTAAAAACTGATACAATTAAATTGATAAAACATACTACTGTAATAAACATTATTTGCGTAGAACTTTAATATAGATACAAGTACTATGCTATACAGAACTTACACTGTATACAATTAAAGTAATTTTTAAAGGATTTTTGTCTTTTGTCGGCCAGCTGCTGCTGGCACCAGTTCCAGAATTCAAAAATTTCCTAAATGAATTTCAAGCTACTGTAATAAGTCTGAATTGTGTAACCGAGCACCAAGTTCTTCAAGGATGATTTTACGGTCAAGTATACGGAAAGAAGGTACCTTAAATACAATTTCTGTACGGTTATGTTCAAATAATAAATATATTCACACATACAAATATCTTATTTTACAAATATTTCATTGCTTGAAAACATAACATGTTTTATAGCAAAAGCAAACATAATTACAAGAGAATGCATGTATTTTCTGAAGAGCACATGGTGTTAAAGTGCGAATCAAAAATGTAAAACATAACTTAGTTTTTAATCAAAATTGCATATACGACTGTCGAGACCTACTTTTTGCCCTGCCGGACAAATGCAAATAATTGATCAACATAACAAGTATGTGATATTTCGGTTAATTTGAATTAAAATACAATTATAACATTTAAGCATATTTTGAATGATAAATATATCTTTAAAATATACTTGCATATGTTTGGTTGCTATAATCTCGAAGTCTTTATAAGCCAGTGGGTAGTAATGCACGCATGACGAATTTATTTTAAATATGATTTCTTCAATAAGTTTTCAATAATATTTTTAGTAATGTAACCCGGAAGAAACAAAATCATTTGATTGGCTTGCGAGAAGTGAAATTCGCTACCTGAATGATCCCACCAAACCACACTCTGAGTAAAACCTTATAGAATATGAATTTTCCAAGTTTTGACGTGAATTATATATCGTTCATGTTTGTTGCAATGTATTTTATAGTGATAAGTATTAAGTTGAATTTAATCCATAGCGGACAAATTAGCAATACTGAGTGTGTCAACGGTACATAGAGTCGTTATTTTCGTAAAGATATATTAAACAGAGGGTATTATTGGTTTTAATGATATCATAAAGTTTAACGCCATACGTTCCATTTTTGGTATTTATTTTGGCCATCTAAAATGTTACAAAACACCATATTAATAAAAATAACCTGTATAAATACAAATATTCACATTATTACATTATGTTCTCTCATACGGCTCGTACCAATATTTGCATCAAAACACAGCATATTATCTATCTTGTAAAATGTGATCAACTACTCCGTGAATACACATACAATTTTTAATCTTATGACAATGTTTATTTCATTCTGTAAATCCTTTTCATCATAACATGTCTTGATCATTTGTATGACCTCGGTAAAGAGTGAATATAATGGTGGAGATCTGCTTCGTTGCAGCATAGAAACATTGAAGTCCATCCCATTAATGGAGAAAAGCAATTCTGCAAAGAATTCGTATTCCAAGAGATGAATCAAATTCGCTTGCAGTAAACGCTGAAAGTCCAAGGATAGGTCTGCTATCAATGATGAGGCAAGTCTACCAATAGATCTGGAGTTATTCTCTATTGTTGTAATTACAAAAAATGTCTACTTAACATGAAAATAAAGAAAAGTCTACCAAGAGTTAGAAGAACAGGTTATATAACTACATGGTACATGAACTCATAAATGAACTATCCCTGACAAATTACCAAATTGATAGATAAAATGTCGATGCAACAACATAACGTAAATCATGGCTTACACTTTTGCGAACTGCCGTTGCAGAATATCTATGACCTGTTATGAAATCACTTATCGGACTGGTTGGATAATATTATCTACAAATAAAGACACACAGAGTTGAGAATGTAACAAAACTCTGCATTTTAATATTTTACATCGATTTTAATTGCTTTCAGCAAAATATGCTAATATACGTAAAACGTGGTATTTCAATGATTCAGATAAAAAATTGTTTTGAATTAGTGAAATTGTGTGCCGTCTTCTCGTTTGTTTTATTTTCCAACTTCCGCTTTTCAGTGGATACGGTTTTCATTCACGGTTTATTGATTAAGCTTGCCAAAACCCCGTAAAAAACAGAATATCACGATGAAATTGATCAGTAATTAAAGCTCGTTACCGGTGAATAGATGAATAAGATAACATCCAATAATATAGAAATGCAATCATTTAAATGATGTGATTTAATGATATTGCCTTCTTTCTAAACATCCCGCATTTTAGGAAATCATTGCGCAGTTTGATTGTAGACATTTATCGTCAAACATGCCTTTTTCATTGTGTGTTTAGTTGTTGGTATTTTATTTGCGGGTAAGTTGACAAGCTTCTATACTTGCTTGTTGGGTTTTAAATTAATCATCATTGTATATAGGGTATGCTGACTAGTGAAGGTGGTCTCAGAACACGGTCGTAAAAATAGGAACAGTTTTATTCCACAGTGTTCTAGATCGGTGTTCGGAAAATATTTGACAAATTACTTTATTTGAAATTTGTTTTGAAAAGCAAATATGTATTAACTTGATTCTATTTGATTGCCAGACATTGAATGTAATGCCATTTTAATGCGAACTATGCTTTGCTTAACATGATAAACATTTCATAGTTTATACAACTTCTACATTAAATCCAAAACTTTCTAGAAATACTTGAATTCCTTTCATTCCAAGAATGTGTCAATGAAAAATAATTCATGTCCTATTCTACATAATTTATGAAACAGGTTAACAAAGTAAACAGAGATCAACAAGGTGAACAATGTTAACCTGTTTCACCGTGTTATTCCGTTTTCACCTTGCCACTCTTTTTTTCATTCTATTAACCTTTGTTTATCTCGTGTTAATTCTTTTTCGTCTTGTTAATAATCTTTATTCAACTTGTGTATCTTTATTCGCAATGTTAACATTTGTTCACCTCGTTAAATTCCATTCGACTTTATTCCGGTGTGTGACAGTCTGCGACCCATATAAGGAACTTAGATAAATTGAAACTGAGTTCAAGTCAGCTGTGATAAATTATCTTACCAATGTATATCGTATAAAAGATACAAAACTTGAGAAAAATAATGTAGAAATGAATTAAGAATAAGCAGGGAAATAACCGACGAGACAGACGGACGGACTCAGAATTACACCAAACAGTCAACCCTATGTTGGCGATCAACTCGAATAAAAGTCACCTTGTAAATGAAGGCAATTCTTTTAAAAAACAACTATTTTTAACAAAAGGACGAACGAAACCGCATTCCATAATGAATGTAACCTTTTGTTTCATCGTATTTTTTTATAAATTGCTTTAGTAGTCTAAAACAGATTGCTGCCACATTGTCTGATGGTACGCTCTTCTAATGTTTTTTAAAATTATTTTCCGCTTATGCTTTATAGTCTGATAAAGATTTTGTACGTAACGAAAATGTAAAGATGAACACTTTGTGACTACGTACAACTATGCTCTTTAGATGATAGGAGGAAAATGCCCCCTCTTTTACAATATCCCTCTCAGGGGTATATTTGTTCAAGGTGTATGTACAAAGTGATGTAAATGATCTTAAAGAAAGCATTTCATTTACTCTTTCAAACTGAAAAACTGTCCATAATTAATGCAACTGATATGAATCAGATAACAAGTAGATTATTGACAAAGATTTAGCATTTTGTATTCATTCTGGGAAATTCCTTCACATAATACATTTTTTTCTCGCTCAATTCAAACCTCAATATAATAACCATAATACACCTTTGCTACCATACTTTAAACATCATTATCGCACGAAATTTCTTATTTCGGTTGAGTTAGTCCTTGATCCTTGAAACCAACAAATGTTATTTTTAGATAACAGAAGTCAACATGCATAAAAATGATAGTTTTCTATGCTTACCAACAACAACTCAACTTTGTTTTGTTAAACTATAATCATATGAACATATACAATGTAATTTACATATAGGTAACATGTTATTATGCAATGATGTATATGTAAGATACACAACATGATTGTGATGTTTTATGTGAGTATTATGTAAGAATATATCGAGAAAATATTGAGATAATGAAGATTGTTTCGTAGCCGTGGAAAGTATGCGTTCTCGTATTCTTATGATCAAATGAGCACTTCTCTTGGTCGGAGGGGGTATCGTCTACCATAGCAAACCATATTGAATATGGCGAAAAGGTTGTTGTAAGCCATCTGTCTGAAGCCGTGGACTGTTTATATGGCGGCACAAGGGACTACCCTTCACAACGTTACTGAAGCCCTTGCTATGAACCACAGTTATCACCAGAGCCTGAAAGAAAATATTCAAACGGTTCGGTACCGGTAAGGTGACTAGGCGGTTTCACACAGATAAATTGAAACATGCGATACAAATTCCAAGCGCAATGCAACTTTAAGCATTAATTATATAGTAGAAAAAGCAATGGTCATTGTGCTTAGCAAACTTTGTGTTGTATACTTTTACCAATATATACTGGATATACTTCTATCAATATATGTTAATATCAGTTTAGAATGAATGTATTGTTAAAATGAAACACTTTAATTTTCATTTATATTTAAGGTAACATTAGGAAAACCTATGGCTTATGTGATGTCGGCTACTGGGGCGAAAATTGTCAACAGCAATGTGCAGAAGGTTGCAAATACAGTTCAGGTTGTGATGAGGCTGATGGGACTTGTTCAGAGTGCATTGATACATTTTATAGACCTAATTGTGACAAAACATGTCCCGAGAATTGCATGCGATGTGACCGAGAGAGTAGTGAATGTACATTGTGTGAGAATTCATAGTATGACAGATCATGCGATGTGCGATGTCCCAATCATTGTATGTATACCTGTGATATCAACAGTGGAACCTGTAGTAGATGTGTAGACGGTTATTGGGGAACCCACTGTGAAAAAGAATGTCAACAAAACGCTGAGTGTGCTCAGAGCTGCAACTCTACGGGATCGACTTCAAGTCTTTGTGAAGACGCATGCAAATGTAAATCCTGTGAAGGAAGCACTGGAGAATGTACAGAGTGCTCTGGTGCATTCTGGGGAAATAGATGTGATAGACTTTACCCACAAAATTGTAACAACCGTTGCTACATTTCTAATGGTCAATGCAAAAGTTGCATATCCGGTTTCTGGAGAAACGAGTGTCAATTTAGATGCTCCGGTGAACGTTGTCGAAGGTGCGATTTATATGGAAGATGTGTATCCTGTCAGAGCGGGTACTGGGTAGTGATGGGCAAATCGGCTAAAATTGCCATCCGATTAATCGGCATAATTTGATGAAACAACCGATGCGATTAATCGGACATAATCGGATAATCGGTCAAGATAGTTATTCCTTTAACTTCTTATTTAAGTTTTCTTCTTTACTATATGCTCCAAAGGAGTCAAATAATCAAATATTTAAAACAGTAAGTATGTTATATCTTTATTAAATAATAACAGTTGTATTGCAAAACATCTATGTACATGAAAACAATATTACAAAATTATTATCTTAAACACAGCAATATTTCATCTATAGATATAACTTTTAAATGTCATGTAATTAGGCATTCTTTCTTCCAACTGTATGGTTTGGTTTTTGTTTCATTCTGGTTCTTGATCATGATTTGTACAGCAGGATATGCTCCATGGACATGTGTAGTCAACACACCCTCAGAATTCTAGATGAATTTGATAGAAAAGAAAAACAATATTCCATTAAGTGTGTTTCCAAAAAAGCTATTGACTAATAAAAAATAAACAAATTAAGTGCAAGAGAAGAATTAATTTAATT
Source organism: Lutraria lutraria (assembly GCA_964023205.1). NCBI lineage: Eukaryota > Metazoa > Mollusca > Bivalvia > Venerida > Mactridae > Lutraria > Lutraria lutraria. The sequence continues at coordinate 26,721,649 of OZ026842.1, read as the reverse complement.
TAATATTCTTGACAGTAAAAACAACACAAAATAATTGAAATAAATCATTTGATATGAAAGTTATGTTTGAAAGTAACTTCATTTCGGGTATAACGGTATTCGGATATTACAAAATTTAATTAATTTTGGGTGGTTAAGCATAACTAGGGATGCTATATAACATAGCATACCTGAGATAACTAAATACTGAAACATTCTACGATCATTTTCATAAATAATTGCAAACCTCACTGTCGTACCTTTGTTTAACTAAGTAAGTCTTTTGTCGGTTCTTCACGAATACATGGACTATGTAAAAAAGAGTCACTGTATGAACCAATACACTCTTTGTAGCGCCTTTGCACGGATATTATTGTAAATGATTCAAAGCTCTTCGTCTGCATCTGACTTAGCAGCCATGCTGAATGCTGGTACCCCGTAACCAGACGAGAATCTTAGCATAAATCAAGTAAGCAGGGTACAAAATAAGTTAGAGTAGTTTCCCTTGTTATGAATTGGAGAAATTAACCCAAATATCAGTAAAAAGAGAAAAGTATACTAAAACATGAAAAGGCCGATTATTAATCGACTGGCCGAAATGACGTCGGCGATGTCGCTCTGAAATTTTACAACGACGATTGTTCGATTGTCGGCGATTGTCGGCCCATCACTAGTACTGGGGCAATCAATGTGAAAATGAATGTGGAAATTGTACGTTGTGTAATGGTGAAGGATATTGCTATGTGTGTTCGAAGGGTCACTGGGGCATAAAATGTGAAAATGAATGTGAAGATTGTATCTCGTGTAGTAGAAGTAATGGATATTGTGATCGTTGTGAGAATGGGTACTGGGGCACGAATTGTGAGAATCGATGTACAGGATGTAGGTCCTGCAATACAGATAGCGGATAGTGCAGTCAATGCCTGAATGGTTTCTGGGGTCGATTTTGTGAAAATAAATGTGAAACTTGTTCATCGTGCGAAATAGATAGTGGGGATTGTATTGAGTGCCCAAATGGTAAATGGGGTGACCAATGCGAAAATGAATGTGATAGTTGCGTTTCGTGTGCCAGAAGTAATGGATATTGTAATCCTCGTCAAAATGATTTCTGGGGTCAGCATTGTGAAATTGAATGTGGAAATTGTACTTATTGTAATGTTGTTACCGGACATTGTGGTGCCTGTACGAAAAGTTACTGGGGCGTGAATTTAGAAAATGAGTGTGAAGATTGTGTTTCATGCGCTAGAGGTGATGGAAATTGTGATCGTTGTGAGAATGGGTATTGGGGTCAGCACTGTGAAAATGATTGTAGAAATTGTGCATCGTGTAATGTTATTAATGGGTATTGTAGCAGTTGTATACATGGTTTCTGGGGTCAATATTGTGAAAATAAATGTGAACACTGTTCATCATGTGATATAGTTAGTGGGAAGTGTGTTGAATGTCCCGATGGCAAATGGGGTGACATTTGCGAAAATGTATGCGAAGGTTGCATTTCGTGCGACATTGGAAATGGATTCTGCGATAGTTGTCAGGTTGGATATTGAGGTCAGCGCTGTGAAAACGAATGCCGATATTGTACAGTGTGTAATGTTGTTAATGGGTATTGTTATTTGTGTGCAAAGCATTACTGGGACCTGAATTGCGAACATGAATGTGAGGGTTGCGTTTCGTGTGATAGAGGTAATGGGTATTGCAATCATTGTCAGAATGGTTACTGGGGGTAGCACTGTGAACATCAATGTGTTGATTGCGTTTCATGTGATATAAACACTGGGGTGTGTTCACGATGTCCAAATGGGTACTGGGGCAGCCAATGTGAAAATCAATGTACGGATTGCTTGACATGTGATATAAATACAGGATTCTGTACCCGATGTATGTCCGGTTACTGGGGTCAGCAATGCGAACACCAGTGTGAAGAGTGTGCCGAATGTACTATATATAATGGAGAATGTACTTTGTGTCGAGATGGATATTGGGGTGAACAATGTGAATATCGCTGTGAAGAGTGTGTTACTTGTGATAAATATTACGGATATTGTATATTGTGTAAATCTGGGTATTGGGGTCAGAAATGTGAAAACAGTTGTCCTGAAGAATGTTCATGTTGTTCCATTCACGGTACTTGCAGGGCTTGTCAACTGACTGATTATGGTACGTATTTCGTGGAGACATAAATGCAAGGATTTTGATTTTTAAAAAGAGATGCCTTATCTCTGCATTTAAATTCGTGGGGATTTGATTCCGCGAAATTTAATCCCCAACGAAAATTAATGATTTCCACAGTATGTAACTGTGATGTATTTAGTAATTGTTTAGAATGGAGCAGTTCTAACACAGTTGTATATTTAATGAAAACAGTTGTCAAAAACGCATTTCGCACATTTTCGATTCGATCGCTTTTTAAAGCATATGCTATAAGTCGATTTAAAGTTAAATGAGAACCGTTGTAAAATTTACACTTTTCCGAGGTAGATCAGGTTATTTACCGGTTGAAATGACTTTATATTGTAATACATAAACAGAACACTATCGTAATGCGCTGTGGCTGAGAGGTAAAGGCTATGATTTTTTTTATTCGTAGCGGCCATGAGTTCAAAACTGCCAAAATGCTTTTTTTATTAACATATTTAATATTCGAAATTGCAATTTCTTTCCGACTTTCAAGAATTAATATCTTGTTTCATATACACAATAATGTGTACTATAACATATACACGCAGTATGCAGTAGAGAAGGAGACTGTTTACTGTTATTAAACACTTCTTGCGACGAGGAGAAAGACACGGCGAGTGAATGCAATGATGCGTGTTGAATTTACTTGTTTGAATTGTTTTGAAACGATATAATAAAATAATGAAGAAATAAGCAATACAAAATAAAAGGATTTAAAATAATCAAAAGAAAAACAAACATACAAAATATAGTTATAAAATGACATTAACTAGGTTCGAACCAATGGTTAAAATGATGTGTATCTCAAAATCATCAGCATTAACCTTTACGCTATTGAGGCAATCGTAATTATGTTTTCTCTATCTTATCTATATAACGGTTACCGGGTTTACCTGTTACACCTATATATCGAAATGAGACTAATCCCTCATTAGCATGCAAATTTAAATCGACTATATTATTCATTGACACGTATCGTTGTATATAAACACAAAATATATCAATCGTATCTCTTTACAAACAAACCCAACATTTCATTGAATAGGGAATGCAACCGGAAGTGATATGGAAGCATCAGACGTAACAGTGACCAATGACAAGATGTCTACAATATCGTATATCAGTATTGCAATGTCTGCTTTCAGCATTATTCTCTGTATAATTGGCGATACAATGATTATATATGTAGTCAGGTAATTACTATAATCATTTTGTGAAAATATTCATAACAAATGACATGACTCTAGACCATCGATTTGCAATTAACAGTACTTCCGGTTGAAATATCACCGAACATACTTTTTTTGCTCCATGAAAAATCTTCTTTATATGGATTGATTATACGTTTGTGAAATTTAGATTTTTGATTTCATGTGATATATTAGTCATAATTGCCGATGAGCGATAGTTAAAGGCGCTTTTGAAGTGATTTTCTGACTTTGTTGAGGAATTTGCAAGACGGATACATGTGTCTGAAGATTTGATGATTTTGGAAAGTGATAATTTACTTTGTTCTAACTCTATACTTTTGACACTTGAAGTATAATAATAGAGATATATTGATATCAGTGGATGCGATGGAATGATAAGGTGAATGTTTGACTTTTGTGAACTTTAAACCGACGTCGATTTACTTGTTTACATTTATCTGTTACTATTTATAGTAACGTCGAGACACTTGTTATATTGACCAGTTGTGTTTTGAATTTCACACTGTGTAAACCTGAGTGCGTCACACGATTCGTCACGCTTGACCGATCATCGAAGCAAGAGTGTTTTTGTGCAAGTTTTCGCTCGTGGAAGTAGTGAATATGGAAAATAACAATAAAAGTGGGAGTACGCAAGTTGATACGGAGGCGGAGGCTTATGTAGAGTCGATAATGGCTTCCCAATTGATAACAAAAGTTGATACACCATCTCATAACGGTAGAAAGCGGCACCATTCTGAAACAGATGCCATTGATGTCTGTACTGACTCCTCTATTAAGAAGCCACGAATTTCTGCTAAAGCTAAACGCAATTTATATGGTGATATTCCATTCCCAGCTCCTAAAAATATTACTATGACGTCGGCGGACGTCCATGTTGATGGTAAAGCAACAGTTGAACAATTAATCTCACAGTTGTCTGCAGACATGCATATGTTGTTCTCATCTCTTAGTGAACGTGTAGATAAACTTGAAAAGGGACTTGAGCAAAAAATTGCCAATAAGGTATCTCAAATATTGGACAAGCGAGTAACTACTGAAATGAATAGAATGCGTAAGGATGTCGACAACAGAATGGACACTATTAAAGAATCCATAGTTGATGAGGTCAAGTCAGAACTTGACTTAGTAAACACAAAAATTGAATCTCTTTCGAACAGTGAACGAGTTAATAACCCCACTGATGACATCACATTGAACCTCATAATTAGAGATCTTCCAGAGTCTGAAAATGAAAACACTTCCATCAAAGTAAATAAGTTTATTAAGGATGGTCTCAAGATTCATGGGGTAACATGCAAAGGTGCAGAAAGGAAAGTGTCGAGATCTGCTTCAAAGCCTGGTGTTGTTGTAGCTAAAATGAAATCACATGAGGATAAACGGAAGGTGATGGCAAACAAGGCTTGTCTGAAGTCTAACCAACAGTATTCGAATGTGTTTATCCATCATGACCAATCTCCAGCTGACCGTGTGATGGCCAACAACTTCCGCACTATATTGAACTCAATTAAAAATTGTAATTTGATTGTTCGTGGCTCTCGGGTTATTCGTCGTGAACAGGATAGAATGTTCAATAATCGTCAAAATGACAACAGCAGGAGACGATTTACCTCTTCACGCGATAATACTCAGGGCAATCTAAGAGACAACTATATGCCAAGTGGTGCTAGGAGAGACGCTTCTGTTAGCGAGGAACGTAGCAATGGTAGATATTGCAACAATATTCGAGGACGTGGTGCTAGAAATGAAGGCGGAAGAGGTCGTAATCGTGGCGGCCAGAATAGAAATCATTATTAGCTTACTACAGGGTTTTGGAATGTTAAAGGGTGGAACTTTGATAAGACGTCTGACAATTTTATTTTAAGATCGAGCTGTGTTTTAGACAGTAATTTAGATATATTAGGTCTAGCTGAAACGCATCTTATAGGAAATAATCATTTAAATATTGAAGGTTACAGATGGTTTGGTTTAAACAGGAAGAATATTCATGTCAATGCAAGAACTGGTTCCGGAGGTGTTGGTTTTTTAATTAAAAAATCTGTTTGTGATTTGTTTGATGTGTGTATCATTGATAATAGCTTTGAAGGTATACTTTGGCTAAAGATGTCTCATAAAACAGACAATTTGGTTTTGTTTCCATGTGTGTGCTATTTACCACCACAAAATTCGTCTCGGGCGTTTGATGTTAATGCATTTTATAACCACTTGTTAGCCAATGTATACTCTTACCAAAACGACGGTTTAATATTTGTATGTGGAGATTTTAATAGCCGGACCGGAAATCTTGATGACTATATTCCGGGGGTAGATTCATTGTCTTCTCGAGATGTTATTGATTTTACTACTAATGCATATGGCGAGTTATTCATAGATTTTTTAATTATTACAAATATGTGTATGCTAAATGGTAGGGACAGCACAAATAATGGTTTTACGTCTGTTTCTGTAAAAGGTGCGTCTGTTGTAGATTATTGTATTGTAGGTCATGAAAGTTTTGATTTATTTGCAAATTTTACTGTTAATTTAACATGTGATGTGATTAACAAATGTGGTAATCTTATGCATATTGCCCCGACAAGTATTCCTGACCATTCCTTGTTATCATGGACTGTCAGGTGTGATTGTTCACCACACATGATTGATAATGTGAACTATGTACATGACTCATATGATAAGTTTGATCGTAGGTATTTTAACAGTGATTTTCTTGGCAACGCTGATGTACTTTATAATGTTAATAAGACCTTGGATAAATTAGAGCAAGGTTTGCGTACGCAAAATGATATAGATTCAATTTACGATGAATGGTGTTCTATTATTAAGAATGATATGTATAGTAACATTCCTTTTAAAACTATTTCACCATCAAGTACAACCAGAAAGCACCGTCCTGGTAAACCTTGGTGGAATGACAACCTGACAAATTTATGGGTTGATTTATCCAAAGCAGAACGGAAATGGTTAGGTTGTTTTAACAGAGCAGAGAAATCTCGTTTTAAAGCTGACTATGTTAAATTAAGAAAGAATTTCGATACTGAAGTTCAAAAGGCAAAGCGCCGTCATTGGTATAACTTGCAACTGGAATTATTAAATGACTGTAACGTTGATCGGTCAAAATTTTGGAAATCAATTGGTAAAATTGGTATTAGCCAAAGTAAAAAGAAAACAATTCCTGATGAAGTTATGCTAGATGACGGCTCTATGTCTTCTTGTACACATACAATTTTAGAAAAAATGGAGATCTGATTTTTCATCTCTTTTTAATAATCCCAATATACAATGTATGAATGATCCTAGTAATTTTAATGTTATTGATGACTCCTTGCCATTTAATGAGTGTATATCTATACATGAAGTGAAGAAAGCGGTTGATGCTGCTAATAGTGGTAAAGCCTGTGGTGTTGATGGTATACCATCGGAAGCACTTAAAAATGATACTACTGTAATGTTTTTACATGTCTTATTTAATGTTTGTTTTAGTAATGGTACTATTCCATCTGTGTGGGGAAAATGTGTAATAAACCCAATACCTAAATCTGCAAGTCTTGATGCTAGGAACCCATTATCATATAGAGGGATTTCACTAGCATCTTCTATGTATAAACTATACTGTTATATTTTGAACAACAGATTGTCAAGCTGGGCAGAATCTAATAATATCATCATTGATGAGCAAAATGGTTTTAGACAGAAACGTAGCACTATAGATCAATTATCTACCATTACAAATATTATTGATACTAGGAAGAAAAAGAAACTCTCAACTTTTTGTGCATTTATTGATTTTAGAAAAGCATATGACTATATTCATCGTGACTTACTTTGGAATAAGCTTTTTGATCTGGGCATTAAAGGTAAAATGTTGTCAGCTGTACAATCATTGTACAGTTCTGTATCATCGTGTGTCAGAATAAATGGTTTATGTACTGACTGGTTTGATGTTAAGTCAGGTTTACGTCAGGGATGTATATTATCTCCCCTTTTATTTAATTTGTTTATCAATGACCTTGCACTTTACCTTAAATCGTTTGATATTGGTGTGCAATGTGGAACAGAAAAAATATGTATATTGATGTATGCAGACGATTTACAATGTTTACTTAATGCTGTTAATGATTGGTGTTCTTTGAATAGCATGTCTATTAACAGTAAGAAAAGCCAAATTGTGCATTTTCGTCCTTTGTCTGTGCAAAGAACATCAATTGAATTTTATTTTGGTATTGATAAGTTAGATATAGTTGATATGTATACATACTTAGGACTAGTATTGAGTGAACACTTGGATTATAACATAACAGCAAAATGTGTGGCCCAGAGTGCAAGTCGTGCCCTAGGCCTTATTATAGCCAAATGTAAATCTGTTGGTGGTGTACCGTATGATGTTTATACTCAACTTTATGATTCTATAGTTTGGCCTACTATTAGTTACGGTGCCGCTATTTGGGGTCTTAAGTCTTTTACATGTATAAATGCGGTTCAGAATCGTGCGATGCGTTTCTTTCTTGGTGTCGGGAAATATACACCCAATGCAGCCGTAATTGGAGAAATGGCATGGATTACCCCAAACATAAGACAATGGAAATCTATATCATTATTTTGGTCTCGCCTGTCATGTATGGGCAATACTCGTATAAATAAACGTATTGCACTCTGGGCTAATACTTTAGCTAGTTCATCATGTAAAAATTGGTTTCACACTGTGATTAATATGCTTAATGTCTGTGATTTACCAGAATTCTGTAATATAAATGTTTCTATTCCTAAACATACTTTGGTTGACAAAGTTACATCTGCTCTACTTTTAAAATATAGTCTTAATTGGAATAAATCTATCAATGCTGCCACAGGACCGCCAGGACAAGGAAGCAACAAGTTACGTACCTATAGTTTATTTAAGACTGATTTATGTACGGAAAATTATTGTAAATTGATCATGCCTCCTCGTCACAGGGCAGCCTATAGTAAATTTCGTTGTGGCGTTGCTCCTATACGTATAGAGACTGGTCGATATGAGCGTATTCCGGTAAACAACCGTAAATGCCCTTTCTGTGATAGCATTGAAGATGAGTTCCATGTATTGTTGGATTGTAATTTATATGATGATATTAGACAAAACATGTACACTAAAGCGGTTACCATTAATGATGCCTTTTTACAAATGTCTAGAACTGATAAGCTGATATTTCTTTTTAACAAAGCAGATATGATTAGAATATGTGCCAAAACCTGTTATGATATTTTACAACGAAGAACATTTTTTATTAGTAAATAATGCATCTTATGTATAAAGAGTAGTGTGTTTTATGTTAATAATGATGTATACTTTGTTTTAATATCTGCTTATGTTTTATTTCCATCTAAGAGACTGCTGTTAATCAGTTCATCTACGGTCTGACCGGGGTGATAATTGATATTATAAACTGTTTTTTAATAAGCGCATTAGTGCCTATTTACAAATTTCAATTTCTTAAATCAATTAGTTTTTATCAGACTTTTATAACAACGCATTAACAACAGTCTCTTAGTCTTATTTATGTAAATATTGATATGCAATGTAATTTATGTGATATTGTATATTATAAGTCTCTTATAATTCAATATTGAATGGTTATGTACATTTTAAGTTTTTGTGTATGATTAATATATTTTATGTATGTACATGAATGAGACAAGAATAAAGAATAATATAATGTGCAATCACATACATTGTATTGGTAAAATAACTGTTATTCCTAATTGATATAAATAATAATACGGTCTTTATAATTATATGTTCAGAACCTCTTTTTGTCTATGAAAACTTTTGTCTATTAAAGCAAAACCATTGACAAGTAGTCAAAGTATCAAAGAACAAATGTAATCGGTATCAAGATGACATCTCAGTCTACATAAGATTACAAAACACTTTCATCAGAAAGGAAACGCAACGTATTTATTTAAGCAGTAGTTTTTTATGATACATTTGATTGGTTAGGGTGTGAAGCCGTTTTATAACTAGTACTTGACCCATTTATTCATTGAATGTTGATTGGTCTTTTAGAGGTATCGTGAATGCTCAATTTTTACAATATTGTTTTATTTACAGGAAGACTTACAAATCTAAGGCAGACAGTAATGACCTTAGGATAAACGATGGCTATGAGGCAACACGCCGTCAAACAGGCAACAGTGAACAACTTTACGCCTCACCTGTGTTTGAACAAATTAATTACTTAATATCTAGATAATGAACATTACAAATATGGCTATTCTTTATTGCCACATAGAAGCCAACCATGGAATGACAAACACCAAGACATGTGAAATTCATTACAAACTAATATGTGCAGCAAGACATAATGAATAATGCATTTATACAAGTTTGTATTTAGTGAGAATGTATCATACAAAAAGTGACACATATTTTATCACAAAGGTTGAACATAGTTTGAAAGTGAAAATTGGACATGGACGCAATATTAACAATACATTATTGCTTAGGTACTTAAAATTTGAAACATAGAAACATATTATATCACTGTATTCTTGTTATGTAAATTACTTAATATACAAAATTATCGGAGCAATACAGGAAATAACGCGAAAATCAACGAAAAACACATCACTCCGCTAAGCGGCGCTTTTTGAGCGGTTTCCATGGAAACATAATTTGAATATATCATTTCTACATTAAAGGATGTCCATGCAATCTTTCTTTATTGTACCTTGACGTCTATGAAAATATGAATCCAGCAACCCACCTTAAATATTCTGTCTCAATCGTAGCCAATGTAATAATAATGTACATGTACTTTGTTTTACTTGATTAAAAAACATCATACAGTATTTGAAACCATCACTTGCCTTCTTAAGTATGTTAACTATGTTTAAGATCCTTAATGAATACTTATTCATTAGTTGATCAGTCAATATCCAATGACTCAATAGGCAATAACTGTATAATGCGTACATGCACGTATGTGCGAGATATATATATACGTGTGTTTATGTGTGTAAGGTTGTACGTGTATGTATATAAAATATATGATATAACTCTACTTTTATATATATTGTTATAATATAATAACTTCCAAGTACGACATTTCTTTGCTATCATGTAAATGAAGAAAGAAAACGAAACCGCTATGTTTCACACAAAAATGGTGCACATACGTATGTATATAGTCACTATCATGTTATAGAATATAATGCATTCTTATATATAGATTCTATATATTACATACATTTGTGATAAGTTTAAATATCCTAATATGAACACATGCTATTAAAACTACACATTATTTTTATTTATCCTGCTATACATTATTAAATGTATTTACACTATTCACATTAATATTCTTATCATTTCATTACAACTACATTTTTATTTGAATAAGACTACTACCAGACAGGACCAGTATTGACAAGTTCTTTATTTCATATGCTGTGTTCGAAACACTAATATTAATTTTGTAATCAAATCATGGTTCTGTAGGTCAAAAAGGCAGAACATATCATTAATGTAACATTTCATAACTGCAACAAATCATTATTGTAGCATATAATTACTGTAACACATCATTACTGTAACATTTCATAACTGCAACATATCATTACTGTAGCATATAATTACTGTAACATATCATTACTGTAACATTACATTACTGTAACATTTCATTACTGCAACATTACATTACTGTAACATTTCATTACTGTAACATTTCGTTTTATTCGTACAACTTGTTATTCAGTTAGATGTATCATGTAAACCTATGTATTTCAACATAAAAATATTCTTCAAAATAAATATAAACTAACCGTGTTGTTTCATATTATTTTATTGACTCAATAGACACGCATGAAGTTGAAAACAATATGATAATTTAGTGTTCCATATTTTGTTAAGATTTCAATTATTTTCATAACTTCTATGATATCAAGTTAGTTACCGCTCCATGTTGCAGTGCAACAAAGGCACAGAGTCAACGGAAGTCAGTTTACTATGACATTGCTATCATTTATGGGAGACTACAAATGATTTGTGAAAGCAACAAACCATAGTTGTTTCCCCTCGATCACCACCGAAAATCTTTAAACAATTATGATATCTATCAAGTTATAAATATACTAAAAACAGGGTTATGCTTTCATTGACATCCAAACACGCAGGGAAGAAGGTTACATTGTGTGTGTTACAAAATAGTATTGCCATGCCTATTGGTGAATATACTATCTTATAGGACTACTATTTGTAAAGTTACGCGCTTTAACTGAAACAGTTCATACTTTAACAATTATGATAATTTCGTTCAATGTTATTCTGTACTATAAGTACCAACTAGGTAAACGTAACTATGAAAACTCCAAAAAATCACTAAACTCAGAATTACACAAAATATTCCATGGGTATGTTTAACACATTAAACTACAGTCAAGGTTATATATTTTAAAAATAGCTAAGTATAAAAGAATGTGAAAATCAAAGTAGAAGAAATAAAAAAATATACAGGGATAGATACAAATATCGCGCACGTCAACGAAATTTGATCCAGCACCTGCTAAAATGCCACATTATTTGTCCTACTTGATCAGTGATTCTATATGTAAAATTAAATTAGTGTAGCAATGCAGGGGTTGTTTCCCTTTAATTTATGATGTCAGTCTGGAGTGGTGTCCCTTTAAATCGTTTTTAATAATGCTGAATTTGCTATGTCTTATTATTATAATAGTGTTAATAAAGGTTACTTCGATTAGTTTAGTAATTGTCTGATGATCCATTGGAATATGTTGATGAATTGCTCTCACTGACTAACTTTAAAGGGGCATGCACTGGAACTGAAGCGTCTCGAATATAAATCAAATTGGTATCATTTGAATGCCAAAATCAGTTAATGAAAGTCCTGTAAAATATTTACGAAATGTCCCGCTATTTGACTCAAAATACACATTTCAAGATTTACCAAACCTGCCGATTACGCCTTAGAAAATATTCGTCATTTTCATAACTCGACCCTTTCGGGATCTGTCAAAAGCGGAAAAAATGTCAACAAGCTGTGAAATGGTAAGTATTGCTCATGTCATGTTCATTGTTTGCGACATAAAGCTTATCTATCGATCAATTATAGGTAAATATCATTGTTTTGCTGCTTGAAAGGCAGCGCGCACGCTAAGTTAAATTCTCAGACGAATCGGAAATATCGTTGTCGTCAATAAAAGGCTTGTAAGCCTTTTATTTAAACCGGCATATAAATACCCACGCGTGCGTTATAGGGCTATTTTTGAAGGCACATTCTTCTTTGACTTTTCGGTAATAATTGTTTTTACAAGTGATAAACGCATTTTTGGTGTATAAAACCCAAGACACAGCAGTTCCTGGGCATGCCCCTTTAAGACTATATACTAAGAAAAAGAACGTCTAGGAAGAAATAAATCTCAACTTCCCTATGATATAACTTCCTCAAAATCGTCACAAAACCAAACCTAAAGGTCCACATTATTGACAGTCAGAAACAAATCTACTACAAAGAGTTCATAGTCTAAGAGACTAATCAAATCAACTTCCAGTATAGTCAAAGGATAGGTCGGCTATCAAAGGATGAAGTATGTCAATCAAGAGATCTGGTTTTTTTTCTAACTTGTTAACTACAAGAAATGTCTGCATTCGTCCCTTTTGTTTCATGTTGCGTTTTGTGAAGGCGGTGCGCATTAACGGAACGAGGAGTTATACACCTTCATATAGTCATAGGTTAGTAGAACGGGATCGAATAATGTGACAATTTATTTTTCATTTACAATCACAGGTCAGTTTATTCTGCCTTTGGTTGATAAAAGTAAATCAGTGCTTCTGTGCATACTTGTTTCTCTTACATTGAACACATTAAATTAACGCAATTTTCATTTGAACAGTTTTATTTGCATTAAGTTTTCCCTCACCAATGGATAACAATGATCCGCTAGTCAAGCTCGTTCCCGATAATGATATGAATATGATAATTTCCTATAATATGGACCATACATATATTGAAATTTATGTGATTGGATGACATTGCCTTCCTTCTTAAACGTCTTGAGTGTTTCAGGAAATCATTGCTCAGTTTGATTGAAGACATCAATCGTCAAATATGCATGTTCCACTATGTGTTTTAGTTGTTGGTATTTTGGTTGCGGGTAAGTAGACAATTTGCTATCTATATAAGAAATTAATCATCATACGCTTACTATCTAGATTTGAAATTAATTATCATTGTATATGGGGTACATATGTTGGCCAGTGAAGGTGGTCTCTGAACAGCGACGTTATAAAAAGAACAGCTTAATTTCAAAGTGTTCTCGATCGGTGTTCGAAATATGTTTGATCTACAAGTTTATTTGAAATATGTTTTGAAAGCATATAATTTTTTTATTAAAAACATTTATCGCGATTTTAATGCAAAATATTTTCTTTTTTGTTATACCAAAAACCATTACAGTATAATTTAATCAACATCTACATTAAATGAATTTTTAGATTAATCTACTTCTAGATTAAAATACGAACTTAAACGATTGATGGCTGCATTGTTTATATAATAAAGACAGTAGAATTTCCTGAATTTCTTTGATTTGATAACTTAATTTATTAGAAATTCGATGTAAACATGCCAGTTTATTTGAGGCGAAAACTAATTATTAGCAACCAATTAAGTTGTGTCATGTTAAAGCGATCGTTAATTGATCAACTTCATTTGTTTAGTGAATACTAAACCAGAAATGAATACCAAACTAGCACCTGCATTGCTGTCTGACCGGACGTAATTCCTGAAAATGTCTAGGAGATAATTTCAAGCCTCCTTTCTAATCTTTAATCGACTTCATTTCAGTGTTTGGCTTATTCTTCGCATATAAGCTGCTTGAAACAAAGTTCGAATTAGCTGCGATTTATTAAATATGTCATATATAAATAAAAAAAAAATGAGCAGAAATGCAACGAGACATACACATTTGGAAAATATGAATATGTAGTATATACATATATATAAATTTGACTGACGCTACTGAATTCCATTGTTGATATTACCATTTGGCATCATTTAATTGTTTTGATAGTCTAAAACTCGTTGTTATCTCATTGTCAGGTGGTGAGCTTGTCTGGCGTTCGTCAAATTATTTTCCGCGTATACTTGTACATTTGTGTTCATAAAGAAAACGCAAGGATTATTGATTACTATACAATATTGGTAATTGGTAAATACCAATAAAGTTCCATATACAAATGTATGACACGGTAGATACATCATTAATCTTCAAATTTTCAAAAGAAAAACTATCTATCTTTGGCAGTATAATTGCACTTGTGTAAAATTGGTAAAAGGGTTAACAATTTATGTTCAGACTATGAATTAAAGAAAATGCCTGCTTATCACATTTTATACTAAAATGGAAAATTATTTCGTAAGGGGCCAGTGATGTTCCGTATATGACATTTTTTGAAATAATATTTCCCCGTAAAATGAGTTTAACAAAATTAAACAAATGTGCAACTTGTTCAGTATTTGCAATGATTTGTAACACTATGTATCTACAAGTATTGCTTTCGCTTGTGCTCGATCAACGTTATTTCATTTTGCCGATGTATACCGATACATTTACCAGTTTGCACAGCGGGTGACTAGTATCCATTAAAATACAGATAAATTCTTATATTATGTGTACAACTTTAAGATTGAAAATGCCTTTTTTTCTTAGTATAAGTAAATGTGAAAGTACATTGAAACTAAATTCAAACTTAACCCAGGGACTATACATGTAAAGTATTGTTCCTGCTTCCTTCTAGCAAATTGCTACTACTCAATTAAAGCCAAAGATACTTTTCTGATTATCTCTGAAGATCTAATAAAGCGCGGCCGTCAATTAAAGGAGCATTTATATTCATTGTGCTACTTGATTGTACTTTATATAATATTATTTAGCTTCGAAAGAAACGAATTCTCGGTCTCCGGTACTGATTAATATTTTTGAGTGAAGCCCTTTAAAGGGGCATGCCCTGGAACTGAAACATCTCAAATAACAAACAAATTGGTATCATTTTAATGCCTAAATCAATTAATGAAAGCCCTGTAAAATATTTACAAAACATCCCGCTAGTTTACTCAAAATACACATTTCAAGATTTACAAAACCTGCCGATTTCGGCCTCAGAAATTATTCGTCATTTTCACAACTCGACCCTTTCGGTCTCTGTCAAAACCGAAAATATCGCAAAAAATGTCAACAAACTGAAATGGTAAGTATTTCTCATGTTATGTTCACTTGAAACGCAGCGCACGTGCTCAGTTAAACTCTCAGACGTATCGGAAATATCGTTGTCGTCAATAAAAGGCTGTAAGCCTTTTATTCAAACCGACATACAAATACCGACGATGCGCGTTATAGGGTCATTTTTGAGCTGACATTCTTCTTTGACTTTTCGGTAATAATTGGTTTTACAAGTGACAAACGCATTTTGGTGTACGAAAAAAAAGACACAGCAGTTCCTGGGCATGCCCCTTTTAAAATGCGTTCATTTTCCAAAGATTGTTTGAATGATAAAATGCATTATCACTATTAACACACTTGATGGATATATTAAAGTAGATATAAACTTATGGTTAATATTCCGTGATTACAATGACTGCGATATCTTATCAAGGACGTATATACATAAATAAGTCCTTTTATCTTACCGAACAGTAATCGGATCTTTATGGAAATCTTCCTGGATTGATTTTCGGTTTCATGGTTGTGATAAAATCAGGGATATACCGAATGGTACGAACTGCACGAGTTTGATCGTAGTTTACACAATAACGTCAAGTTTTTATTTCTACATTTTCAATAGTTTTTATTATTTGGCGGTTTGAATGTTATAGGTGATTTTGCATGTGTTTAAGGTTCAAAACTATAATAAAAAAAAATATTTCATCTTTTTATGATATAATGAATATTGGTCAGCACCACTCAAATCAGCATCGTTATCTTATGATGATAATAGTAAAAGATAGAACAAGTTTTTCTTTAAGAATTCATTGTAAGTTTATGTCATGTAATGAGACAGAGTAAACAAATTGAATTAATACATAAAACCAATTCATACACAAAACATAAGATGTAATAAGCCTGAATTTAATGGCTAGAGAAACTGGTCATACATCTTTTGTCAACTTATTATAAAATTGCAGTGCAATGAAAGCTACTATGATAATGAATTCATACCGCACCAAAAACTAAATCAATGTAGAACACGGACATAATACGCTGAGCGAGCATGAATTATTTGCGGACCGAAGTACTGTGGAATCATTAATTTTCGTTGGGTTCAAGTTTCGTGTTTTTTTCTAAAAAGGCTATTTCGTGGGGACATAAATTCGTGGATTTGATTTTTGAAAAGAAATGCCTTATCTCCGCATTTGAATTCGTGGGGATTTGATTTCGTGGATGAGTCCACGAACCACGAAATACACGAAATTAAATCCCCAACGAAAATTAAAGATTTTACAGTACCTCGTTTATTTACACCCATCATGCTAAACTAGTTCTCATTTCATACTGCCGTGCAAGTCTATTAAGTTCAGTTTCCATGAGAAATTTCCGTTTTTGCCGAAATTTACCGATGCAAGTACAGTCTTGCACAGCTGGTGGCGTATACACATTGGACTGCGCATTTCTTAGTTACCAAATGTTATCTGCTTGCAATACTTAAACCAGTATTTTAACATTTTTATATGTCTTGTATGATTGGTATTTCCCAAGTTAAGCATATATTGCTGTTGCAGTATATTTGGACTTCCTAACATATTTGTCTCTCATTAATAGCCTGTCCTTTCTTCTAAAAAAATGTTGTTTTTCTTTTCATTGTACAGTTAAACACCTGGATACCGGACTGCCTGAAATTCGGACAATTTGCCATTTCCCATTTTTCGACTTTTTTATAAAAAGATCTGTGAAAATCGGAATTCTAAGAAAACCGGACTTTTGTCCCAGGCAGGAAGGGTCTGGGTTTGAGGGGTTTAATTCAGATTTCATGCTGTATGCGGTCACAGTTAGAAACAAATCAATAGTGAAGATAATACTAGCGTTTATAGTGTTTCCGTTTTTACAAAATATAACTTAAGAATAACGTTAAAATTACCCAAGCATGTATTTTCCTTCATAGGAGTATTCAAATTGAATGAAATTATATCAATTTTGTATATTCTTATTTTAACGGTCTTAATGTTATACCCGTGGTGTTATTGACTATCGACTTCCTAAACTGTTTACCGTTTCATGTTGCTGTGCACTCTGTACAGCCAACTTTGAATAAACCCACTGTACAAAGTCCATAACAAGTGATTTGAATCAAATATTATATTTGGTTGGTCTTCTATTAACCAATATCGCACGTAATTTACATATTTTTTAACAACGATAACTAATCTGTATAGAGAAATGAATTATACCAATTAGTTTAAAAATAACTTAAAATGTATAATACAGGAAATGAGGCCTCAGATTTATGCAAACGCCCTTCCAAATTCCATAGCCGGAACCCAGCTGACAATTGACCCATTGTTATGAAGAATTGCCAATTAGGGTTTAGAAAGATGATTTTTCAACTTCATCAGGCAGCATTTCCGTATTCACCATAAACCGATGTTGGGTGTATCTGATCTTTTTCTAAAGCAGAAAAAATATAACATTATTTGAAAGCGGACATCGACTGTTTGAATATAAGTTGCTACCTGCTAAAACAACGGTATATTTACAAGTGCAGTACCCTTCCTTCAGACAAAGAAAATGCTTAGTATTGATCAGTATGTATACACATTCGAGGTTGTTGGTAAGTCTTGATATTAAATTGTATGAATCAAACGAGTTTTTAAGTAAACTGGCAATTTTGCTCTTTAAATAGCATAAAGTTAGTCAAACCATGTTTCATGAATTAGTTTATTATGAAGTACCTGCTTTCTAACATTAAGATAATAAGATAAATCGACGAGTAAAATGCACCAATTACTTTTTTTAAACGCATTCGATGTGTCCACACAATAAACCAACACACCCATTTTCTTGCTAAAAGATAAAAGAAAATTTAATGTTGCAAAGCAAATTTGTCCCGTAGATTAGAAAAGAATGTCCCGTAGATTACATTGTAACATCAGGAAAGTTAAATATTTCACTGTGTATGTTTAAAATGTGTTACTGCAGTAAAATGTTGTCCGTACATTAGCAACCATGACTATTATGTCATATTAATGAGAAACAATGCCAATAAAAATATTTTCAGATGACATAATGATAATACATGCATACATACCAGATTTTGCAATTTTGAATTAATAAAATTGTCATAAAAGGTCACGCGATTTCTAGTGATACGTGTACATCTTAATTTGAAAATTGTTCAGGTAATACAATAGTTAACAAGGTAAAAACTCTCAAATATTCATACGTATACAGTAATTGAATGTTAAATCACGTAAATTTGGAAATTATACATGTTTAAACTTCAAAAGATATTTTTAGTCGTCCATGAAATGCACGGTATTGTCGGACAGAGCAAAGATTATTCCAGCTTTTCTTGCTGCTTTTGGTGCTATTATATTGCGAAGAACCTCGACTTTTTCTACCAAAATTCGATCCAACAATGAAGGTCAGCTAAATCTTTTTACAGATTTACCACTTTAGTCTTGAAATTTATACACAAAGACTAATCATCATCACCAACTTCTTAAACACTTGCAATAACGAAGTCGGATGTTTGCGCGCTTACTTTGTCTTCGCCACTATAGTTATATTTATAATAGTCTCAATATCTACTGGTGTGGATTAGATACATCACCCATATTATAGGTTTCCCTATGTCCATAGTTACAACTCTCCGTTCACAGTTGCACTTTACAATAAACCACTGTTGTCCAAAACATGTTTGGCAAGCACAAATATACTCTTTTATGTGTTCATATAGAGAATTACACAAGAGAAGATAGGACAATGTGAATAAATCAGATTTGAACGTATCTGAAAAACATACTTAACTCATAGAAATAAGAAGTGACACTCACGTAAGTGAACGTTAAATAGAAGTGCATTTATTCATTTTTACAAGTGTTTTAAATTCACTTATAACCGGAATATTATTTTATATAAGCATGTGAATAGCATACTTATATGCCTTTTTACAAATATAGAAAATAAAACAGGTTTGTTGTTGGATTACTTTCGTACCAGACTAGGTTTGTATCAATTTCTAATTTACGGGACTTTTTATAATATACGGGACCGTCTCATATTTTTACAGATAAAGGGCGACGACAACTTCAACCGATATATTTTGACATATATTCGAATGCAACCTATATAAGCTTAATGATACACGCCTAAATACTACAAAACAACCCCTAAAAGAATATAAAATGTGTAAATTTCCTCTCGCCAACTTATTTTAAAATATGGCGACGTACACGTGATTTACACCATCGGTTGGGTACAAAATAACTATATTGGATGAAATCGACGATATACCTGTCAAATGGCATGTTAATAATGGGTATATGATGGGTTTCGTCCCGTAAATTAGAATTTTAGGTATAGGTATTATATGAATCACTGACATGACTATAATTCTGAAATGAATGTTATCAAATTGCATTTAAAAGAAACTTTAATACACTAGCTATAACTTGTGAAGACACAACTTGCTCTTAGATAACCACCAGCTGAATTGTAAATGTCCCGTAAATTATAATGCTGTTTTTCCGTTTCAAAAATCTGAAAATCGACTTCTTTCATATCTCTATGATAAAGAAGATTTTCTAAAACTTATGTTTTTCACTTTGTATGTCAAATAACGGATCCAGAAAAGGCGAATTGCAGCTGACTTAATTATATTTGCGATTTCGGGTAAGCGATTTAAGTTTGGACTCGTAAATTAGACAGTATTTGGCGACATGACATATGTATAAGAGATAACCCAAATAAGCAAGAAAAAGAAACATTTTTGTCGTTTTATTTAAACAAGCCATTAAATACTTTAAAAATGAGGTTTCTTTTCTTTCAAATAACATTAAAATCAACACTTAAACATGCAATACATATTGAACAATTCTGTTTAAATAAATTACAAACAGAAATAAAATAAAAAGTTTCATTTTTTTGCTACAGTCACAAACACGAGCGTCACACGTCCTAAGATATCTCAGTTCATCGTGTTTGTATTCATTTTCCAAAAATGGAATGATTTTGAAATCGAGTGCCGGTAATTTATAGTGGTCATGTGTATTGTTTGTCAATTTAACAAACTTCGAAAAATAAAATGAACATTTTTAATGTTGGTTGCGTATTAAAGTGAACTTATGATGCAATTCATAAATCAAGAGAAAAATAGGTGAGTGATCTAACAGAGTCCGTATCATTATAGTCTAATTTTGTTCTCATTTCTGCAAACAATGATCCAAACAAACAATCATTTGTTCACAGTGGTTTGATAATTTGTTGTTCACCCCTTTTGACACGTTAAAGAAATCCTACAATGAACTTGTCTGATCGATCAGAGTTAATTGTCGACTTCAGATAATAGGTGCGAAAATACACGTTCGGATGATTGTGGGGACCTGTTTATCACTTCGGAAAAGCCATGGTATTCGGATAAGACAATTCGGATAATCGAGGTTAATTTAAATTGAAATACGTATATAGAGGGAAATTCGGGACCGAAATATCATTTCTGATAAAACCAGGTTTTCGGATTATTGGGGTTTTACTGTAATTTAATCGAGGAATTAACAATCTTTCAGACCATTTTCCGTCTCATGTTATTTACAAATTGAAGATGCATCCCATTCCGTTTTGATAGCCAATGGGGATGATTTAAGTGAAACCGGTTGGGGTTCATTTAAGAAACAGTTTTTAAAAAGTGATCTAGCATTATATTACAACTATATTGATTTTTTAATAAGAAATAAAGTTAGCAAAGAATCCGGAACATTTTTTCCTATAATTACATACAGCTGGTACCGTGAATTTTAAACGTTACATTATATGTATATATATAGATAAATAGATCTGTATGTACTTTGCATTTTTTTGTAAATTTACATAAATTATATAAATGAGACTTTAGCTAGCATTGGTGAATTGAAACATGAAATATGCACATTAAATTTTATTCATCTATCTAATTCTACAAGGAAACATCAGGAGAATATGGGGGTCATGTGATGTCGGCTACTGGGGAGAGAATTGCAACCAAACATGTGCAGAAGGCTGTGAATATAGTTCTGGATGTAATGGGGTAAATGGAATGTGTTCAGAATGCATTGATAAATTGTATGGAGTTACTTGTGACAAGAAATGTCCCGATAATTGCATGCGATGTGATCGGGAAAGTAGTGAGTGCACATTGTGTGAGAACTCATGGTATGGAAGATCTTGCAATCAGCGATGTCCCAAACATTGCAGATATAACTGTGATATCAACAGTGGAACATGTGGCAATTGTGCAGACGGTTACTGGGGAACAAAATGTGAAAAGGAATGTCAAACAGTTATTGAGTGGGTTCGTAATTGCAACACATCAGGATCAACTTCAAGTGAAAAGGCTTGTAAATGTACATCCTGTCACGGAAGCACTGGAGAATGTACTCAGTGTGCTGGTGCATTCTGGGGGAAAAGATGTGATAGGCATTGTCCAAAAGATTGTTACCATCAGTGTCATGTGTCCAATGGTCGATGTTCAAGTTGCAAAAGTGGTTACTGGGGAAGCGAATGTCAATTTAGATGCGCAGGTGAACGTTGTCAAAGATGCAATTCATATGGAAAATGTTCATCGTGTCAGAGCGGGTACTGGGGCGATCAATGTGAACAAACATGTTCCGGATGCAGCTGGTGTAATTTATATAACGGCCATTGTAGTTCTTGTCGAAATGGTTACTGGGGTGCTAAATGTGAGCATACTTGTAGTTCGTGCGAATCATGTCATAAACATAACGGAAAATGCGTAAGATGTTTCAGTGGTTACTGGGGCATGAACTGTGAAAAAAAATGTGAACATTGTTCATTGTGCGATATAGATACTGGGAATTGTGTTGAATGTCCCGATGGCAGATGGGGTGACATATGCGAAAATGAATGCGAGGAATGCATTTCGTGCGACATTGAAAATGGATTTTGTGATAGTTGTCAGAATGGCTTTTGGGGCCAGCACTGTAAAAATAAATGTGGGAATTGTACATCATGTGATGTTGATACTGGATATTGTCATTCATGTAAAAACGGTTACTGGGGCCAGTATTGCGAAAATACATGTAAAGATTGCATTTCGTGCGCTAAAGGTAGTGGCCATTGTAATTATTGTCAGAAAGGTTACTGGGGGCAGCACTGTGAACATCATTGTGTAAATTGCGTTTCATGTAACAAAGACACAGGATTTTGTTCGGGATGCACAAATGGTTACTGGGGCACAAAATGTGAGAATCTGTGTACAGGATGCAGTTCATGCAATATAAATAGTGGACAGTGCGGTCGATGTATGAATGGTTATTGGGGTCGGTATTGTGAACATAAATGTGAGCATTGTTCATCGTGCGATAAAGATACTGGGAAATGTGTTAAATGTCCCGATGGCAGATGGGGTGACATATGCGAAAACGAATGCGAAAATTGTATTTCGTGTGCCATTGGAAATGGATTCTGCGATAGATGTCAGAATGGCCATTGGGGCCAACACTGCAAACGTGATTGTGGAAATTGTACATCGTGTAACGTTGTCAATGGGTATTGTTATTCGTGTGCAAAGCATAACTGGGGCCTGAATTGCGAACATGAATGTGAAGGTTGCGTTTCGTGCGCTAGAGTTAATGGATATTGTGATCATTGTCAGAATGGGCACTGGGGACAACACTGTGAACATCAATGTGTAAATTGCGTTTCATGTGATAAAGACACAGGGTTTTGTTCACAATGTCCAAATGGTTACTGGGGCAACCATTGTGGAAATCAATGTACGGGTTGCTTTTCATGTGATAAACATACAGGATTTTGTACTCGATGTGAGTCTGGTTACTGGGGTCAGCAATGCGAACACCAGTGTGAAGTGTGCGCGGAATGTAATGTAGATAATGGTGAGTGTACTTACTGTAGAGATGGATATTGGGGTCAACGATGTGAACATCGCTGTGAAGAGTGTGTTACTTGTCAGAAGTATAACGGATATTGCACTGTATGTAAATCTGGATATTGGGGTCACAGATGTAAACACAGTTGTCCTGATGGATGTTCATGTTGCACAATTCATGGAAATTGCAGGACTTGTCAACTGGCCGATTATGGTACGGTAATATAACAATCATTAGGGCGTTTTCTTTATGTAATTAATTTACTACTACTTTTAAAAAGATTATTTCAGTAATTGCTGATAAATGAGTAATTTAGCACAGTTTCTTAAATGACAAAAAATTGTCAGAGGAACGCATGTTCTTTCAATTCGATCAGTATTCAATGTATCGACAAAATCGTATATAAACAAAATACATATTTATTTTATATTTGTTTACAAACAACCGCAATATTTCCATGAATAGGGAATGGAACCGGAAGTGACCAGAAAGCGTCAGATGTTACACTTACTGCTGACAAGATGTTTACAATATCTTATGTCAGTATTGCAATGTCTGCTGTCAGCATTATCCTCTGTATAATCAGCGTTGCAATGATTATAATCATAATAGTCAGGTAATTACTATAATCATTGCATGAAAATATTCATAACAAATGGCATGACTCTAAACCCTCAACGATACATGTTATGTAATGGCATATTGGTCAAACTATTTCCGAGTTATGCAATACTTCTGTCAATGAACCAAAGCAATTGAGAAGTTGTCAAAGCATTAAAGTAAACATGTAATCAGAATCCAGACATTGGCTTGTACCAAGATGGGATCTCGGTCTTCAGAATTGGCTCTTTGGACAGTTTGAATTAACTATCACTGTAATCAGTAAGGCAACGCAACGTATTCATTTAAGTAGCAGTTGTTTATGATACATTTGTTTAATTGGTTAGTTCATGAAGCAGGTACTGCAACTAGTCCTTGACTCATTTTATCCACTGAATGTCGATGGTCCTTTAGAAGTCTCATGGATGCTCGATGTTATTCAGTATTGTTTCATTTACAGGCGGAATTCCAAATCTAAAGCAGGAGGTAATAGGGTAAATGATGGGTATGAAACAGCACGCCGTCAACCGGACACCATCGAACAACTTTACGACTCACCCGTGTTTGAACAAATATTATAAAAATAAAATAGTTTTTCTACCTTAGCCTTATAGATGGCAATCATAGAATGGCAAAAATCAAGAAATGTGAAATTCATTACAAGCCAAAACTTCATGTGTCTAAATAGATAAACGTTTGTAATTACTAGTAGTGAGAACAAATCATACAAAAGAAACCGATAAGATACACATAGTTTATCACTTGCCAGCCTATGTATAGATTAAACATATTTTGAAATAGAAAACTGGACAAAGGAACGTAGTATTAACAGTACATTATTGTCCATGTACAATATTTCATTTTAATATTTGAAACAGAGAAAAAAATATTAGACCACTTTATTACAATATTTAAACAATACCTACCAATTTGATGTAACTAGGTAACTTTCAATCCTCGAACTACAATCAATGCACAATTTTCTAAACTTTAATTAATTGCTAATGTACTTCCACATAACAGTATATTTCTTATACAAATGCATATACATCTCATTGCCCGTGCTTTTTCGTTTTGATATAGGGAAAAATAATGATAATTACACAGTTTTGTTACCTTGTGTTTTTTCAAAGAATCAACTTTCTTGTATTTTTAATTTAATTTTCTCCATCACAACCAATGCAATACAAATGTACTTTATTTCCTACACGTTTTTAGAAAATCTTTTTTTTTCATGATTAAAAAACGCAAAAGGAGGGTATTAACATAACGTACCAACACTTGTCAATCATGATTAAAGCGTTCAATATATTTTATTGGAATTATTTTTATTGGTTTTCACATTGATTATGATTTGTAACATTTACATAATTGTATCTTACAATTATAATCTCTAAATAAACATATTATGATTGGGTTTGCTTCAGATCTGTCAATACGGCAGTCTGCCGGTGAGAATCACATGGCTGCCTTGTCAATAACTGTATTATGTGTATATGCATGTGTGTGTGAGATATATATATATGTGTGTGTTGGTGTGTGTGTGTGGGGGGGTGTTTGTAAGGATGTACGTGCGTGTATATAAAATATAATATAACACTACTTTGTATATATTGTTATAATAGTGCACATCTTCCATGTATGCAGTTATTTGCCGTCATTTAAATTTTAAAAAAAAACGAAACCGCTAGGTTTCGCAAAAAGATTATGCCCCATTGTATGTATATATTCATCATTTTGTTATAGAATACATTCTTATGTACATTTATATATACATTTATGGTACCCTAATTATGTAAACATGATAATAAAATTAGACTTTACTCTTAATTACCCATACTATACAATAAATGAATTTAACGTTGATATTCTTATCATTCTGTTACATTACATTTTCATTTAAGCATTTATGATCAGTTCATTGTGCCATTAGTTGTTTGTTCCTACAGTACTTTGTTGCAGTCATACCTGTGTACAAGACCAAATGCCTGTAAAGGCCAATGTTTTTTTTGTCCGATACATACATGTGTAGTTTGTTCTAGTCTCGTTCAGATATGACAAGTATTAATCTTTACCGAAATTGGTCTTTACTAATACACATCGTTGACTTGTGTAATGAGTATTGTATCAATCTAATAGCATGTAAATTTTCAAGCTGTCAAATCCTTAATAATCTAGTATACTGAACAAAACTTGTGAACGTCTACTGCACATTTTAGGAATCGTGGTAAAATGATATGCACGAGATTTTCTAGCCAAATTTCATTAAGCACACTACCTGCCTGGGTACACCGGGAACAAAAGAACACCATTTTCTTTACTTATTCATACATTTCTAAATCTGTTTCCTTGGTTGAATTGATCAATGGCCTTTTCAGTAAGCGCCAATAAATCGCATTTTATTCCGTGGGGGCGTAAAAGTTTTGTTCAGTGTACAAGACATATTTCTTGTTGTTTTCATAAATTTCATGATTATGTTATTGTATTGAAGTGTAAGTATTTTTATGTTACTTAACAGGTTAAATGTTCCTTACGCTGTGCTCTAGACCCTAATATTATTCTTTAGTCAAATCAGCGTTATGTAGGTCAACAATGCAGAACAAAGTATTAACGCTACATTTCATGTGCAGCTTGTATAATTATATGTATTGTCACATCAAAAGAGGTTTCAAAATAAATATTAACCAACCTTGTTGTTTTGTATTATTTTATTGCTTTCATTCGAGGAAGACTAGCTACAAATAATTTGAAAAAAAACACGACTTGTTGCTCTTGATCACAACTTAAAGACATTTACTGCAGTTTCCAGTTTTTTTACATAGACATACAGGGAATGAAAACTCTTATGATTCGGGGTTGAAGTTCATACATCAGCGCTTACTTTATTCATGATCTCTGAAGGCACGTTTTTACAAACCGTTTAGATATTGCTAAGATCATCTTGGAGTCTAATTCAATTGTGTGTGTAACCCATGTACGAGAATATTTATAGCACATTACTTTACCTAACAATCAATAATAACGCACTATTGAGATATGCTACACAGCCATAATTAGCAACCGATAGATCGATTAATTCAATGCCATTTACGAAATACATTAACAAAAGTTTGTCAAAGTTGATTAAGAAAATCTCCGATTTGGTAATCATAGGAATTAAATCTGGATTGCAAAGTTACACGTCCAGCGCATTAACATGGACAACGACTGCGGCATTCCAACTGAATTAATCATTTTGTTGTTAATTAATTATTTACTAATAAAAAACGTAAGTGTTCAGTAGCTATGTACCAGTACTTAGCAAAAGGGAAAGTACTCAGTTGATACTGAAATATATATTTTTTTAAATATTGACGCATTTTTGTCTGTCAATTTGTTGCGCACATCATGTATATCTTAATATAGAAAATGCTACTGGTTGCAAGACAAAGATACAAAAAATATCGGTATACATATATATAGTTTATTTTATTATAGTGACGTAACTTTTGGGTTATGGGTTCATAGATAAAATTCCCAATGTTCAAGAGTGTGTCGAGAAGACAATTAACTAGGTGGTGTATGGTTTAATATATATAATTTATTCTTCATGCAGTTCCCATGATCATGATAGTCACATAATCACAGATTCACATAGTAGATCAGCACTGAAATACAAAACATATAATGTGACAATAATCAGCATGAAGTAGTATCGATATTAATTAACATCTTTACAGTCAGAAGCTAGTGGCCATACGTATAAATGTAAAGTTACATTCCTAGACAACATCATAAAAATACATACAGAAGTTATATAGACAAAATATAAAAGTACACAGTCATGTTCCTTACCGATTGTGGATCTTGCTGACATGTACAATAAGTTCTATCACTCATACAATCACACTGGCTGGATGGTGTCTGCAATGTTAAAAGTAAGTGCACATAGAGAAATGTGAAATGATTACAGGATTCAATCAATAATGAACGTTATGCTGCCATCTTGAATTAAACCTGATGCGCCTAACATTATATAGTAGAATAAAACGCACTTTAGTCGGGCACGCGAAATACGGCACTGAACAATAGAGTCAGTGGAAAATGGCGGCAAACTTGAAAATTCTCCAATACACAATTAAAACTTACCAGACCAATATTATCAATAAATGCACATTTGCTGTACAAATCAAACAAAAGAACAAAATCAGATACAATACAAACCATCATATAATTAAAACATCTAAAACATCAATTTTCTCAAGACAGAAGAGAACTCTAAATCAAGTTCTCTCTTCAAGACTGATTCTCCTACAGATTATAACAAAGGTGTGGTCAGCTGACTGGTCTAAAGTCACTTGACCATGACTAATACCCAACAGACAACTCAATTAAAAAAGGAATCCAAATACCAGTAATCTCCCCTAAACATTACCGTAATGTCCCTGTTACAGTGACAATCATAATAAAGAAATACACAAAGTTACATACATACGTAAATATTTTGCAAAAACACAGCCTAATAAGGCTTGTCAGTCACTTATACTATTCATAAAATACATTTTATACGAAAACATTTAGTATATAAACATATCAAGAAACACAGAATGAAAAGGAAACACTAAATAACAGTAAACATTAGCTATGTATCATCATAATTGTAATAATAAAACTATATGTAAAAGGCCATGTCAAGAGTCACAGCTAGGATATTAAAGCACAGCATATAATTATGGACACAAGAGAAATAGAATCTATGTTAATTTACTGTAAAAACATCTTGCTGCAATGTTATTTTTAAAATACCAAATCTGCATGAATTATGAACAAGAATGTTATCACAATGTTATATATAACATTTTCTGCAGTGACAGTCTTGTAAATATCCTTAGACATAGTATGCATAATACTGACACTTGGATAAATTTTACATAAAATAAATGAATAATAAATTTAAAAAAAAGAAATAAAAATTGTCTATTGCTTGGCAACAAACACATAAACAACAAGTGGTCCTAAATTATATTTCTAAAAGTAAGCCTTTTATCAAGATTCAATTCTATTGTAATTCATTTGACATTATCAGATATATATATGCACTTACTATAGGAAGAAAAATGGTGAACATGCTGAACGGGTAGCTGTAATTTAGACTTTGGGTCCGATATATTTTTCTTCAAACGTATATTTCTCTTGGTAACTAATTAATACGTCTGACAAATAGACTATTCCAGTGGGATTTAGACTGTGATTTTTCCGCAACAAAATGTCATTTAAACAGTATAATTATTTACCTATTCTGGTTCCGTCTGAAACAGCATCTAGGAGCACTACTAACAGACGAAACACTGTTTTTCAGAGGGTACCGCCTTGGAGCAGTTAAGTAAAGCAACACAGGGGTTTTTCGCTTGTTTTGAGGGCCCAACATCACACTCATTTCTGGGGGAGGAAAAAGGGCATAGATGAATTAAACACAGATACAAAAATAAAATACAGAAACAGAAAAGCAAACATGTCGATAACTCCAGTACTCACTAACTTACAATAAGTCAGTTAAAATCAAACCACTTATACTATTAAAGTGACGTCATGTATTGAGCTATGACGTAATGTTGGAAAGTGGAGGAATTTCATTTTTGACGGCGTATATATATAAGAGAGCGACAGTTTAACAACAGATACAGGCGAAATCAGAGTTTCAGTTAAAACAACGATAAGTATGCTTTAGTATGGAGTGTCCTGTTTCGGAAACAAATGTTGATCAATAATGCGCATGATGCATAAATCTCTATTTAGCTCTAGTACATTTTGTTATGAATAATTATGGATATCAAACAAAAAGGTTTTGCTGCAGTATTCTTTATTTATGACGATAATGCTGGATCACCTTTTTATTTATTTTACAAAATTGTGCATGGAGTAAAGTATTATTTTTCCTATAAATATGATTGTTTTTCTATTACAAGATAACGATATGTAGTCGAGTTGAACTTTTCAATATTGTACTCGTTATTCTATCAATACACAAATATAAGTATCAATGTTAATGGAACTATCTCAGACAGCTTACCAATATTCTACACGAACCAACTTCTTTTAGGAATTCACCCGGGTTCATATCCAAACCAGCTAAACGTATAAGCACTCTATGTATCCCCCACAGAATAGACTGTATGAACCTTCGAGAGAGGATCGTCAAATCACATTTCTTCGAGACAATCCGTGAAAATTTGTCTCTCTCGATGTTTTGGTTCCACTGTCGTTTTATCTAGGTGCTTTCTCTTTAGCCTTTATACTTATGTTTCATAATAATATGTCATGTACCATTCATTTAACGATATGTTCTGTTTGGGTGAAATTTCGCAGATGTATGCTTGATACCAATGATTTTTCCTGGTGTCAAACTTATATTAAAGTCTCTGGTAAATACGTGAATTTATGTAAGGGATGAACTGGGCTTGTACGAGTTTGTAAGTCTGTAAGATTCGTCTCTGGTGTTTAATTTATTTTACTAGAAGAAGTATCTTTTAAAAGTAGCTTATTGTAGATGTGTGTATGTTGTGATACTGTTTTACGACTTTCTTCAGTATTGCGCCATAAATACAGATAAAGCGTTATATGGATAACAGTTTTGACAGCGTTGAAGACGTTTTCGTCAGTTCGCTACAGGAAAAATTAAAACTGATCATTTTTTTTAAACTTTGCATGATCGTAGCATATGATAACAGAAACATTTTAAGCGAATAAAAATTGGGGGTCACTGATCTCGTTTTTGAGTTATCTGCCCTTGAATTTGGATTATTTGCTTATTTTAGGTCATTTCAAGGGCATAATCACCATAATGGAAAGCAATGCCTTATCTATTTTCATTTTTATGTAGCCGACTTCTTTTCATGTCGTCGTGAAATATTTCATGAATTATTAAGGAGTGTTTTTTTTCTTTCTTTACCTAAACCAATGCCAATTTTCTTAAAAAATGGCCTAATTTTAAAGAATTTTCAGTCTCTTAACTTCAACTGAGAAAAGACAATATAAATACTTAATGGAATTGCATGAAATTTTGTTTTTAGACCAAGAATAAAATGAAAAACATTAACCAAAAGTAAAACCATGGTATTTGAGATTTATGTATGAGTTATCTGCCCTTGATATGACATAAAATAAGCAAAAATTCAAATTCAAGGGCAGATAACTAAAATATCAGTGACCCCCAATTTTTTTTCACTTAAAATGTTTCTGTTATCATATGCTACGATTATGCAAAGTTTAAAAAGAAATCATTGATCAGTTTTAAGTTTTCCTTTAATTATGTCTATGTGAAAAATGTAGCGAACTACCGAAAACGTTGTGTTAAGTAATTAAATATACATATGAGTGTATAAAGAACCATAATTGCAAAGTGAAATGCCTCACGTAGATTATTTCTTATCCCCAGTTTTTGTATGTTTCTTTCATTGTATGTGTGTTGCGTGGTCGGGTATAGTGTTGGAATGGAGATAATTTCTAAGCGTCTTTTTTGTATAGGAATCATTTCTTATTTTCATACATGAAAAAGAAGCGAGAAATGATTGTAGAGCTTTGTTTAGCTATAGTCTTATTGAAATGTGGCATTTCAATTCTCTTTTATACACGCATAAACACAAAACAATCAATATATTGTGTACGGTTGCTTTATTATAATGAACAAAAAAGATACTCAAATGGTTTTATATATAAGTTCTATAGTACTAATTAACCATACACTCGATGACAATTCGAGCGTTTAATACAGTAAAACCACTGAAAACCAGACATCTTCCGGGCTGAGCCAATAAGGGAACGTTGATAGATTCCGAAATAAACGGGACTTGTAAAATTGTTTGGGTTTTCAGAGAATTCCGGTTTCCAGAGGTTTTAATGTATAACAAGCATATTCATCTTTGTGCTTCTACAATCACATGATGCATCTACAAATGTTCAGATTGGATTAAAAATATATAACAAACAACAATGATTATAAAATCAGTAATCAAGAACAATCAACAGCAATGTAATAATATCATAATATGATAAGTCATAACAAAATCAAGTGTGCGCAAATGGCAGTAAAATAATTGTACGGACGTTTGAATTATCGCATTAAACATGTAAGCGCATTCTATATGCATCGCTTATAAATGAAATTTACTGTATAAACCGATTATGTGAATCAATGAGTGTGTAAGTCATATACAATAGCCGTTCAAGTCAAAATATACATGGTTGGCATGTTGCGGTATGTAAACAATTCTAATATTTAGAGCAAGTGTTCAAATGTTTCTTCTAACATATATTAATTTGATAGGTAAAATGTAAAACTTTCAAAATAATTTATATTGATAAATAAATTCATTTCCCGTATGTAATGCGGCAAAACTAGATGGTATAAAACAAGATTTCTGGTTAATATATACAAACACAATTTCGTATACACTTACAATATTCACATCCATGTACGTATCAAATGTAAAAAAATAATCGCTGACAATATGTGTAAATGTCTTCTATATCATTTGCAGTAAATAAGCTCTTTCTTTTATTCTATTTAAGTAAGTGTTGTCTTTCGAACGTGGCATGTCTGTTCATCGAACATGTGCGCGAGGAATCGTATAAAGTTCTTCATACTGTAAGATATCAATCAGGTTTTAAATGTCTGTTGTTTACAAAGAAGACGACATGGCTTGTATATACTATACTTACTACTAAAACCACAAACCAAACGTTATTTTAATGTCACAATGAGAGACAAACGGGGATATAATAAATGATCATCAATTGAAACTACATGTATCATAGAGGTGTATTAGTCTTGCTGAGGACCAAAACTTGCGACTTTTGTAATCCAATTGTTATCAAATACTGTTACTGAACAACTAGTGCGTGCCGTCTTCTTCAGTCAGGCATTTGCCGTACTCCTTAACATCGTAATTGCTATTTATTGTTCATTCAATGGAGAGGGAAATTGTCTTACCATATGTTCAGTCTTTTCGTTTTGAGTTGTGGTTGTCAGCATCGATTTCCAAGTTAGATATTTTGGATCAACACCTCCGGTTGAGGCTAAATGTAAACAAAGACTGGGTTATTATATGCGACCAGTACGAATGTCATCTTTGTAAAGAATTTTCTACCGGAATTATACACTGACAGGAGTGTATCCTAACACTATGTGCTTTCTACATCATCCAATTACAACGCCTACACAGTTCAATCAATGACATATCACTTGAAATGGTATATTTTTATTTTATTCATCTACATTTTCTTTAGTGTAAACATTGCTATTACAAACAAATGTCTTGCTCTTTTTTGAATGAATGAATATTAAAAAAAAATGATAAGTTTATACATTTTTTTCGATTTATCCATTTAAGTGGTTAATTTGTTTTTTGTCGAAATATTCATGTTTAACCTATTTATACGTAAAGTTGATGTTGACTAACACGTACGGTTTTGTCGTTGTTGATTTACTTGCTGTGTGGTAAGGTGCAAGTCATTACATGTTAACTTTCTTAGTAATGGTTTGCGTAATAGTATTTGACATTTGATTGTACAAACTCTTT
Source organism: Lutraria lutraria (assembly GCA_964023205.1). Taxonomy (NCBI): domain Eukaryota; kingdom Metazoa; phylum Mollusca; class Bivalvia; order Venerida; family Mactridae; genus Lutraria; species Lutraria lutraria. The sequence continues at coordinate 26,688,037 of OZ026842.1, read as the reverse complement.
ATAACACTTACTGTCTTGCCATCTTTGCATGGTACTGACTTCCGTTTTCTTTTTAGGGACTTCAGGTAACACCCTCCTAGTTAATAACAGTGATTTTATTCGAACGAGTTACACATTTGTATTCATTGATATTTCTAACATAATCAAGTTCCAAGAGACTACTTAACATCAACTATTTCTAGTATGTATTCATGTATTTATAAGAATAATGATTATCACAAGTTTGTGTCCGTTTTGTGTATACCTGTATTTCGTTCTATGTGACGAGATTATTTATTTTGATGGATTTTGGAAAGTGGAATGTTTGGTACTTTTGTATTTTTAGAATTCCGTTTCTTATTTATTATCTATCAGGAAGGGATTGTACTTTTATAGCAAATTGGAAACATGTAAAAATGGTCAAGGGGATGCACCAAGACTTCGTCAGTCGATTTGATCATCACTGACAATAACATAATGTCTTCCATGAAGCTTTCCTGACAACGAAATTATACACCGCTGTGCAGACGGTGTTTACTTTCACCAGAAAGACAGTTTAATACGGACCTTTGGAATGTAAACGTTTCATCCATCAATTTCATAGCAATTATTATACAACAAAAAAAAACAAGTTAGTAAATTTTAAACAATTACTCATTTGCGGATTGCATTGCCGTTCGTTTTTTAGAATTTCTTCTCCTCCTCAAGCAAACGACTGTGACAATGGTGATGACGAGAACCACTACTCCACCAGCAGCACCAATACCGATCATGTCTGGTACACTGAGTAAAGCTAATATTAAGATAAAGGTTTTACATGAGCATAAACTACAAAAACATGTTAAACTAGTCGCATTGATCATCATTCTGGTAGAGTTAAAAAGCCAGCAATAAATAAACATGTTCTCGATGTTTAGTACATTAGATATAAGTTAAAACTAACTGAGTATGTATATTTACTGCTACCTTGATTCGAGCATTACATATATACAAATAAATACATGAACTTGACAATTCATACAGGTAAGCATTGTATATTATACTCGTATTTAACGAATGTGTCGTAATTTGGATAAACAATCCAAAATATTTCGTTCAGATTGATGTCGGATTTTATATACTCCTTTTTATACAGTTTTATTGAAATGTATCATAGTTTGTGTTATATCTAAAGCTGAATTTTTTATGTCTAATGAACACAAGACTGCATTGGAGTAAAATAAAAGCTTACGTTCCTTTGACCTGAAAATATAAACAAAATGTGATTATTGTTCCCGTTTGGTTTGAACAAAGACAATCATATGTGTTCTCGTTTTAGTTAATGAATATTTGATGTTTCATTAATTGAAATCTGCACTTTAGCATAGGATAAAGTATTCGATCATGGGCCTATTTATGCATTAATCTAACGGTAAGAATCTGATTAGATTATATGTTGTTTCTACATTTATCTTAATAAATTTGAAATTTGGCTTCTGTTATTGCGATATTGTACTTACTTGCATGTTGTAGCACCGTTTTCTTCTATACATTCTTCGAGATTGCATATTCCAATCGATTGTAAAATTGTACACATACCACCAGAAACATTAAATGAGTCTGAATAAGTATTAAATTATAAAACATGTAAAACATATCTTATTGCTCATATGATGCAGCTATAAATGGAAAACTTTAAAACCTCCGAAAGTTTCCGAACTTTAGTTCAGAATTGTTTCATACTTTGATTTATAATATTTCATTGTCCTCAATATACATTTATGACATATGAAATATTTAACTCCAAACAGAAAACAACATAAATATGCCAGAACAATATACTTGTACTTATATTACGTATCCTTCTACTCATGAGTATATAACGTCAGATTGAGAAAGTATTACCTGATTTAATAATTACTTTGTGTGTCACACCAGCGAATTCGAGCTCAGAAATGTCAGCAAGCTTTTTCGTAGCTTTAACTAGGGCGGAGGCCACTTCAGCGTCGTCGTCTTTATATTGGACAACATAGACGATGATTAAACTTCCCTTCCTGATTCAAATCAAATACGAGAATAATATGATGTGGTAATATCGAAATTAAATAATGCTACACAAATGGCATGATGCTAACATTAATTTATATGCGACGATACATAATATAATAATTATCAGTATATATCCTTACAATTTAAGTATAAACAGTATTATGAACGCTTCGATAGAAACGCTAAATAGAATGAACAAACTATTGTTACTCTTACAATAATGAACATTTTCAAATCCCGAGTGCAATTTAGAATTAACTCAAGATTATGCTGCCGTAAACTCATCTAAGCGGCCGTATCTAAGGGAGGCACCCAAATATAATCCTATTGATCCGATATATTTACTGATGCTACTTTATCAATTTGGCTAGCAATGTTTATTCTTGCTTAGCATGCGTTCACGTAATATTGAAACATTTTAAACCACTAACGAGTACAATTGATTGTTTATGATGAAAATACAAATGTACGATAAAAACGTTTATAACCTGATGTCTGTGATCCTGATATTAAAATCTGCCGTCGTAAATTGATGATAGTAGCTCCTCAACTAAACGGAGAATCATTACAGTATATTAAGACATTTAATAAGATAGTGAGGTTACATTATATAATCCATAATGACCCCTTTATTTCATTATTATGATATTAATCATTGTCGAGATATGTTAATAAATTTGAACAAGATGTATATATATAGAAGCATATACCATTGAAATAAGTGTGTTTTATTTCCTGCGGCAACGTATGTGAAAATATCACAAGCGTTACATTTGTATGCTGCCACACTCGTATGGAACAAAAATATAATTCATATATGGCACAACATTTGGTTATATACGTTTACGTGCATTTTGGATATACGAGTATATTATTGCATGCATCATTACAAAAAAAGTATAATAAATGAAAGGACGTTAAGGAATGACAAACAGCTTTGTAATTTTGTTGTAGAGATCCCGCCGATGGCGGCTATGTGTACTAGGTTCAGTCTGAGTTAGGACCAGTGCTTGTATACCCTAATAACTATGTAATTCATCCTACTTACACTATCCATAGCTAAGTCGTGATATTTATTGTAGGTAGTGGATACGTTAAAATTAACATCCGGCAATATGATGTCCGTAATGCGCAGATTAAAGTTGAAACTTACAGCTGCAGCTGTAAACAAATTATACATTTAAAGGATAAAATCTTTATGCCATTAATATAGACAAAGAAGACAATTATTATAGGCAGGTATGTGTAAAACAAAGAACAATCGATGCTTACTAATGAATATAATCAAGAACGAACCACGAAACAAGAATATGCATTCACACAATTTTTCTTCCGAAAACTACAAGAACTACCTTTTCAATTAGTTGTTTCCTTCTCTGTAAACAGGTAATCCGTGACGTAACGTATTTGGCGATTGATTTGTTGATTATAATCGGATGCGTAAAAGCTAATATGTAATTAATTTAAACGTAAATTCATACTTACCCGGAAGAGGTGTTGTCGTTGTTCTCTTATCTGGAAATAAAGACATACAAAGACTCATGTATGAATATTTTGTCAAATCTCCTTTAAAAACGAAAAAAAAACATACATATATACGTGCACAAGTCGGGAAAATATCTGCCAGTACGTATTACCGATGATGACGATTCAATTTTAGATGACTTAATGAATTAATCACAATAAAAACATATCAAAATTTTGTAACGAACTGTTTTACGCTAATTTGAATAATTATCATCCACATTATTTGTTTGCATTTTATTACCAGGTTCACATTTTCCCTCAACTTTTTTAAACCCTTTGTAACAGTCGCATCTGTACCAACTATGAGTATTGACACATCCTGAATTAGGGAAAGAGTCGCATATCTTCCCATCCTTGCATTCATCAACATCTTCATCGCATTTCTCGCCTTTCCAGTTGGGCAAACATGAACAAGAACCATTGGCTCTGTCACACAATCTCTGATCTTGCATAATAGTATTTGCTGGGTGACAGGCGCACGTTTTAGAACAGTTCTCACCAAAGGTATTGAACGAACACGCTGTAAAGGATGGCATATAATATTTTAAAATAAATGCATGTATGTGCTTTACACGAAGTTTAATAATATGGAACCATGTATAATCAAAGTGTTGTTAATTATTTTTGTGGATTGGCGTGACAGGAGCTAACTTTAGTTAATTCGCTTTCAATTAACAATTTTACGAATTTTATGTTTTTGGCATTTTCCCGCCAAATTAACTGTACCTATTGCTTAGTCCCCTCATCGGGGATACTAAGTTTTACTTGCTTAAAAGTATACCAAACTGTTTTTCCGAAGGAATCAAATCTATTTGATTACTATCCTACGTATAAAAATAGAATAAAACACGATAATCAATATTGATTTATTACAAACCTTCACAATTGCTCCAGAGGCCAGAGTATCCTTTATTACATTTACAGGTATAACTCCCTTGAGTATTTACACATATATGTTGTTTACATCCGTGTACGCCAGAAGAACATTCGTCAACATCTATACCAATGATATAACATATTAAAATGAAGAATCTAATTTTGAATTTCCAACAGTTACTAGGACATAATAGCGGACGGTTCACCTAACTAAAGTTCCTGGCTTCTGTAGCAGTACTAGTCTTGTTTTCCGCAAGTAATTGCAAACTTCACCAGGTATATGAATCACTTTGATCCGCAGTTGAGGACGAATGGCTTTCGACATAACTTTTTCAACAAAATTGTCTCACAGAAACAAGCCGCAATACGTCCAACGTTCGTACTAATACGACAAATGAATATAATATTAAGGAGAAAATATTCATTATTGTTATAATTACATAATTACTTTCAATGTGTAGTAACAATTCTATAAATAAAGTATTCATCTTATCGTGACAAAATGAATATGTTGTACATGACATTTACAAAATATTATATTAATGTCAATACAGTATTACATACCAGTACATTCATCTCCATTCTCATAAAATCCAACGTCACAAATGCATTTGTATGCACCTTTTGTATCACTGCATGTTGAATTCGTATGCATACAAATGTCAGGGTTATTGTGACATTCATCTACGTTGTCTAAACAAGTGTCACCTTTCCATCCCTATGCATTCGAAACAACGATTGAATTGATGATTCATCAATTGCACGGGTGTTACAATTAAGATCAAGTTTTTTTTCAACTCTAGTTAAGCGCCTTCATCTCTAGCGAATGAAGCATGAATTGTAAAAATGACATGTTCATGCTTTAGATAAACCGTTGCTGCATATCGTAACATATTATGAAGAGATCACTGCGTTTTAATTTACGAAGTATCATTATTGCAGAGTGAATATGTCTTTTACAATAAATGCTTTTAGAATAAAAGTACTTGGGAATAGTATACAACTTGTTCTATGCAGGTAATAGAGTTCGTATCAAATACTGATTTAAAAGAAATAAATTAAAGAACACTACTTCTGACAAATATAAATATGCATCATGTAAATCATGTATTTATGACCTTTAACATGAAACTGGTGTAATAGAAAGTCCGTTTCAAATTGTTATAATATTAGTACCTTATTACAATCACAATGACCATTTGTGTGGTTGCATGATGCTGTGTTCGACCTTTCACAACCACATGTCTGAGCACAGTTTTTACCATAATGTGTGTCGTCACATACTGTAATATAGCAGCAAAGGATATTATACAATGCTCTATCATTCTGGTCTGTAAACTGCCAGAATATTCGAATAATCTTATTTTCAATTTCCGAATATTGACATCTTTTTCCATTTGAAACAATGTTAAAAATAATAGAAAATTCGAATATGGTTTTGTATGCTGATGCTTATTCATAAGTTGTGTGGTTGAGTTTATCACAACCTTCGTTATCTTAAATGTTTGTTCTGGAAATTAGTCATACACAAAAGAATACAAATAAAATGTGAATCTCCTAACAAGAGATGTAATATAATACATGATCACATGATCTCATTAGCCAATCAGCCTTTGTTTTTAGTTCATTCGGACAACAAATGCATGTATGTACCTAAACATGACCCAGAGGACGTTCTAAAGTATCCAACGTCACAATTACAGTCATATCCTCCAGCGGTGTTATTGCACGTCGAGTGTTTAGGGCACAGTGTTGTATCGTTGCATTCATCAATATCTATATCACACTTGTTTCCTTTCCAACCCGCCTTACAGGTGCATGAACCATTGATATGATCACATGCCACACTATTTTGAGCCTTACAAGTAGAACTACAGTCCTTTGTACAATTCTGACCAAATGTACCAGCTTCACACTCTAAAACGTTCATAAGCAATGGCATATAGTTCTACATATATTAAATAAATACTATATATGATATTCAAAGCAGAATAGATACTCAAGAAATGCGACTGGCACTAATCAAACATCTTTAAATAATTTCCAATGCGTAGAAAGTATAAAATCATAAAGCATCCGCCTGCTTACACATAAATCATATTTGAGATACAATTTAGAATTCAAATAGTTGCAATATTAATGTCATTGAAGGAAAAGGACATGTCACTAATAAATAGATGATAACCTGTGCAAGTTGTCAAATCGTTTGTAAGATAATATCCAGTGTTGCAACTGCAAGTGTAACTCCCATTGTTGTTCGCACAATTTTGAGAACAAGGTTTTGGAGAAAGCCCGCATTCGTCTATATCTGCAATCAAAACATCAAACTAGTATACAAACGAGCATTGACAAGTACAATTTGAATTTCATCGTAGACATAGTGATTTTTACATTTAAAAACAATGATACATTTGTATTATGTCATTAGTGTTTATACTGCTCACCTTATATCATATATTCCTACCTTTGCATGTTCCAGATATATTTTGAAATCCATTTATACATCGACAACTATCCTTCCCATTATTATTAAAGCATATAGAATTTATTCCGCAAGCACGTTTGTTTGAACATCCGTATGCAGCTGAAATTATTCATTTGTGATGTAATAATGAGGAGGCACAATTATATATATCATGATAAATATATATGTACTAGAAAAGACAGTTACATAAATGTAAGTGTAATGTTTATGCAGCATTAAGATATGTATACAAACTACGGTCTATCGTAATCTTGGAAAAAAAATAACCTAAGCAGCACCTTTTAATATGAAATATGCATGAAAAAGAAAATCCCGATAAAAGAATATTAATATCCATATCAGAACAGGTGTTTGTATCATATTCAGCATTCTGAAACTTCAAACATAAATGCGTACGTACGTGTGCATGACACTCTGTCTGTTTGATTCAGTTTGAATCCATCTTCACAGTAACATCTATAACTACCAATAGTATTTTCACAAAGGTGTTCACACTCAGATTTCTTGTTCTCACATTCGTTTATATCTGTGAAATGACAATTACAAATATATTTGAAAGTTTTACCTTAACTATATATTCCATTAAACATGTAAGCAAAACATCTTCATCGCGAGGTTTCAGCGATACGTAGTATAATAAATTCAGTGAAATGTTTAATGCAAATATGTAACTTCTATGATGCCGGACGAGAATTGAGCATGACGAAAGCGTCTAACAATAACTCATCTAACCACATTACTGATAGAGCTATCTCAAAGAACCCTATTAATGTAGATATTATGACTATCAAATCACCAACTCATATGCAATGTTATAGACATTTTCATACATGTATATGCAAATTATTTACTTCAACTTAACAGCATAAAGTATATTTTACATAATTATTAACATAGATGTTAGGCCAACGACAACACACCTTGGCATTTTTCACTGGTGAACAAAAACCCCTTTTGACATCCACACTTGTATCCTCCAGGAATATTTACACACTTCTGTTCACATGTATTTAGGTTGCCATCAGAACATTCGTCAACGTCTGAAATGTTCATGGTTTAAAATAGAGTGTGAAAATAACGCGACAATTGTATATGTTACAGCAATTTTACATGTCTCATACATTGTTTAACATCTTTCATAAATAGATAGTGACAGCACTACCTACATAACAACTTACCCACACAAAGACCATTGCTATCATTCATATATCCTTTCAAACAATCACAAGCTGCACTTCCAAGAGTATTGATACATTCCTCATTGGGCATAGAGCATATCACTTCTCCAGCTTCACATTCATTAAAGTCTTGGTCACAATTGTTACCACGCCAACCACTATCGCATACACATCCTGTAAATACGAATGAATGACATCAAGCAAGTGGAAAATAAATGCTTTCATATTGTATCTAAACTGTTCAATAGAATTCGCGCGTGATAACGTAGTTGTTACATTTACACACCAAACGAGCTTGAAATGTTGGTGTCGTATTTGATACATGTTGTACATTTTTCAGTGTCCATAATGTTCTTATTTCCTTTATCCTTACTTTCCATCCCCTAACTTTGTAACATATGATTCCCTGATCATGTGGTAAAACAATTCCGCCATCCATGCTAATAATTAGGATTCGACTGCAAAATCTAGAAGTAACCGGTTAGAATAACATGTCACCAACAGAAACAAAAAGACTTACTGATTTGACAAAATATAAAAACTGAGTGTGTAATAATTTATATTAGGATGGACGTACAGAGCAAGGCCTAATCAAAACACGGACATTATGCAATAAGAGTTTCATCACTCCAGCATGTTATGAAGATTAATTACATATTACAGTAAATACATTGTTAATGTATACCTTGTGTTTTGTTACAGTATCCATGAAGACAGTTACAATTATTGGCACATTCTTTACCGTAATGGAACCCATCACAATCTGAAAAGGATGTAACAAATTCAAAGAATGTATACAAACATTTAAGATTCATAATAAGTAGATGAGATAACTATCAATGTAATATAAACATGACGATATCAAAACATCATCGACACCTTACATTATGAGTCGTACCTGAACATGAGCGGCCATTGTTCTCAAGCTTTGATCCCATGGGACATTCACATGCGTATGAGCCATCTTTGTTTTTACATTCTGCTCTTGCATCACACGTGTGTAGTCCTTTTGTGCATTCATCAACGTCTGCAATAATTAATTATCCATCACAGTTAAGTTATGAGTTAACAATTTTTTAATACACTAAACGTAAACATATAAACCCAATGACAATTATGAGTCTCCTCACTTGACATATGTTATCCGCCGCTATTCCTATATCTATATACTTAAATTATAAAATACAATAATCTTATAATCATGTTTAAAGTTATCTACGAAAAGCATAAATATAACCACTTCAAATACATATTTATCAATTTTAAACTGCATATTGGATACCACTATGTTTGAAATTCACTTTAATGACGGAAATCGATACAACAACATAATTAGACAATGGTAGCAGGAATCAAGATTTACAATAATGTAAATACCTATGCATGTCTGGTTATCAGAACCCAGAACATAACCATCTTGACATCTACATTCAGCATGATCAGTGGATATAAAACAGTAGTGTGAACAATTCAAGCCATATATGGCCAAACATGGATCCGATACTGTAATAATGAAGACCTTGTGTCAAAGATGTGATTAATTGATTGTAAGAAAGAGCAAGGGAGAGCACATTTCTATTTCGATACTTATTATATTATATGGTGTACTGTACATGTACCTTGTGATAACATTATCATTACAAAAACATGAAGTTATAAAAAAGACAAAATTGGTAACAAAACAAATATATTTGCGAATATATCTTAGATATATAATAATGTCATGTATTACTTACATTTAGTGCATGTCCTCCTGTCATCATTAAGCGTGTAACCAAAATAACAATAACAGTTGTATGAACCAGAATTATCATCACATACTTGCTCACAGTCATGCGTCTTAAGTGCACATTCGTCAATATCTACGAATGAAAGAGAGTTCAAACACTATTACACTAAACGCTTAAAAAGCATTCACATGTGTAAAAATTACACCTCCCCCCCCCCCCATATTTTTACTTAATATGCATTTGTAACTTATAAAGGTATACGAATCAAAGGAAAATACGGAATACTTGGAAAAAACATAGAACGCCAATAAAAATAAGTCTTACTTTCACATGTGGAATCTGCAGAGATATACCCGGTCTCACATTCACAGGAATAACTTCCGAGATTGTTCTTGCAGATTTGGTCGCAAGAATTTAGAGAAGGTACACGGCATTCATCTTCATCTATAAATGTGGAATTGTTATAAATACAAAGAAGAATTTTAAAATTACACATTAAACATAGAATTCACTGAGCGCCGATGTATGACTAAGACAGCATTTAAGGGTGGTCACTCGTGAGCTCTTGTGATACAAAGCAGTCTCGCTATATATCGCAATATTTTAAGTTGAAATTATTTTTAAAGTTTAATGTAGTCAACAATGTCATTTAAATGCATAAATAATTTCAAAGCGGCGTTTCCATCATCGCTAATTTTTACTGCTTTTACGACATCCGACCAGATTACGGCAGTCAATTTAGTGCATCTGTATATATACACAACAACACTATGCCGTTCAGTATTTATCTGTTTAAGGTTGTTAAATTGTGTATGAATACATTAATATAAACTGGTTTGCAAATATATTGTTTCATCAAAATGTTTAAATATTGTATAAACCATTGTTTATTTCTTTTTAATATTTGTATCAAATTAGTTGCTGTTGTAAAACGGTGGCTGGAGTAAGTTTTCATCAAGTTCAGCATAATGAACACATATTCGTTGAAAATATTCATCAAAAATGCATGCATGTCCATCAAATATTGTTTCTGATATGCATATGCAGTTATTTATGTTGCATGCAGTGGTATTGTCTTGAAATAGATCATTAACTATGAAATGTCCGGTTTTTGCTGAAAAAAAGCTAAGAGACTTAACATTTCACATGACAACTTTCTTATATGAACATGGACATGTACCTTTTATGTCATATTTTGAATTGGTGTTTAACATACTTCAGCATAATCAATGTCATTCAAAGTCCTTGTTATTCCTTCAATATGTAAAGACTACAAAAAAATTATTCATAAACCCATATTTTTTAGCCTTTTTATAGATCTTAATTTGGTAAATAACACAGTATTTAAAAAAGTACAATGTCAAGGAATTGGCATGATGTGGACATTTAGAGCTTTAAGTGTCTTCTACATTCAGAATGTCATACACCCAGTACATTTTTAAGTGATATTGTTAACAATTACTGAAATATTTTGTAATTTCACTACCCATACCCGCTTTTTGAAGACCGTTATTAGGAAAATTATCAATTTTGGGTATATCACTAAAAACTAATTTTACGAAAAGGTTAAATCATGGACATATACTTTTCACACTAAAAACTGAATGACAACATGTTATTCTTCAAGAATCGAAACATCCTTTTTGCAATGAAATATTTCGATTTCACGAGTGACCACCCTTGAACAACCATCGGTACTACGATGCTTTAGAATTGAGAGTAAAGATGGATTTTCAGGAAATGCAACATCCCAAATCTGTTTATATCAGAGGTAAATTTAAACATTAAAAGCTAGAGAAAAAGTTTATTTTCGTTTATTTTATCTTTTTTTGTTGTTGTTGTTGTTTATATCTAGTTTATGCCCCTTTTCAACAGTCAGAGTCGTATGAGGCAGACAGTTCACCTGATCATCGTTTCTGGGAAGAACCAGTACTAGACTCCCATCCTCCGTAAGCAGTTGCCTACTTTCTCACATAAAGAGACATGGTCGGTAGCAGGGCTCGTATCCACGACCCTCTATTAGTGAGACGTTACGGTGATTTGATTTTAGTGACCTCGACCACTGAGGCGGGTCAGTTTCTTTCCGACTTGTCCTAAGTTATCAGATCAAATCTAGAAATCAATCCAAGTAGAGATGTGCTTCTGTATAAATGTATTAGTTCCAACACTTGAGTCACCTAACACAAGTAAATATAATTTAATAGTAGTTTACTGAACAATATTTTAATGAGTATTAACCGTCACATCGTCCATCAAATGTTTCTTTAAAACCTTCCAAACATTCGCACTTGAAAGAACCCGGAGAATTATCACAGACTTTCCGTGGATCATCACAAACGTCTATGGCAGCATTACATTCATTTATATCTTCATCACACGTATCACCATGCCAACCATCCTCACAAATGCAACCTTTAACTGAATCACAGGACTTTACACCTTCGCCTGTACATTGACATTCGTTTTGACAATTCTCACCCCAAGTTCCAATGTCGCATTCTGAACAAAAGAGCGCATACATTACATGAAAAACTTTGCAATACATGTACTTCGAATAAAATTTTAACTAGTATGATAATAACTAAATTGTTAAAAAAGTTCAGATAGACAGTGTTCTAGTCAATATGAGGTTTCATCAGTTTCATATAGTCGTTGTCCCTTTGGCTACATAGATATAATTGGAAAAACATGTATGTATATATACACGTGAACTAGGCTAATATTTGAGAATAGTGTTTTACGATTATAGTATATATAGAAATCGTGAGAGTCAATTGAATCAAACGTTAAGCAATTAAACGACCAGCTATCTCGAGGATGTCAGATGTGTTTTCTGACACTAATTAGGTATGTGTACTGAATACTATCAAAAATTAAGTGTACGGCGGACAAAAAGACACAATCTGCTCGTCTGTTCTCCAGCCAATCCTAGCTAGTGATGTTCTCATAATTATCACGTTCCGTTCTTCACACGGCAAGTAAAATGTTCAAAGGTCAGTGAAAATTCCCCATTAATACAATACTATCGTACATGCATTTAGAATATAGGTGCAGATAAACATGACTTACTTGTGCATGTTGTAGCTCCTACTAATTTATAGCCAGTAAAACAACTACAATTAAAGCCACCATCGAAATTGCTGCATTCTTGGGGGCATGCATTCCGGCTGCATTCATCTATATCTGTAAATAAATAGACAAGTATCTAAACAATGCTAAGTACAATGTATTATATAATTATATTGAATACTTAATATATCATTTTGAATTTCTATCAATGTATCTTTTGTATTGAACATTTCAATGAGAAATATGTTTACGTTTAATGTTGATGTAATGGGTAAAGATTTAACTGAGATACTTTCTTCTTACCTTTACATGAGTTATTCCCACTCAATTCATAACCATTATCACAAAAGCATGCCGGATGACGTTCATCATTTATCATGCATCCTGCTGTTTGTGAACAGTTTATCTTTGAACAAGGATTACCTGACAAAATGTAAAGAAATTGAATAAAACATTTGTTGAACTGCTTGTTTATCACAATATCATCTATGAGACTACATTGTGAATGGGAATTACGAAATTCTATGTAAAAGCTATAAAACTTTGTTCAAAATTTATTGAAATTGATTGATTCTGGCCGTCGTTGCAATCTCTACCAATCCGATAGCAGACCGTTTTATTTAGTGTACAGAATCGCGACTAACGTCAAATGTAACGTCCACATATCACTCGGAATGTTTTTATCACCACTAATCGACAACAATCCAACAACCACGAGCTGATTCGTGATACATCCGTGAGAGTTGGGCGATCAGTTTCACCGATGACTCTGAAAATTTCATTGCAACTTTATATAATATACATACTTACCTGTTGTTTCTTCCGGAGTACAACGTCCTGATACAAATTTATATCCATTGTAACAAGAGCAATTAAAAGACCCTTCAATGTTGGTACAATTCTGTGAACAGTTATGTGGGGTATTTAAATCTTCACATTCATTGATATCTGTAGGAAATTAAATACACAGAAATAAAACTTGTTATGCATATGACATAAATATAATAAAAAGAAATAAATAGGAAAATGAAAAGTGTGAAATTACTTACATGTACACTAGCCTTAAAATATTATTTCAAATTTCAAATCAGCAATACTTGTACAGCACTTGATTTACATTGACCGAAAGCATAGAGTACATGATTTCAGTACCATTCATTTTTCCAGGACATTTGAGAAAAAAAACTGCATTAAAGGTGCAGTTTAGTTCATTGTAAAAACATTTGATAAACTAACCTGTACATTTGAGCTTATCCCTTGTATCAACTCGATACCCGTTCATACATGTACACTCATAGCTTCCTTCTGTATTGTTACATATGTGATCGCATGGACTACTGAGTTTACATTCATCCACATCTGAAGATTTGTGTATGTATGTATTACATATAACAGAATATGTATAATAAAAGTACGTCTATGTTTACATTATCATCATGATTCGAGCATGTTATAGTATCAATTTCATTCACATCGTATCAGAATCAACGACTGTAATTATGTTTTATACGAAATAACTAGCAGATTAGAATGATATGTCATTAAATAAATGTTTCCCATGCAGAATATTACTCTAACATAATCTCAAATACCAAAGCAAGTATCATTGTAAATGTCATTGGGCATAAATCCGTCAGGACATGCATTGCATAGGTATGTTCGATTCAATGTCTTCTGCTCGGTTGCGTTTAATGAAGTACACTTCCTTTCTAATGAGCATGGATCTTCGGCACAGCCGTCAAATACATTTTCACAATCTAGACCTAGACATAGAAGATACAAAAGATGTTACGTTATATAACTATAACAGTTTATGTTTGCTTTGAGTATCTATGCATCTCATTATGTGGACTCCCGTAAATGTATTGCGTATGAATCTGTAAATGCTCAATTGTCATTAGGTATTGTATGATACATACACATTAGAAATTAATTTACACTCAGAATAAAATTGAGAAGGGGGTAATTAAATCATACATATACCTTCGTATTCAGGATCACATTCACAGTTTGCATACTTGAAATACTCGGTATTTCTAGGATCATCCCGTTGTGTGTTCGTACATGTACCGTGGTTATTGCATCCGGTGCATAACAAAACTGAGATAATAAATGCCGGAGAAGAACGACCTTGTTGGTTCATTGCAACCACTCTGAAATTGAAAGCGAAAATAAATTACCTTATCAAAAATATTACAATAGAATCAAAATAATACGCAAGGATTGGGAGTTTGTCGAGCAAACATGTAATTACATGTATAACAGACATGTAGTATGTCTGACAATTTGTAGTAAACAACATTTTCTATCATCTTCTATAATTTACGTAACAGGTTATAATTGCTGATATGTTCAATAGTCAAAATAGAAAGCGAAGATATTGTTCTGAATACCGTAAATCGACAGGTTCGTCATCTGCTTGGAAGTAATTGATAGAATCCTTTTTCTCGTCAAAAGTTGCGTTTACATTGTTCGACAGGAAGGTTATATTACTCCCGCCTTCAAATTTTAAAGGACAAGACACCATCTGTTTAACCGTAGTGTTAACGCTTTCACAGCCAACAAGAGATGGCACAACTTCTCCTGAAAGTCAAAACATGAACCGTAAGTTTTGTTGCATAACAAAGATTAATTAACGAGAAAGAAATAAACACAAAATAATTGACATGATATGTCGGCCGAATATGCATAAGTAGAAACCACTCAACATAACGTTAATTGAACTTTAGATGTCAATGCATCTGCAATGTAGTAAAATGAACTTGCAATATGGTTTAACTATTAAATATTATATACATTAATTTGCCCCCATTCAACCTTTTATGACCGAAAACGATCGGAATAAAGGGGTCGTTGCAGTTAGTAAACAAACTGTCTCATGTGGTTATCAAGCACCTACCCATTTGATTTTGAGTTCTTTCAGCATTCCCCATTATTAAGTTAGTAGCCAATGCAACATCTTTCTTTTCTGTGAACACGTAATCAAACACACATTCTATATTATCTGATCCATTGCACGCTTTCTCTGCTTCCAAGCGTTTGTCTGCGTCTGCTTCATCAAGGAAACGTGGAACATACGTGGAATTGTGATAGTCAGAATGATTCTTTCCATCCGTGTAAATAAATGCTGAATTATCTTCATCAATTTCCCCTAAAGTACAATAAGTTTGGTTTTATGAATAATGTTTTGCCATATTATATATGTTTCTACCCGTACAGCTGAAATAGTATGAATGAAATTCTCTGTTCATTGTACGCATTATTTTCCCTCTTCGTTAAATTGTATTAAGTGACCATTATTAATATGAGGGATCTGAACCATTTCCTTTAAGAAAACATATTGATCATGAGTATGCATTCATCTCCGGAAAGGTATGAGTAAAGTCAGCATTGTTTAAGATCTAAATGAAACAATCCTCGTTCGATACTATTTGGCGTAAATATTATCATTAGAGGATATAAATTGTGTTATTAAAATATGTCAAAGACGTACAGTTTTGCCCGTAGCTGAATACATCTTGCTCGGTTAGATTTGACGGAAGTACTGTTCCATTTGGCAAAGTAAAATCGTCTTCTGCGTTTCCATTGTAATTTCCCAAGAGTCCACTGGTGACATTGTGGAACTTCTTTGGCACTATTGTACTGAGTGAAAGCATCTCTACGGTAACGGATATATTTAGTGAAATCCCTGAAATGATAAACGATTATGATAACGAGTTCTTACCTGCGTAAAACCAATATATTGTATTCAAATCTATTTAAAAAGCTTGTATTACAATAGTTACTACGGATTTGATAAAGCGATAAATCAATGCGCTTTTGGACCGATTTGCTAAATAAGCTAAACAGTTAGGTATTTTCCAAGTGTGCTGGCTTTATCTGAAATTGATATATTATAGTAACAGAGCATTAATCTGTAAATAAAAGAGAATTCACATCACTGTGCAATCAAGAACATGTCACTAAATTTCGTATTTGCTATTTACTGACCACTAGATGGAAATAACACAACCAATGTCTCCCCTCTTTTGGACACAAATAGTGTTCCATCTGGTATGTGCAGTGTCCGGTCATCATTTCCATTTGTCTGGTTGTATTTCTGCGTCAGATCTAAGCCATTGCCATAAATATTTAAACCTGTAAGATAAAGAAAATAATAATTATTCCATCGAGTATCTCAAGAGTCTTGTTATTCGTCCCATTTCTTTTGCCGTTCTTTCTTTCAAGCAACTTTAATTACGTCATCAAACTTCTTTGCAATTATAGGAATATGACACAGTTATGCCATCCTTACGAACGAATTGTTCTGATTTGTATATTTCAGATTGTATCATTTTCTGGTCTACTATAAGCATAGACCTTTCACGGAATCCATTACTTGTTTAAAACATATGCATGATGCATGCTTGTTTTACTCTGATACAATGAATTATATCAGAGACCCAGTCTTAGTATTTCGTTTTATGTATAATTTAATATACATTGTAGTTAAGGACATATCGGACAGTTTCCAATTTTTTGCACATAGACAATTAGACATATACTATTACTAGGCAGAATGAAAACGTATAGACAGAATTTTTAAAACTTAGCATGATATAACATATGATTACAGAAACATTTAAAGCGAAAAACGGGGGTCGCGGTGCTCGTTTTTTAGTTATCTGCCCTTGAATTTGAATATGTGCCTTATTTTAGGTCATTTCATGGGCAGATCACTCATACATATATCTTAAATGCCATATTTTTACTTTGGGATTATGTTTTTCATTTTATACTTGGTCAAAATTTCATGCAATTCCATTGAATATTTTATTAACCTTTTTCACTGGACGTTAAGGGACTGGAAATCCTTAAAAAATAGGCCAGAAGAAAAAATTAAACAAACCACTCATTACCAATTCTTGCAATTTTGCACGATGACGTGAAAGGAAGTCGGCTACAAATAAAGGAAAATAAATAAGGCCCTGTTTTCCTTCGTTGTGAATTATTTGCCCTTAAGTAAAGTAAGTCAAAACCTTTCTTTGCTCGATTTAGCTCGACATGAACTGAAGCGTTTGTCTCGTCCTTTGCCGCAAATGCACTAAACACTGTTGCATCAGATAAGTTGCCATCTTCTTTTATCGCACGCTCTGTTCTTGCTTGAAGAGTAAATGTGTTATTCTCTGTTTGTACTTGCAATAGTATGTATTCACCAAGACCGTTGAAAGTGAAGTTCAGTCCATCAAGTGTGCGGAAATGTGGATCACCCCAGAAAGAACCTGTCACAAAACGACTAATGGTATTAATATACAATGTTACATACTGATTACCATTGTTATCAGTTTGCTTTTTCGCTTACTGATTAGTTATTTTTACTAGATAATGTACACATTTTAAATATTACTACTAATTGTAAACCTTTCAAATGAACATAATAATTCAATTCACATAAACAAACCTGCCCATAATCGTTCTTCCCAAGATACACCACGCTAACACACGTAAAATAATATAAACATTCTAACACGGTTAAAACCATTTTACATTCATTCTCTGAAATGAACTATGATGCCTACCAAAATTGTATGGTGTTTCTCTGTAGCAAGTTCCGGTTGGTCGCAAATCGTAGAAGAATTTACTGAATGGAGTAAATGGAGAACAACACACTTCCTTTGGTAAAATGTCATGTTTATAATGGTCAGCAGCGTTTTCAGGATGATATCGGTAAAAGCCGCCTGCTATCGGTCGTTCGTCAACCCAAAGTGACGTCCTGGTGTCATAGCAACATGACTGGAAAAGTTAAAACAAATACTCTTTTAAAAATTCATTTCTGATAAGTGCCATACAGGTAAGGAGATGTGAATACTGACCGAAAGGTGGGGACTACATCATGTTTGACTACATCAGGAAAAAATACCAATATCTTCAACGTTATGCTTTACACGAAGACTAATGAATAATAACTACTTATAGTTACCTTTCCATAAGGCCGGTAAATTCGACCAGGGAGCATATCAACACAAGTGAAGTTTTTCTTATCATACCAATTCCATCTATCTATTTGCCAGAACCATGGATCCCATCTAGCTAACGATATATCACATGGACATTGTGGTAACCAACTATTCATTAAATCAATATGTTGTTTTTCATGTTTGTTGTCTTGGTACCATTTTATGCAGCTTATGTTGTTATTTTTCGTGGAATTTTCGACACGAACTAACGTCTTAAACACCACACCTGATACACCTACAAGTAGATTACATTCAAACAAAATGTAAAAAGAAAACTCACGGAATACCAAATACAAATTACTTCTATTTGATCTCTGGTAAAGAAATGCGGACCAAAATATACGAAAATGAAAACGTAATAAAAACCATCAAACATATTTTGAAACCTAAAGAGTGTAAAATCATTCTATATTACATTAAACTTGATATTCAGTATGAAGAGAAACAATACATGAGAATCCTTCCATTATATTGCATAACTTCAAAATATGCGGTTGTAAAGTAGTTGGTAGCAACATCATAATTACCTCTATGCATAACATTTATATCGAGTGACAATGCAGCTGGCGTGAACGAACTGTGGTGAGTGAAAGGGGTATCCATCTTACTAAAATATCCTACCCATACTGGAGCATATTCACGTCTACTACTAACCCATTTCACAAGACCATTCGGATAAATATAAAAACTATAAGTCATCTCTCCATTGGAAACCAGCACAAGTTGAATCGTTGAAGCCTACATAAAACATTCACTTCATTATTCTGATTATATTTCACCTCGTCATATGTGATAGAGTGTAACTTGTAAATGTTTTACCATGTTGATCGGATTACTTGTTTTAATGTCATTATCATAATTCTTATCTATACATATGGATTCATTACAGATACCAGATGCAGACAGAAACATTATTTTTTCACCTTACCAGTTTTCCTGAACAAAATCTAACCAGTGCTTATTTATCCTTCCACACTAGGAGCCGGCAACTTCTCCACATATGGAGGAAAATCGACATATTTTATCGTACCAGGATCGCCGGGTTAAAAGTACAGCGTACTAACAACTGGACTACAGGCACAAACATTATAATGTCGCAAAATAATAAATGTTTGACAGGCAAAGCACTTCAATGACTGATAGAATATATTGCCATAATTAAATTTACTATAATGAACACCATTAAATTTGAATTAAACACTTGTACCTCTGATTCACTTGTATCAAAGTCTTTATCTTCCGGTAAAACGTTATCCCACGTAACAATCAAGATAAAACTTGCTTCGAATGAAGTTACTCCTCCAAATTGTCGAACACGCTCTTCAATATGTCTTATTTCAGCTCGTTCCGCCATGGTCTCATATGAATTAAGTACATCATATGATCTATAGTATACATTACCAGTTTTAAAATGTGCATGGAAAGGTGCAATCATGTCACGTTTAAAGTTGGTCACTTTGTTCTTGTTTTTCGGTGGTGTAGGGTTGTTATACCTTCTGCCGAAGCTGACAACCCCATGCGGACAAACCTGGGTGAAAAATCATAAGCATTTAAATGGATACGAACAACTTAACAAACAACAGTTTTCTATGTTTCTACGGTCTATGTTTGTGTTGGTCACGCAAACGGTGATTTCCTTCGTTCAAAACTATAAACATACATTTTGAAATCTAAAAAGTGTGTAAAACACAATGAATTTTAAATTAATATAAGGTCAAGTTCTCAAAATAAAAATTTATATATAAAAATGTGGACTTACGAAAATTCTTGTATATACTGTTCCAAAATACGGCAGACCAGGAGTAAATTGTGTCATATTGGCACATTGTTTCCAGTTTTTATGAATTATGTCACTTTCATTCGTCCCGTATGGATACAAAGGCACTTAAATAGCAATAAAACAAATCGTTTAACAACATCGATGCATATAAAGCTAAAATGATAACTGTAATGCACATTGCTATTCATTACCTTAACAAAGGTAACTTTAACTCTGATAAGAGAATACACGATCAGAAAAGATTACGAAGGAATTCTAAAATGTATCGTGATTATGATATATTAGTATATAGCATGCACCATACATAGATATCATTTTTAATCGAACTTACTTGTGTCACATTTATCTGTTCTGGAATCATGAACACCTGTTTTACATACACACTTAGACTCTCTACACACTGCAGTTTCAGTTTTACAATATTTGTCTGTCACGCAGGACTCGCCGATGCCTCCTACATTACAAGTATTACTGATTTGAAATAATTAAACATAAAACATTAAAAAAATAATATCATGTTAAAAGTTCAAATAAACAAACCAAAATGCCGTAAGAACCGGGGATGCTAAGAGGATGATTTCGGTTGTAATGATAATTAAAAGGGGCTAAATCCCCCCCCCCTCATTATCAGACAAATTCTGAAATTAGCGGCCCCCTCTCAATCTGAACTAGATTCCTATGGCCTGATACAAATAGACAAAATTAGCCGTAAGGTCATCTCAAAGCTAAATATTCTACTTTTATACTATTTATGTTATTCCAGCTATGTGGTACAAAGGTTTCTTACCAAGTCGTGCACATGATGGTGCATCACTACTCCATTTACCATCACTCTGGCAAAGTAACCTCGGTTCTCCAACTAAGAGATAACCATCATCACAAGAAAATGTCAGAGCAGAATTAAACACCGTACCATTATTTTCAACTATTCCCCCGTTGTCTGGCCTTTCGATTGGTCCACAGTCTGAACATTATTTTAAAAAGCATATAAAAACATAAATTAGCATTAATGACGTAGATATTCTTTTCTAAAGATATGTAATCGGATATTAAAGTTGAAGTGTTTGATACATGTCTAACAGAAATAAAAGTCACATTTATAGCTGTAACGTGTGTCAGACTACTTATTACATAATGATAAATCAAAATGAAACTAATTGAACTGTTTTGTGGTTTGATAAATTAATTTGACATTTGTTACAATTGATATTTATGCATGAACTTGTATTCTTAATTCAGTATTTAAATGTATTTCTTCGTGATTCTTGTGGTAAGTGCTTGGAGATGCATGCCTATTGCACCATTCAGTTTGCACTGAAACCACTGGCACTGTCAAAGATATTTTAAATTTATTCTGCTCCGAAATAAAGATAAGAGAAAATATCTATCAATAAGAAACACTTTTTTACATTGTATTATACTCAGAACGGAAAGATTTTGCCATGCAAAGGTTTAATTGATGATTAACTGTGATTATCTTTTTATCAGAATGGATTAACTAAAGTTTTAACTTTTAAATAACATAATTTGTCATAGGTCATTGAATGTTGCTTTGATTGAAATAGTACACACCCTTCTCAAAACGCAGTGAGTTCATATATTCTACGTACCCTGTCAATACGCTGTCATAATAATGTCTAACTAGATAAAGTGAAATCTGAATTGCTAACCTTCTCGTAGTACCTAGATTTGCATGTTTCGTTATTCGTTGTTGTTTTATCATACATATAATCGATATTGTCAGCTTAAAAATATTTGAAATTAACTTGAATTTGATATTTTTTAGATATATTTTGTTCGAAAAAGTATTAATTGAGCTCCACAAAATATATGTTAATTCATTCGAAACTTGAAAAAGATTGATTTACATGTTCATTATTCTAGTCGTGTTTCACCTTTTATTATGCACACTGTTTCAGAGCTCCATTGACCACCGTCATCACAGCTAATTGTAGGATCACCTTCCATTTCATAGCCTACATCACATTTGATAGTTGCTATTTCACCATATGTCGTACCGGCAATATGTACATTTTTTCCATTTTCAACAGCAGGATCTCCACAATCTATAATGTTAACATTTCTATTAACTCTTTAACACTTCAAAATTATGTTTACCACATCAGCTCGTGCAAATACAACATACAATATTTAAATGCCGATAATTTTGACATCTTCTATTACTGAAAATTATTAGACGTTTCTGGATAGTTCATTGACATTGATATAATAATTATAGACACTTTGAAGGGACAATTCAAAATTAATTCAAAATACATGTTTACCTTGCAATTGACACTCGGATGTATCGTTCCAACCGGATGAATGACAAACAATAACTGAAGGTCCAGTTAGATCATGTCCTTCATTGCAGGTGAGTATTGCTACAGAACCTGGTGTTGTTCCGTTGTTTACATCAACCTGTCCGTTTGAAAGAGATGGTCTCCCACAATCTTCAAATATAATTCAAAGCGTTACTATTTAAACATAAATAGCCAACACATAAAGCTATGAAAAATAGCACTTAAAAACAATTTAGAAATTTTGAGAAACATTCAAGAATGTATAAGGCATGAATTGACTGGTTAACAGAAATTTTAAGCCAATGCGTTATCTATACAAAACACTTGTTATGGTATTTTTTCCTACCATTTGTATCACAAACAGGATTGTCCGACCATGTTCCATCTACTTGACATACAATCGTAGAATTTCCTTTTACTTCTAAACCATCATTGCATGTAATTTCAACGATAGTCCTATAAGTTGTGTTGGTGTCATTTCTTGATCCTTTACTGGGTGTCGGGTCTCCACAATCTGAAAGGTTGAATGACAACTTTTAGTGTTCTACATTGGACTTTAGGAAAAAGAAATGGGTTGCGTCACACTTTATTTAATTTAAATTACATTATCAAAGAAATGACTTAACATACAACAGTTTACATGATTTTAAAACATCACTGATTGATGCATATATGTGTGCACAATTTAATATATAAAACTTACCAACAATTTCACAGACAGGCATTTCATCCCATCTTCCAGTTTCCAGACATGATACTGTTGTGCTACCATCTATTAGGTATCCATGTTTGCAGCTTATAACAGCTATCGAACCGTAAGTAGTGGTATTTGACGGCAAATCTACATCAGCATTGTCTACTGTTGGAACACCACAATCTAATAATTCAAAGAACCATAAGAATGATAAATGACATTTGTCACTTCAATTGGCTGCGTTACCACAAGAAAATCACATTCAATTCTGAAATTATGATACCTTTTATCATAATTTAAGTTATTAATTATAGATATCAGTTGTATAAAACGATTGAATTTTTGTTTCGAACTGTTATTGTATAACTGAATTCGTGATTAGATTTTTGTGCTAATTGATGCAAATGATATGTTGATATTGATGATATTTTATAGGCGACATCGTCATTTTGAAATTTGATTTATGTCATGAAATCAATCTATTCCTTTAGGGACTTTACTTACTCTTTAATACACTTCGTAACCTGGTCCAATATTGAAACATCATTATAAATTTACGATGACATAATCAAAGGGAACGGTTTTGCTTTTGTAAATCCATTAATTAATTTTATCGAAAACGCCCACTTCTCGCGTCTTTCTTGGTTAACGACTCTTTAATATGATATTGTGATATCAACATTCAGCTTTGATATATCTAGATAAAAAAGGGATTTTTAGAAAAACATTCACAAAGATGCTCACCTTCTCTAAATACCCCCCCCCCCCCCAAACAAAAACCCCTCCAATACAAAACCATACAAAATGGATGAGTGTCACGTTTACGCCGTTCCTTAGTTGGGTGCTTTAACTGAGAACTTGTATTCAATAGACAATTGTCCCCAATAAATGCGTATATTTGTATGTTAAGCAATTAATTCCATGTAAGTCCCTCTGTTTTTATTGTTTCTCCTCGGCTTGGGGTCAAGGTCGATAGCGTTTAGAACGGGTATCAAAGGGATGAAAATTGGGAAACGATGTGGAAGAACAATTCATTTGTAAACATTTGTATACAAACTGCTTTGTTATGATAGTTTGTACCTAATATTGTACACGTTGGATAGTCGGTCCATTGGTCATTTGATTGACACATAATGATCGCTTCTCCTGATAAATTATATCCTGTATTACATGTGACAGAGACTACGGTTCCATTCGTGGTGGAGGTTGAATTCACAGCCCCATTTTCTGGTTTTGGACTTTCGCAGTCTGAAATCAGACATGACATTTTATTGTAAATAAGTTATTATGGCCAAATTCATTACTGAAATTACCAAACACAAGTTCTTATTAAGTATTCCTTGTATCAAGAATATATTGGAAAGAAATGTTTCTTGGATCTTGTTTTAACACTTTGCATTTAACGTAGAAAGTTAATCTTTCTGGTCAAATATTTGATCGCCGTTACCAATTTCATAAAGTACTGACCTATATATTTACAAAACGGTCGTTCATTCCAATATCCGCTCATTTCACACACAATCGTGTCATTGCCCTCTAGTCTGTACCCTGCCTCACAGCTTACTTCCACCACGGCGCCATAGTTTGTCTCCGTTGAATTAAGCATTCCATTCAATGTTGTTGGGTCTCCACAGTCTTACAAAAGAAGCATATTTACAACATGTTCCATACAATAAAATTATTACGTTCAAATTATGAGAAATAACTTTTTTCGTCACGGGGCGATTTACAGACAAAATATTACATTCTTTAATCACAAGTGTGATGAATTAAAGTTAATATACTTACACAATGGTGACAAAATAACGGATCAGAATTTTCACCTACCTAAACAAACAACTGATATATCGTTGTCATGGTTACAGTCGTCATATGTATCATAGCTGCAGTTGTTTATATGCGATGAACCGTTTCCACAGTGTATATTGTCTACAAATATAGGACCGCTCCCAGGACCATACCGTGACCCCTTATGATAACCAACTGCCGGCCTTTAATTGGAGTTAAATAAGTGATTAAGTAAATGATCTTTTAGAATAGTACACAAACTTTGGACTATCCAAATGTCTTCTTTATATATAGCAAATGTTTGTGCATATAAATGGTTGGTTTGTGTTACCAGCATGTATCAACCGCATTTCAATCAATGAATGGGGAAAAAAGAAATCAATATTAGGACAAAAGATCGGTATTAGACATATAAACTAACAGGTGCTATATGTGATGTAAATGTGAATTTGGGTAGTGTGTGTGTTATTTTGAAGGTGTTGTGTTTCTATTTGGGTGTAAGAGTTTTGGAATTTGCCATAATGGTTTGTTTGTAGCTATAATGTACTATGTCCGGTAAAGTAGAAGTTTTTGTATGCGTAATTTTCTGGTGATTCCGGAATACTTTTTACAACGTATTTTATATAAGTTTTAACTTGGCGATAGTAACACTTACCCAAAAGGACCACATGATATTACTTAATGTTTAAACTTTTCCGTTGCACTTATCAACTTGTATTATCACGGATTAAATACAGTTGTGGCATCGTCAATGTATTAGAGTTTGTGAATTATATCACATGACATTTGACATTTGTAGTAGATGTATCCATAACAAATCAATTATCGTGTTTTCCGTTTGGCCTTTCTGTTTCACCTACTTAATTGGGTGATATGATTATCTTCAAATATGTGATATCACCAAGTTAAATGAATTAATAGATCATCACATTTTTTATGAAAAACTATTTACCACATTCCTAACATTCTGCAGATTGTATTCGCTTCATTCATACCAAACCCATCGTGACATATTGTTCCCCAAGTATCCATTGATTTTATTTCTACACGTCCATCACTTGAAGAATTACCATTCACCAAACGTATGTCACTCACATCAAGAGGATAACCTGTTTTAGAATGAAACAGTAATCTTTGACTCAGTCATTTGTAATATATGCATACAATAAGCTTAAGCTTCTGATTCGTTTAAGATGTTAATATTTCACTCTAATTTGGACTTTTAAATTATTTGTAATACTTCATGATGTCCACCTACTGTACTCTTGGCATTCTCCCTCTGTAATCCAGTTCCTGGTATTGTTGTCACATGTCATACTAAGTGTTCCTATATATGTTCTGTAATACGCACAATCTGCATATAATGTTGTACCATTATAGCTGAAGTATCCTATATCCCAATAGAATATATCAGGCTGGCCACATTCTGTAACAAAGAGAAATTGGCGATACTTCCATAAAAAATGTAATGTGTAGTCATTTGCAAATGCGCGCACATAACTGTATAAGAATAATTATATTCATAAAGTTGGCGCAGATTTTAAAAAATATTATTTTGTGGTTGTGGTGATCTAGATGAACATCATGTGCTCCTTATCTGTTACGAGCAAAAAAGAATAAAACAATGTAAAGTCTTCATATATTATTCTTAAAATCAGGTAATACAGTATACATTAATCAAATGCTTTGGCTTCTTTGAAAGATTGCTATATCAAAGGACGGTGGTATTAATTATAAACGTAAATGTTAACAAGTATGTTTACCGCTGCAAACAACTGAAGCATCTCTTTCATGTCCACAATCACCCTTAAACAAGTATGGACAATATTTTATATCATTTGTTCCGGAACTACAAAATAACTCATCTATGTGAACTGGTCCTGTCCCTTCACCATGTCTTGCACCAGTGAAATATTGCGCTCCCCTAACGTAACATATATAAAACAATAGTTAAAACAACACATAATACTACTGAGTATTCTTTTTTAAAATATTTAAAAGGACTTAAAAAACAAATGCAATACATCCCACATTCTCCAAAATGCTTCCTTACCGCCCTCCCCCAACATACCCACTCAATACAGGATTAATAATTAATTTGAAATTACTTGAAATAGATCATTTGCACTTACGGAGATAAGAGTATTTATTAAAATTCATTTCATTATGTAACTTTAAGTGTCGTACCTCAGACCCAGCATGTGGCAGAATGCATCCGCATCGTTGATATCAAAGTTTCGATCACATATTGTTCCCCATGTACCGTTCACTTCAATTTCTACTCTACCATCATATGGTCCTGTACCATCAGCAAGTCTTACACCAGTGATGTTCAATTCTGGACCTACATGCACATGGAAATGAAAGCAACAGTATATCAACACTTCAGTTACATTGTGAATCACAAAAACACACCATTGTACTCCGATTGTTTTGTCCTTATTGCAATCCAAAAGTATTTGCAATTGGTGGCTATACGATTGTAATAACGTCATATTCTTTACAATTGATTGATACTTACCATAGCACAACACGGATGCATCTTTGCTATGTCCACAACTGTTGTCGTAGATATATGAACATTCATTGAGGTCTGGTTCATTTCCAGAGCAGGTTAATATGTCTATATGTACAGGTCCTTTTCCCTCTCCATAATATGCACCATCGTATATAGATCGAAGTCTGCAATTAGGCGATATAATTTCTCATTATACATTAATCAAATTAGACCCACAACATAATTTCATCACAAAAGTTTCTTGATAACATTAAAAATTGTAATGAAAGTAGTTACCACAAGTTAATGAGTTATATTATATTCCAATGGACCTATATGTAAGGGGATAAGTAGTATGTTTTAGCGTTAAGGTTAGATCTTATAGATTTTAAATGATTCTGTTTGCTAATTACTTACTCCAGTCCGTTCAACATACGACAAATCACTGTACCATCACTTCTGTCATAGGCATTGTCACATGTTGTACCCCATGTATTATTAACATTTATCTCGACACGTCCATGGTACGGACCAGGTACTAATCTAATGTCCGTTATATTCAATCGTTTGTCTAAATAACACAATATTGTATTGTTAGTTTATTATAGACAAAACATGCATTTCTATATGGCTGATAAATCATATTCTTTACATGATCATTCCATACATATGCATCGTGACGAATTACAAGGATAGTTAAGCAGTCAAGTTCAATTATGTGACATATTTTCTTTAAAACGTCGTTATGTTTAATACCGTTGTATGTTTCCGTATTCAGCAAATTATCCAATAATAAATAAACCATTTGTGATCATATTGTGCAATAATAAACTTACCGGTACAAGCCAAAGATAAATCGTTACTTTTAGTACAATGATGTATGTATGGAGAAGCATATGAACATTGACTGATGTGACTGTAACTTCCACCACACGACAATGACCCGATATGAGTAGGTCCGGAGCCAATCCCGTAAACTGGTGTTGTATGATATGTCCATAAGCTGAAAAATAAATGAAGAAGTAGACATTAAAATGATCAATGGACCTTCCCGAAACAATGATTACAATTAAAAGGTCATCACAAGGTCATCACAATGGTCATTAATCTCATCACAAGCTCTTTATGGTACGATTTAAGTGGAAGACAGTACATACATATATATACTCAACAAAAAAAGAAACTTTACATATTTTAGGTAAGATGTCCATTGACGCAGCTTTAGTTGACTGTGTATTCACCTAAAGGTCCCGTACATTGATAAAATTAGTGGTATGATATGCAGTGGACTAACGCCGACACAGTTCGTTCAAGAAATTAACAGTTTATGCAAACAGTTGACCAAAAATGCAACAGTAAATATGCTCTTATTTTAATTCAAAGGGAGGTAATTTGAAGCATATCAATGTTTGACTCAGACTGCATTAATCAGGGTTAGACATTTTCAGTATCAAACTTGTTTTTCTTTACATCAATATGTGTATTGATGTTTACAACATTAAAACATGTCAACAGCCCATGAACGGATAGTTTGAATACCCATAATGCTGTTTTAAAATCAAAGCTCTGAAGGTTCTGTTGTTGTTCGGAAATACAAAGCAGTCAAAAGTTGAATTTCTTTGTAGGGTGAGTTTTTGAATCCGAACGATAGTTCGCACATGCATTTTGATGCAGACCTAAGTACTACTAACGCTTTTCTACACCCGCTATGCAGTTGTTAAAGTTGTTCCCGTTCCATGTACTTTCAGTACTTTGATTTATGATTCCCATCTGATCACCAAAAGTAGTTCAGCAAATAGCATAATATTATATAGTCTACATTACCTGCCTCTTTGTATACTCAACTTATGTAGAATGTAATATCTCATACATAAAGACACACTCGAAGAAAAAGTTACACGTTATAAGCATTAAATCAATCGATTACAATTTTCCGATGAATTTAACTACTTTTTTAAATATCTGGTTGACACTCAGTTATCATCGCATCGTCCATGAATTCAATGATGACTTCTATACGTTTACAATAGAAGCTAGGAACCAGACTAAATTAGCATATAAAGCACGAGGATTATGACGTCATCCTTCCTTGAAATGTGTGTACTGATAGTAAATATTGTAATAATCCGAGGGATAGGATTGTTTAGATTTTTTACGACTGTTTTGTATTGCTCGTTTACGATATTGCATAGCAATCTGATTTTGACTTATATGCACGTAATATTTGAATTTGTATTTATGCCATTGAATTGAAAAAATGGAACTACATTTTTTGTATGTTCGTAGGCGTAAGGTTAATGGAGGCTGTTCGGTATGCAGGTTTTATGAAAACTGAGTGATTTTTGAAATACGGTACGTAGTAACTTTATTGTTCGTACCGAACAACAATAATCAGTTATTCCCCTTTCCGTTCAGTAATTCTGAGTTGTTTTCCCTGGAATTCTTCAACGGGATGGACAGTTAAAATGTCACGATGTCTGTCCTTGGTTATTTCTTTAATGAGCATTGAAATATCAATACATGAATAATGTAAAGTTTCTTTTTTTTGCTGAGTATATATTAATGCAAATCCATCACAGGTAAAATACTGCCTGCTGCAGAATATATATGTAATAATTATGATGCAATGAATTCAAATGTTCTTAAACTTGCATTGTACTATAACACTACTTGAGTGTTTGTTTCCATTTCGAGCCATGGTTCAAAATAACAGTTTATGCATTGATATTCATAAACATGGTACATTGATACTTTTGATCAGAAATTACAATACATTATCGACATTATTTCATACCTCAAATTCATCATGTTACACAATGTATTAGCTTCATTTACGCCAACAAAATAGCTACATACAGTTCCCCATACACCGTCTACATGTAGTTCTACACGACCGTTGTAAGAACTGGTACCATTCACAAGTCGGATGTTACTTATGTTTAATGGCGCCGCTGTCATTGTAACAGCAATACATAAAAACACAGTTGTATTTCAATTCATTTATTTCTATGTCTATACCCGATTATTGTCCATAAAGTAATCATGTTTTATTATTTAGTAAAAGTAAGTACAAATGGTAAGTACAGATACATTAAAAATATTTTTCATTACATTTCACTTCAAAACTAAACATCTAAGTTTCCATGTGCGTAAAATTACAGTTTTAACAACAACTTAAAAAGTTTAAAAGTAGGCAATTTTAGACCAACAATTTAGCGATAAGATGTATTTACAAACTAATGAATGCATTAGTTCCTGTCCTCTATTTTATGCTTACATTTAATGAACAGTCACCGGCCATAATTGCGGACTGGAGAACGGATGTATTTGCTGCATTCGAATAATATTTTACAAAACAATACAAACCGTTACATACAACAGCCACATCACTATAATGACGGCAAGTATTAAGGACATTATATTTGCATTGGTTGATATGAGTTTCAGTTCCATAACAATCTAACTCATCAATGAAAATCGTGCCAGTTCCATATCCATAGTAAGATGTGGTATACGTTCGACGGGAGCTGGTGAAATATAAAATGAACTCTTCGTTGTGCGTGCTAAATTCAGTAAAACTTGCCTTAATTTGGTATGTTATTGTATAATTTACTGTACACTATTTAGATCCATAAATACGTTAGCATACAGAATGTCAATAAATGCGAAAGAGGGACATCAAACTTGGACAAATCGAAATGTTTTGTTATTGCTGAATGTTTTTCATCGCTACATGACACAAAATATTAATGAACTTTTAAAAATGTAAGAATAAACATGTAAGATTTCTGTCAAAAGCATAGCCTTAAATAAATGTATTAAAATAATAAAGTACCATTGAAATAAATTCATTTCTCTTATCCAAAAAAAAATTGTGTTTGGAACTGTAAAAATACATTTTATTAAAACACGCGTTCAGAAACATCAGAAGATTGTACATACCTGCCAAACATCATGTTACAAATGGCACTTGCTTCGTTATAAGAAAATGAATTAGAACATACAGTTCCCCAAGTTCCATTGACCTGCACCTCCAGCCTTCCGTCATAAAGACCAACACCATCAGCCAACCTCATGTCAGTTATATTTAAAGGATAACCTATATATAGAGCAGACTAATAATCTTATGTGACAAAAACGCATGCTGAAATAAACAAAACGTCCACACAATGCAAAAATGAACATTACTGGCATTTTTGCAAAAAATAGGCGTGTCAGAAATAAGTAAACATTGTTAAGCTTATCGTTTAGACAGTTTTTAAAAGATGTGTACTAGTGTAAAAGAAGTGTTTTAATATTTCGAAGTCAAAACTATATTTCATTCAAAAAATGTTTGATACAAAACATTTAAGTCTTATTTGTTCTAAATCGTTTTCCTAAGAATCAATATAATTTTATTAAGCTAATCGTTAACTACCCACATACTGAGCCATAAGAAAAAGGACAGCATTTATATGCATAACCTAAATTAGCAATTCATATTTACTGCAATAATGTGACATACCATATACTTCACACGTCTCGTTTTGTGACCATGAACCATTGCTTAAACATTCTATTGTATACGTTGATGGAACATATCCAGTGTTACATGTCACAGTCATTATACTTCCATTGGTCGTGGTTATTTCACCGTTTGTTATGTTTGGTTTTCCACAGTCTGTCATTTAAGGCATTGAGTTTATGTCAAATTTGGTTTAAAGTCAAAACTCACAAAGTCGCTTATATATATATTAATTCATGAAATATGCACTTCGTAATTGGGAATAATTTGTAAAAGATTCAATAAATTAAATCTAATAATAATTGGTATTTATTCTACTTAAAGGGCAACGCAACCCTAATTATGAATTAATCTCATTTAAATAATTATTCATTATTATTCTGAAAAAAATAAATCATTTGAGCGTTAAAATACGCACATTGAAGATATTTTACGAAAATATCGTAGAAACTTGGTTATCTGAAAGAGTAAAGGGCGCCGCCATTTTACCCATTTACAATCGATTAACAGTTGTGTGTGACGTCATATCCCACAAACATGGATATGGCGAATAAGCGGGAGTGAAAGAGAATGGTTGATTATTATAGATATCGCCTTAAATTGTGAGGAATAAGCTTAGGAAATCACGCATTTGTATTTTAGAATCATAGCCAACATATTCTTCCACGTTATCCACCAAAACACAATTTTCACAGCCACAAAATTCTTCAATAGAATCAAAGCTTAATTTTCAATTCGACACTAAAGTAAATCCATTTTTATAGTGACATAAACTATAATACTAACATTTTTTATATTTAAAAATTGCGTGAAAAATACTGACGTGAAAACGTCTGTTCAGTTCTGTTCTGTAATATAGCATCCCTGATTATATAGTTATATTTCATTGATAAGAATTAAGATCAAACACTACGAAGTGCAAAAAACATTATAATTGGTTGTATTTTCTTACACCATTTCCATAGTAAATCTATCTATATACAAACATGTAAAAGTTAATTTACAGATTAAATATCACTGAAGATTATTATAATTATCACATCTATACAAAGTGGTGTACGAACGCACAGTTATATTGTTTGTTGAGTTGGGAGTTAAACAGTATTGCACATTTAATTGTGGGGTAATATATATATAGCATCATTGGTCTGATTCGCGGGAAAGCACGGAAAATCTGGAAATTTGCCATTATTTTCGGGAAAAGTAGAATATGATATACGTAAATGCTTATTAATCATATAACAAGCATAAAAGCCAAAAACATGTGAAGTTACTTCTTAAACTTTTGCCTAAATTACCTTTCAGACTGTCAATCCATAATCACTACACATTTATTTTCCACCTTCAGTACGCTCACTTTAAAAATCAATATCTCCCACACTGATGAAAATTACATCACGAGACAGCAAGAACCAGACATAATATTGCATCATAGATTTCTTACACTTCTGTTGAAAAATAATGTTCTAGGTCATAGTTCTAATTGATCAACCAATGAAAAGTCGCTAATCAGTTGATCACGCGACCACACACGGTTAAAATTGCCATATTACACATGTCTGTCGGTGTTTCTTTTTGAAGTCAGCTGTCTCCACATATCATTGTCCTGTGCATATTTCAGTGTCATAAAACTTGCTGAGACAGGGTGATGTGTAATGTACCGCTTATCTGATTGTTAATTGAAGTTTAATGTGAAATTGGAGTAATAGTAGCAAATTGGGACCTTGGTTATTGTTTAAGGTACGTGACGTAGACTAAATAAACAAGTAGTGTCATGCAGTTCAACTGTTGTCTATAATTTGAAAGAATTATTAAATCATTATCAGATATTTTACATTATCAGTAAAACGATTGAAGAATTACATATAAAACTCATACTTAGTTTTATTTTGATCTCATGAAATGTTTCTGTTGATTATTAATTTTCCATTATGAAATATCACTAACAATCGTATTTTCATCTTTGTTTCCTTTATTATACAAACAAAATAATTGCACCATAATTATTTGTTCAAACATCATAATATATAATTCGTTCATGCACATTTAAACAATCAATAATTATTACGTCGGTATATGACATAATTTTTTTTACAAATTTTCGAAATTAACTGAAGTTTGTCACACCACCAATCACATCATTTTTGTATAAATTCAAAACGAATAGCGGTGTTAAATTGTTTGTACCGAATGGCTAGTAACCATTAATTTGGATAAGTGTAAAAAATATTGTCATTTATAATACAATATACAATACAATATCTTTTAAGGCCGTATCTTTTATAAAAGTGCTCGCAGAACGGGTGAACTGGCTTTTACACGTTGTGATATATAGGACGTCACGATATGTGACTTTTCTTTCAAAATGGCGGTGCACTAGGAGATTCGCTCAACCACAAAATGACAATATTAAATCACCAATATTTTTGTTAAATGGTGGATTTTTTTTTTAAAAATGCAGGAATCATCATAACTTTAATATTTCTACACGACTAAGTGCTTGCAAAGTCAACATTGCGTTGCCCTTTAATATTATCATCATCGTTCACATTATATATTTATGTTATGTGACAATAAGTGTATGTACAGTGTGAGTAATATTCACCTGTACAAATAAGCGTAGCCACGTTGTTTTTGTTACATCTATTATACTCTAAATCAGGTGGCTGATACGGTCTAGTGCAATTGTTAATGTCAAAACTATCCAGGTCACAGTGAATGGTTCCGATCAATATAGGACCGGTCCCAGGTCCAAATTTTGCGCTTTTATAGGACCAGGTAAGACTGAAAGATAGAAAAAATATCAACATAATTATAGTACACATTACATTACCCAGTTTGTCATTATTCGACCTGAATTAATGTTGATCATAATCCGTTATTATGTCTACATAATCAAGAGGAGCACACCGAACACGGCCCACGTGAACTAAATCAAATGGCTCGTATAGCTTAAGAAAACACCTTTTTGCACTGCATACAAACTCGTACCGCCACAGCGGAAGCGCGTGGAAATTATAAATAAAAAGTCCCAACAGAGCTATCGCAACAGCTTAAACAAACGGTTGCACAAATAACCGTAATGAATTGTTGATCATGTTAAGCATTGTTTCAGACCGATAAATAGTGATGCTAATGAGAGATGGTCGAAACATATGTCATTTGGTTAATAATATTACTAGATTTTTCGTTCAAATTAATACTCATACAATATCAAATGATATCATTTAGAAGACAAATTCAAGATGTAACCATGAGTTTTAATATAATACCATTATGTTAGTTAAAATAGTTTTTATTCTAACTCACCTTGAATTCATCATGCGGCATAATGTGTTGGCTCCTTTATCATTTAGATTATAATTACAAATCGTTCCCCATTCGTTATTATACATCAACTCAATCCGACCATTGTTTGATCCAGTTCCATCGGTAAGGCGAATATCCGTGATATTCAGGGGATATGCTGCCAACAGATACATTTGTATAAATTCCACACCATCTTAAGTAAAGCGATCACTTAAAATAAGTTCAACAGTTATTACATTCTGAATCTATGGTTTGGTTATTACTTTAACTGTACTCGTATTCTACCACAAGATGCATACATCTGTTTAAAATACATTAAATTACTTGATAATCATATAAGGTTGCTAACATATTTGTAACATTATCTAATTCCAAAAGATGACAAGACTGTACTCACCATTACAAATTACAAATGTCCGGTAATATGTGCTACACGATGAACTCAGTTCAAAATTGCATTCTTGTATGTCTGTTTCGTTCCCATAGCAATCCAGTTTGTCAATATGTACATGAGAGTTGTAACTGTAGTAATGCCCGTATGTATCATACCTGAAGACCCTAAATGAAGGAAAATATAAATCTGACTGAATAAATTGTTTTTTTGTCTTTTATGTTTTATCATCATAGTTAATAATCATTTATGTTCAGTTAGAGAATGCATACTTCCTTTACCATACTGACAATACATACGAATACTTTATCATATACAATCAGAGGGCCACGGCACCTATGAACAACAGTCTCTCATTAAAATAGTACAGCAGATAAAACTTTTAAAAAAGTCCAACTGTTCATAAGAGTCATAATTATATTGTTCTTCCACTTTTACGGTCTTTGCTTACAAATATGACTAAACAGATCAATAATTATAGACAGCAAATACAGAAGTATAATGGTATTTGAAATACTTACGGAAGGTTAAACAACATGTTACATACGACATCAGCTTCTTTCCGTGTGAATGAATTGGAACAAACATCTCCCCATGTGTCATTGATCTTAATCTCTAACCGGCCATCATATAAACCCAAACCATCAACCAGTCTGACGTCGGTAATCGGCAAAATGGGTTCTGAATTATCGAAAGCAAGCAAATTACACTTATTTGTCACTAAAGTTACATCTAAACAACGCTGTCTCCGCTCATTGACTAATAAAAACTGGTCGGCCCAAAGTCCCTTGTTAAGTGAGTAGTACTGAGTTGATGTAATCCAAAGATTACTTTTTAATCCTTTATAATTAGGGTAATAAATGGATTGTTTTCGTATGTGTGTATTAAAATACAGATGGCTTTAGAATTGTATGTTCTGTACTCATAATGTCCTTGCCTTGATGACTCATACTTACTACATAACAAAGCAGGAGGATTCCAAATTCCAGGGCTGCCACAATGACTCGTCGTATTTCTATTTATGTAAACCTCATTTTTACATTTCATAGACAACGTGGCACCATCTGACGTAATCCACGTGCTTTCTCTATTCATAACGCTGATAGTACCACATTCTGAAAGTGAAGGTTAAGTCGTGTGTAATGATGCTACAGACTTTCACTAATATGTTAATAGCATATTGATTGCTTATGTCTTTTTGTTTGGGGAGGGGGTATGTCACCAATCAACAGTAAGCTATTCACGACGGTAAACAGCATAACCAGGGTTCCTCGGTCGAAAATCCGTACATGACTTTTTATTCGCTTACAAACTGAGAACAAACTGCTTCGTTGTGTACCAGACAATGCAATCAAAATCTGTGAAAGATAAGTACAGTATGTAACATTCTTGCAAGCAAAAGCATTTAGTCCATCAAGAGAAGAACTTTTATCTTATTTGTTGCTTATGTTTTGTACATACATATATTATGTAATTAGTATTACACATGACGTACCGGTACATATAATGGACACATCCTTGGAATGGGTGCATGTTGTACTCATATCATAGTTACAATATCTGATATGCGATTCACCGCCGAAGCAGCGAAGATTTGTTGCAAAAATCGGTCCTCTGCCTCTTCCATATTGTGCGTTACTAGTATATGTAGAAGCTCTACAAATCCAAATAAAACTTAAACATATGATCATTTAATTATTATATTGATAGATACCATGACTATTTACACGTAGGCTACTACAACACCCAATAAATACATATATATGTAATTATATAAACATTTTACTTGGTGACCACCCACTTGTTTGTATTAAAACGTGTAACTGCAGCACATTAATTCTGTAGTTTCAATCCATTTCGATTGTAAACAAATTTTAAAAATTGGCTTAAAGGCCCATTAGCTTTTTGATATGAGTAATACAGAACAATCGATAAAATGATAGTAAAATATGAGAAATATATCTTATTTGCTCTTACACAATATTTACATAATTCCTTTCTTTAGCCACACCTCGTTAAAATGTTGTCAATAAGTACTTCATAATTGAAAATAAAATTTCGGAATGTTTTTATAACAAGTAAACGACTTAGTCAGTTTCACTGATAAGACATATTTCTAGGTAAATAAGACCTACTTTAATTTTAACATCAAAAAAGCTAATGAGGCTATCACACTTACGATAAATTCATCATTCTACACAACACTTTTGCATCATTTATGTCAAAAGAATCGCTGCAAATGGTTCCCCAAATTCCATTCACTCTAAGTTCCACTCTACCTCCATACGGTCCACTACCATCAGCTAGCCGGATACCAGTAACATTTAACCTATCAAGTTGTCCTTGCAATATAATGTTTAACTAAGTGTTAGTGCCAGGTTTAGTGGTGGAATGAATAAAGGGACATAACTCACAACATGATTGTATCAATCGGGAATGATAATGAAATATAGCAAATGTTTTAGTTATAAAAGCAATACCAAGTAACAGTTATAAAATTAATTGTGGGATCTCCGTGGTCAGTGGTTATATGACTGTGGTCTCTGACAGATAATCACTAACCTCTAGCCGCTGTGAGTTCGAATCCTACCCGGGACAAGACAAAGTTTACATGTGAGAAAGCTGTCTAGCTAACTTACAGA
The DNA here is from genome assembly GCA_964023205.1 of Lutraria lutraria. Classification (NCBI taxonomy): domain Eukaryota; kingdom Metazoa; phylum Mollusca; class Bivalvia; order Venerida; family Mactridae; genus Lutraria; species Lutraria lutraria. The sequence continues at coordinate 26,649,261 of OZ026842.1, read as the reverse complement.
TGGTCTGTGTTTAACTCAGGTTTGCGCATGGGGTCTTCCCCTACCGCAGTCGGTAAATGTCCCTGGCTAATGGTGCGACGTTAAACCCCAGTGAATGAATCATTTTCTTGAATTAATAAATGAATGATTCATGAAATATTACAATCAGATTTAAATCATTTGAAACCACTGCAGTACTTAATCGGAGGGCAAGATAAAGAATGAGTAACGAGATATAAGTTCGTGAGATAATAAAGATTGTATACAACTTAATCCAACATGTTAATGACGTTACCAACCTGACGTGCTGTATATGAGTAAAGCAAAAATCAATACACACCAAACCATTGTGTTGTTTGCATTACTGAAATATCAGGAATGTTCATAATTATACATTATGCCGGTTATAAAGAATTACTGATTTATCATACACAGTGTATATGTAAATAGGATTATTTTAATAAGTAGACCACTACCATACACACGTGCTCTTTACATTCATGACACAAATTATGTAATAATCTTATTGGTGTTTTGGTTATACAACATAGTCGCAATACTCTCGACAGCTCTTAGTGACTTCAAACCTTGGGTGTTACATTCACAACAACATCCATTCATAGTAGAGTGCTGATTAATATGGAATCTTAAAGCCCAAATAAGGCTTAAAATTGATAATATTTTCTATGTACAAAGAATCTCGAAAGACTAAGATATTAAAATATGCCCAAAGTGGTACAGAAGGGACCTGTATCTGATCTCAGGTCGCCGTTCCTTCTTTGAGAAATAAGCAACTGAAAACTCTTTATATTGTTTACGTTTAAATTTCCCGAACAATTCCGAAAACTCTTCGTCAATGATCGGAAGTACGCACAAAATTCTCCGTAGTCTCCGGAAATGACGGAGATACAGTCGGAATACATGTACATTTAGCGCCGTATTTGTAAACAAAGCGGGCTTTTTATGTCAATCTTCAAGGAAAAATTATTTGACATATATGACAGCGTGTGTTTTAATCGCACATTGTGTTTATTATTTATCAGTCTTCAAATCAGTATCACAGATTTGTGTTTTCTATATGAAGAACATACCTCGTTTGGGAACCTTATTGTGGCTTTAATGATTAATATTGAAACAATATAGATCCCAGTTGAGAAATAAAATATGACTGAGATTAATATGAAACATACTAACGAAGTTGTTGGCTCGGAGTTGTATTTATAATCGATTGGAAGTGGCATAACAATATTTAAAAAATCTACAATTAGAAATCGGAATGTGGCTGAAGTCAAAAATGATTGGTGAGTACGTCGAATCGAAGCTACTGAAGACATATGATTATCACTAAGTCAGTAAAGTTTTTAATAGCCGTCACTCGTGCGAAGCGTATGAATTTTTATGCGGCCCAAATTACTACGTTTTCTTCATCCTCAATGCAATTGTTAAAATAGTTCCCGTTCCATGTTGCAGAGCAAGCCTATGTACGTTCAGTTTCTATTAGTACTTTCAGTACTTTGATGTTTTATTTGCATTACTTTAGCAATAAGGCTGAAAAGATCAAAAAGGGTTCGTCAGTGTATGCGCATCACATTAAATCGTTTATTGATTTAACAATTAATGACGTGCAAATCAGACTGATCTTTAAACTTACGTGTATCCTTACACTGCCTCCTTTATCACTAATGATCACAATCAGATACCATTCCTTATGTCTTAGTTTCTGTCTCTATTTGTTTTAGCAGTGTGATTAAATCGTGATTGCATATTTATTTATTTCTTATCGTCCGCACTTAACAAAAATGTAACGCGCGAATTCTCTGTGCTTGTCCCGTTGCACATCAGGCATTTCTTAACTACATTTACGTTCATTTCAATGTGGTATATCGTTGGTGCATTCCAGTATCTACACTGTCAATATACGTGTATCTAGGCTTCGTTGGAATAATAACCACCTTTTGTTAGTATTATATAAACACATGATTGACTTAAGGATTCAATTTACTAAATTGAACGCGCAATTGATAAACGATATAAGACAAGATATAGCAAGGTAATAATTTGCTTTTATCTACATTGTGTATTTTTAATTTCAGAACTTTTGTCTCCGGTCATTAAACTAATACATATAGCAGGGAATAAATACACTTATAACCAGTTAAAAATACCGAATTAAGGAAAAACTGCAACAATAGATATAGAGTTAACATAATACTAATTTAGTATACAAAATTATTCAATCCCTTGTAATACGATAATGGTTCACTAAAAGAATAAAAAACTATTATTATAAGGTGTATGCGGACCAGGCATCGGTTTCACAAAAAAAACTTCAGTTTTAGCTCAAACTTAACTTATTTATTAAATCATATACAATTCTCTTTTTTATTGTATGCAATTCAGAATGCAGAATTAAAAGAATGTACAAAGATGGTCTAATAACAGTTCCCCATATTTTCATCCGTGCTAGAGTCTCTTGATGTGGCATAATTCAATTATTGACTCTGATATTGGGAATTTGATTGACACCCAAATGAAAACTTTTTTCAGACTTGAATATTTGTCCACTAGACCGACACTATTTTCATGCTGGCATGTTTCTTTTTTTGGTGAATAAGGAAACAAAATCAATGGTAACAGAACAGAACAAAAGTCATATCTTTATTTAGATAAGTACAAATTGTACATAGTCACAATGTATGCATAAATACAAATATAATAATATTCACGTGAAACAAAAGGGAAAAAAGAAAATGTCAATATGACATACAATATTGTTTATAATAATACAACACAATTACATGTATTAAAAGTGTAACATACTTTAGACAAATATTATAATGTATAACGGAGGATGAATGAATGCTAATAGCTATAATAAATGATGCAGCTTTTAAACTAACATGTTGGTTGAATAATGTCACGACGTTTAAATGCTTGAACAATGAAATTGCCTAAATTTGATAATGTTGATCTATTTGTTGAGCTTAGTAATTCAATAAACTTATCCATGCTTGTTTTTTTACAGAATTCTTTCGGAATATATTTAACTCTAAGGTCAGAATAGTTTTTACATGTGATGATAAAATGATATTCGTCTTCTACGTCTGATCCACAAAATTAACAAATTATTTCATGTCTGTGTGTTCTATTTCGTCCGTGTCGAAAAGTTTCAATAAACAAATTATGTGAAGATACTCGTAATCTAGTAATTTGGTTGCGTATTTTATAAGAATTGATTTTCATTAAATATTCTGATATACCAAATCTTTGTTTAAATGAATGTATAGGGATTTAAGAATCTCATTTTATTCAATATAACATTTCTGGTCAAAGACAAAATATTTCTGCCTATTTTAAAGAAACCTTTCCTAATTTCATTAAATGTCAGTTTTACATTTTCTTTTCTTATGAATATTTTCTGGAAAATTATCCGCAATATCGGTATACGAATATTTCATTATAACGTATAAAATACTTCATTAATGATATAAAAATGTTCGCTTAATGTATTAGAATCCTACCTCACTATTTTTTCTGATGTATTTGTTGAATGTTATACGAGTAAAAATGTTAATATCACAAAAATAGTATTTCCTATTGTCATTATTTCTTGCTAGTTACCTCGGATACTATAATCTATTTTACGGCATTATTTTTAAATAAATGTTGAACTGCCTTTGTTGAAAAATAGAAAAACATTGATTTCTTTAGATTTAGCATAATACTTACAAAATCTGTCCGCCCCATTTTGAGAAAAAAGTGGGAGTTAGGATCCTAATAGATTGATATTAAAAATTTTGAGGGAATTTGTTTAATTCAATATTTCTTTTGAATATATGCAATTGAAACATTTATAAAATATTGTGTCTAAGTACCTTGAATGATTAACAAGTAATACTTTTATTAAATATATTATCCGCGGTAATCGTTGTTAAAAATTGTCTCAAAATCACCATAAAAACTGTATGACGTCAAAATTTATTCTCTAGTCATTTATCTTGTAAATTAAGACGTCACCATTGCTTCAGAAATTTAGTTAAGAAAGAAAATGATATTAAAATTTGGAACTTACCAGTAACATCATGTGAATTATTTTTATCAGGCGTTCGTCAGTCCTCCGAAATAGGAATTATTATAACAAGAAAAGGATAGTTGTTACCATTTATACTGATTTAAATTTAGATTGGTCTTATCAATCAGGAAGATAATTTTATCAGTGCTTATGTAAGATACGCGGTTGTAGTCGCTTTTTCAACATTTTTGTAAAGGCTTGAAAAGCCCGGACAGAAGATATATTCCTTTCAAAATACTAATTAATACGTGTGGGATTTATTTCATTTAGTACATTGCTTAACTCCGACAAAATGTATTTTATTGTGCATGATGTGCATTAAAGTGTTCCTAGATACAAATAAATCAAGATTGCTTTGGTAAAACAATGACCGTTAGTAACTGTTGCATGCATCTTTATTAGATAAATGGACTAAACGCAATTATCAAAACTAGAGCTACCACACCAATGCATTGTTTGCACTACCAGGGCATTTGTTCATTTAAGAGTTTATCGAAACCCCTCCGAGATGATGGTGTCATTATCTGCGGCCGAGTATATTGGAATGCCTGAAGCGAATTTGACATGGGGGAGCACGTGACTTAACATCAATACCCGATTGGCTAATATTTCAGTCTGGCATTTGTCTTCAAGTTTAGTATGAATACTATTTGAGATATTTTCCATGAAAAGCAGTGGCTTGTAGATCTAATTTAGTTATTTTAAATACTAAACAAAAAAGAAACAAAAAAGATTCACTCCTCTCGGAGTTATTGTTTCATCTCGTCTATTGTTAGACTTTATCTACTCTACAGCAAGCGGTACGCGTAAAATTAATAACACCGAATACCACTGCATATAAAGTGTAACATACAGGTTTCAAGTAGAGTTGGTTAGGTTAGATTAACCGGTAGTATACCCGATTTTCGATAATAAAAGAAGCAATTTGAAATCAAAATTTAATTTAACTGCCGTTTCGGACATATGCATTGGTGGATTTATATGCAAATAATGTACATCAATTGGAGCAGAAAACTGATGGTTTCGCAATATATATATTATTTTAGTAAGCACCAGTTTTTCGGTGTACATAAATTTGTTCCCAACAGATTTCGTCGGGGATTACATTGCCAAAGAGTTTTCAGACACTATAATTTTGATCCTGTATTTGAACTGGGAAGATGGATATCGTCAAGTCTAGATTACAATAATTATTAGTTCAGGTAATGTACGTATATTAACAGACGTACATTAATTATTTGGACTCATAAACATACAACGGAATAAATTCGATCAGCATCCAAACTGCAGAAAAGCACATCCTTAACAATACTGGTCTGTAAATTATCTTGCCGCAGAAAACTATTTGACTTGTTTCATGTATTGATTTAACTAAGTTTGTTAAGTGAAGGCTATTCATTTTCTACCAGATGAGAAAACACAAGATATAGAGAAAACATGGTTGGTGTCGGAGATGAAGAAGGTTTATCCGGTGTGTGGGAAAGCATATAAGTGGCGAGCTTTAGAATAAATGTAAGTAGTTCTTAAATTTGTATTCTTACGCGTGTTTAGAATCACGTGACGCACTGACTGGGGATAGATAAGTTTGTCGGGCAGGGCTATCTCCTGCACCTAATGAACGTGATAGCGGGATAAAACGCAATCGTTTACTGCATTTCATAGCCACATTTTTATCCCAGTTTAAATTGCCAAAATATTTCACATGCTTTCAAAATCAACAGAATCCCAGCCAGCATCACTACGTCGGCCCGACATCAAGCCGATATTGCCATCAATGTTGGCCCTACATCGGCATCTTGATCGTTCCGACATCGACCCGCCTCGAATTTGCAACGCGGCTCGATGTCGGCCCGACAGGATTTCCCCGACATTTATCCGATGTTCTGCCGATATTCCAGGAATCGCTTTAATGACCCCTAAAATACTGGTATAGACCTACTGCGAACAGAAGCTAGTAAGATAAATATTGTATAAACTCATACTTGTTCATACATGGATCATAGTCTGCTGTCATGTGAGGAAACAATCAAACTAGCCCGAGTGAGAGAGTTTGGTTACAAAGCTACTACAAGTTATTTCATATATTTGTTAATTTCTAACAGGTCATCTTTCATTAAGATAACAAAATAAATAGAGTATTTTCTATATTTATTTAATCAACATCATGGTGATCATGTACATCTTATGATCTTAATTATGGGACTGGGCTCCAGATTAGTATTCCAAATCCAGACACTCCTTCCATGAAATAGAAATAATTTCAAAGTAAAATTTAAGGTTTAGTACTAAGGATAGATTAATATTGCTCTCTTTCTTTAAAAAAAACAACAAGTGCTTAATTGTTAAATATAACAGTAGAAAAATGATATACATGAGTCTTAATGTAGCTCTTGAAAGTGCATAGGGTATGAACTGGAATAGAGTCCCAGACCCATTATGATAAAAAATATATTCAAATTCTAGCTATGTTTCCACTATCTAATGTATTTCATGTTATGACAATTAAGCTAAAATGAAACCCAACTACATGAAATATGAAAAATACAATAAGAAATCAATATATAACTTAGATTTTCATTACTCTGGAAATCCTATGTTTAAAATATGAATGTGGTCAGTGATATTGTACTATTTGGCACTTCTAAATTTAATTATTCACACAATTAATCATACTCATACATAAACAAATGCAAAATTACTAATGCTAAGTAACAAATTAAAAATACACTGCATATATCTTCCAAAAGTCTTAACCAAAAACTTAAAAACACTATAAAAGTTCATTTTGGTCATTCATGTAATTGTTTATAATAGATTAATATTATTTTTTGCTTCTTTTTCCACTTAGTATCCCTCGTCACTGTTGGTACATACTACATAGGCACTGTCTCAACACAACCTTAACATCAGCTTCCTAAACACTTTGAATTGTCCTTTGTACAGCTTCAGCTACAATATAATTAATCAATAAATTGATAACACAGTATTTAAAAACATACAATAAGCACAATTCATTTCCTTTAACTAATGCAATTAGCCAAATAGTTTCCTATTTCATGTAGATAATTAGGTTCAAATTAAATCATACTGCTGTAATAGGAGGAAAATAATGTACCCAATGCGAGGACTCAAACCCGCCACCTTCTGCTTGCAAGTCAAATACTCTACCGACTGAGCTAATCGGGCTGGTGAATATCCCATCCAATTCATAAATACAATGTATTACTATTATGTATCACACCGCCACATTGCTCCTTCCTTTTTATTAAAAAAAAGGATTTCGAGGCTAGTCTCATACTAACGGCATCATGTGTAATAGGGAGAGGAAAATAATTTACCCGATGCATGGCTCGAACCCGCGATCTCTTGCTTGCAAGTCAGATGCTCTAGCAACTAAGCTGATCGGGCTGGTGAATATCCCAGCCAATTTACAAATTACAATATATCACACAGCAACTAAGAGTAATCAAGCTTAAAATCTTGAATATCTAATTGTGGTATACAAGATATATTTATATATATGATATATATGTGATAATAATTACATTTGTAACTTACAATGAATGTTACTAGTATATTGCCAACTTGCAACATAACCATTGTATAGTCCGACACACTCTCTGGCGACTAACTACTAAATACATGTGTATGCCATGCTGTGTCTTTGCTATCCTTCCCTGATAGTTGACCTGTAAAATATAAAATCAAATTCAAAAACAACATATTCATTGTATTTCAAACATGTACCTTATAACAATCTATGGTATCTAGTCATACTAAAAACAACAACATTAACAGAACAATGACATGATTTATACTTGTATACTCCTATATAATAGAGTCTACTCTATAGGTAGATCTTATTTCCATCAATATATATTATTTCAAAATATTATTTATAATTAGAACTTTTTAGAATAATTATTTATGCATTCATTAATTATACAGAATAAATTAATATGAGCAATTGAAAGTTCAATGTCTAATTGATATAAATTTACCATACAAGCCCCACATACCTGTCATTTAATAAAAGTTGTAATTCCTTGAATCCTCTAAGTGCATAATTTTCTCCAATCAATCATGTTTATTATATTATTTAGCAACTTAGTGCACTTTCTGTACTTTAAAAACCAATTCTGCTTCATCTTTTTTATACTGTATAGTTGTACAAATCTGCTGGTCTGGAGCTAAAACAAAAGACAAATGGAAATAAGAGTAATTTTACACAAAGATTTAGAAATAATTTTGAATTTAATTATTAGACTGAGTACATACTGGTCATTTGTCTTTGGTGTAAATAAACCATTATGGTAAAACAATGAAATCAAATGAATAACATAAAATTCCTTGAATGTAGATATTCTGCATAAACATAAAATTAGTAACATAAGCAATTTTCTTTTGTTATAGACAATTGCGAAAACATATGACAATAAAGCAACAAGCTAAAATAAGTTCCCAAGATAATTACTTTACTGTCAATATCCACCCGCTGTTGTTGATGTATGCCTTTTAAAGTTATATTCCAAACTCACTGACATGTTTGTTGCAACGAAAACTTGTTATTTTCATGAAATCTATCCGACCTGCTGCTGACACTAGTTCAAGAAATTCAAATATGGCGGTCAGCACTAAATGACTAATGCAGGCGGTTGACCTAGATACTTAAATCTTGTTACAAGTTATCTAAGATTTCAAAATGTAATTGAATACTTACATTATAATGCAAAATTAACGTTTTGCTTCTTCACTTCTTTCATTCGCCTCATTGATTATGTAAAAACAGTTAACTCATTAATGACAAAATAAATTCGTCTACATCGGCCCGACATCAATCCGACATTGAGATTTGAACGAATGTAAAGAGTCAGATTCATCGTGTTTATCATTTATATTTTACATATTAATGTCTACAGAATAGGTTAGAACTTAAATAAGTTAACACCAAGTGTAATACACACTTTTTATAAAATCCACCTACGTCGGCCCTATGTCGGATTGACGTTGACAAATATTGTCGATATTCCGCTCTTTAGCCGCCGTCGGGCCGACATAGTGATGCTGGCTGGGATCCTGCTATATATCTCCAACTTTTAACGAAACTGCAAAGTCTGCAGTGTATACTTATACAACAAGTGGTACTATTTTTCAACGCGGATGAGAGGCGTCATTGTTATGTTACTACAAAAAGTAGTGTATAGCTGTAGGAACTTCGTTCCTAATAAAACCACTTCAAATGTGTTTTCAAAGTTAACGTTATCTCTGTATTTGATATAAGCCTCAAACTATCTAGAATTAATATGTTAAATATTAGATTGCATGAGGGGCATAGGCCATACTGAATTTAAGCTAGTTTACATTTTGTACACTTTAAAGCTTATATCTGACTTAAATTATCGGGGATACTATATGTAACATATTAAAGATACAGCACTGTCTGAACAAAGTAATGACCATAATCATCATTAAATACGAAGAATGGATTGAGTACTGATAACATGTGTTTTATCTAATGTATGTTTGGTACATGTCATCAGTTCTGACTATATTTTATCTAATTCCACGTGTCATGATTGTGCTCTGCGAGCAAATAGTGTTTATCTATGTTTTGTCATCTTACATTGATGTACTTAAATTTGTATTTGCTGTAAAACATGTATTTGTTTTAATGCAATAAAATATTTGTAGTTGTAGTTAATGAAATTTGTGCAACAGATAGTAGATAAAAAGTTTGATCCGATAAAATATGCTATCATTGTGTTTCTTACATATAGGCGGTGATATCCAAGATCGTTTTGCATTAAGAAAATGATTTGGTACGCACAATCGCATCCACATGCTTGTTCGTCGGTTTTAACATCTTGTAGAAAATGCCCGGTAATAGATCTTTATAATTACTCTTGCAAATATTCCTTTGTTCATGCATAGTCGACTTATGAAGCTTTAAATATATATGTTTTTTTATGTCAACTATTAATGTACATTAATTGTATTTACATTGAAGACATGTGAGTGGCAACACAATCAGTAACAGGGGTAACGTTGCTTACAGACAAGCCGATATATAATTCTTTCTTTGAATTCCATGAGCGTATCACATTAGGTACATTGTATATATACTGTACATGTCTTAAAGATAATATAAACAACATTTTAGTTATACAGTAGGTGTGTGAATTCGACAATATGTTCAAAAAAAGTATAAAGCTGCGTACATTCATTAATTGTAATTATATGAGAGATGAGGATACAGAATTTATGTCAGGAACTTAAACTCTGGCCTTAACCAAAGATGATGAGTAAAATTACTTTATTTCATTTCATTCCAAAAGTATATGGATGAACCCTTTTATGTTTAATACTGAACATTGATGTTTCTTGAGGAAAACGTACGTAGTTACTCTAAACACTATATATGTATCTATTAAGATATATCTAGCATTGATTCATAATGTCAATGATTTTTTTACCAAATCCAATTATCTACGCCCTTGGGTGCATTCTCAAAGCATTACAAAACTTTATCTACCTAAATCAGAGATAACAGTGTGTACATTTAAAGTTTTTGTTCCTCATTTTTCTTACTAAATCACTGCATCTGTGTAATACAAATATGTAATCCTAGCTGCCAAACAGTGCAATTCAGTTTAATCTAAATTGCAATGCCGCGTGACTTACTAGTAATGTACTTTAATTTGTACAGTAACCCAAATTATGTGTGACATAAGTGTATGCTTTTATTTCATACGACATCTGAAAGTCATTTTCATCAATAAAAACCTGACGTTAATATCATACGCCTTATGAAAACAGATGTGTGCTAATATAAAATGATATACCGTAGATCTAGAAAGTTCATTAAATATATACAATTTTATAGTCAATATTATGTAAACGTGCCATAATGGAATCTGAGCAATTGAGCTGGAGACACACATTTTGATCACTTTGGATAACTCCGCGTCATTGGAACACAGACTTAACCAGGTAGTATTAAATAAAACCACCTGATTTAATTCATGACGATATGTTATGCATGTACTATTTACTTGCACATTTAGTTATCTACTGAGCTTTGTCGCCAGTCATACCGACAAAAAAGTCGCGAGAAATTAAATAACGATTTGTCGACACTTATATTTAAATGAGTGTTTGTCAAAATTGAAATACATTAATTTACCTATTTGGATACACTGATGAACAATTACGAACCATGCTAGATATATGTAACTATCCACTATTTATGAAACTTAATGCTATATAACTTAAGGAAGTATACATACTAATACCAGTGACATTTACATGTGTAATCTAACTGATCATATTGAACTATACCTTATAAGTATATTTATCTATATACATGTACTTATTTATTTCTTTGTTCAAACTTAATTTCTTTATTCCTTGTTCTACGACGTAATCATGACCTATAATAACTACGCGTCGATGTTAGGCATCACTTTTCTGCAATACACTTATGCTAAATTGCGTGTACACAACCGCGTGTTCAAGGCGCTCTTCAAATTTAAAGGAAATGTAGACATATATAACAATTAATAGCACGTGTTCATACCGAACCTTAAAAGATGGACACACTTATGATGTGAATATCTTGAAAATTCAATGATCTGTATGAAAATGAATTTATGATTTAATATTTTAAAGTGCATCTTTCTGTCGAATGTACGTGTCCTGGTCAGAATATTTTTTTCAGAATTTTTCGCTAATCGGCAATGGTGGACATTACATTTAACTGGTTATCCAATGTATTGACTATTTAATATTTACGAATTTTCAGCTACTCTTGCAATTTTAATAAGCATTTTAAAAGAATTTCGGCTGTTTGCATTCAGAACAAGTAGAGTGAAGAAACAGGAGGACGAGACGACTACTTTTCGCCCTTTAAATCTTGCCTTTAATTACTGGCTCATTTTTTGGCGCGAGTTTTGTCACAACAAAAAACAAAGACGAAACAAATATGATAAAGTGATTTTTAAGTAAATCTATGTAGGAGAACGTGAATTACATCGATAATATATATAAAATATAGTTATTCAACATGGATACTGCGCATAAAAATCTGTGAGTGTACCTTTTTTGCTTTGACCTGAGTGTCCGTATTTTCGGATAGTGTTTAATGATTTCATGTTAAAACTCCCCCAAGTCAAAACACCACCATTTTGGTCACCCCCCCCCCCATCAATGGTCAAAACGCCCCCATAAAACACCCCCATTAATTTGAAAATATATTTTTTTATTCTTCGTTTTATTTGTGTTTTTTTAGATTAAATTAAACATAAAATTGCATATTTTGTGAACCAAATATATGGCTTTATGGATGGATGGGGGCTTTTTGACGCTTTGAATTGTTTTGTGTGTGTCGGAGAACGTCAAAAGTTCAAATAATTGCAGAATATTCCCTTTAAATGTATATATATATGCAATAAATACTTTGATGGAGTTATATTGTTGTTTTGAATAAATGTGTAGCCACTACACCCATAAGTTTGTGCCCGTTCTGCCATGCGACTACCCACTTCTCCCTAAAGTGGCCCCACTTCTCCCTGAATTAAGATTAGGGAGAAGTCACTTCTCCCTAAAATTTCAACCTAGGCCGACCCCTGCTTACCTGTATTTTAACACGTATGTGTAGATCATTGTAAACAAGAAATCATTAGTCCATAAAACACATAAGTGTGAAACAAAATTTGTGCATACAAGAACTGATCAGTAATTTGCAGATTACGGAGCAAACATTTCAGCATGTTTAAAAAAGGTAGAAACATAATATCCCACTTGCTATTAGAACAAGGTGGCACAAATGACGTCATTATTTTTTTACGTCATGGTTGTGTTAATTGATTTACACATGAATTTCAACGCCTCGGACAGATCGATCAATAAATGCTCAATAAATTTCATAAATCGGTCCAAAATTGCTACGTACGTGCAAAATGTCACTCTGTTTGCACCATTTTCAATACCCCATAAACACACCAAGATAACCATTTGGGATTTTGAACATTGTTCCGCAGATTACATACTGACGTTATTTCTTCATTTGATCATTTCGGTTTAATCAAAGGCGGTGAATTGTTTTAGAAGTCGGTATCAAAGAAAATTTGTTTACAGCAAAAGGACGCCGACATTCTATGGTCCAATTTTGGAGACGAATTTAGTTTTCATTGTTCGCCTTTTCGATTCAGTAAATAACCCGTTCGTGTAGTCATGTGATCAACTTGGGAGAATATTGTTTGTATGTTATACACGTATGTATTTATAAGAAATGTATTTTTATTTTCTCACGTGTTTAGCATTGTAAACAGAATGTGTGTAACTTTATAAATTCAATACAATGACATATTGACTGCGTAACAATCATTTGTGCAAAAGGTTTTGGGGCGAAATTAAGATGGACTGGTACTAACTACTATGTAAAATACGCATTTTTCTGCTCCGAAAATCATGGTATGAAGATTAATCTACACTATTTATAGAATCAGTCGCTGATTGGACTTACTAAAACAGATTACTGTTACTCAATTCATATTCCCGACGACTGGGAAAAACGCAGCACTTATAGAGTGAAATACGTAAGCAAATGGTTTAATGCATACTTGTACGTCCGAGATTTTTTAGCAATGCGTTTTCTGATAAAAAATATGAGTTAATTTTTTTTTTGGTATTTATAATCTGTTTGCACCTGTTCAGTTAAAAAGTACTTTCTGTTTTTAAACCATACCAGAATACATGGCCTTTATCCAATACAAACTGGTTTTCATCATATTTTGTTCTGTCTAATTACATGTTCAGGGCCCTCATTTGACGTTTTTTGGTGGCGAATTTGGCCCCATTCCCCTCCTAAAATAATATACTTTTTCCCCTATTTATGATAAAAAATCCCCCTTTTTGGCTTAAAAGTTAAATGGTTGATAGTAAGTTATTAACCTTTGATATCATAATCCCCCTTTTTGGCTTAAAAGTTAAATGGTTGATAGTAAGTTATTAACCTTTGATTAATTGTATATTAATGTATACATGTAATATATTCAAATACAGCTATTTTAAGCTTAAAATGTTTATTGCAGGGTTAAAAGGCAGTTGAAAAAATCCCCTGAAATTCCCCTTTTTCCTCAAAATGACGCGAAATTCCCCTACCTGAGGGCCCTGGCCCCTTCCCTTAAAGTGCAGCTAGGGACCTGATGTTTAATGCAGAGCAGACTACATGAAAATATTGTGTATTTCAAAATTGCCAATTATTTTATCATTGCAATTTCAGAATTTTTTTTTTTTTTTTAAATACCTACCTACCTCTGGAAATTAGGGTCGGAGCACTATAAACAAGCAATTTTTTAATGATGGCCTTGTGTTGGTGTTTTGCCCCCTTTCCCCTGTCAGAAAAGTATATACTATCATATTTTACTCTAAATTACCATATAAAAATGTCCCTTTGATAGTAGAAAAACTAGAATTCTACTTTTCTTGGAAAACATTTTTGGTAAAAAATATCATGTAATTAAAGTCCCATAAGCATATAAATTTATCGGTCATAATAGTTTCTATTTGTCTTATAAATAACAGAGGAATCCAGGGCGTTTTCCTCCCGTGCATACTTTATAGCAAGAAAAATGTTTCCGAAACCATTATCATATTTTTTTCAATATCATTGAAAAAAATACTATTTATAGAACAGCTGTGTTTTCCCACACACAGCATGAAGTGACGTCACATGTTCTATATACTTGAAGTTTAGAAAAGCAAAATTCACAGCGAAATGAGTGATTTTAGAAGAAAAATGGTTCATTGCGCCGCTAATAATTATCTTAGGATAATATCAGCAATTGTTTGTTTTTTGCATATATTTTTTATAGCAAATAGCTAATGGGACTTTAACCTGTAGGATTAGCTCTTTGTCACTGTCAACAAGTAACAATCATTAATAATAACCTAATGATGAATAAATGTTTTGAGGATTATCCTGGTTTTTCACCTTCTATAAATTCTAACATTAACAGAGGCCTATTAAAGGCCTCTTCCCAATTGAAAATTTCTTTAAAATCATGCAGTTTTTCCAAAAATCCAAACTTACACTGGTCAGTTATTTTATTTCTCAAATCAGCAATTTTAGCGATAATTCTTCCCAAAATCAACAGGCTAAGGCCTCTTCCCAATGAAGAGAGAACAAGAACAACTAGAACAAAACGTTATAGTTAGACGAATTACAAGAAGCATTGGTTTAAGTTTTTTGTATGAAGTTTCTTTTTTCATAAAGGATATTGACCGTCTACATTATTCATTCCTCCATTATGGAGAGTATAACATATTTACAAGTTACAGAGTAAATTTATAAAGGCAGCATGGCGATTTGTCTTTGAGGCATGGCGCAGTGCCATGCTAAAATGGCCTGGAGGAAACACTACATAAATTTATCTTCTGCTGTCAGTACGATCTCTTTTAATAATAAATATTTTCTCCACTGATACAAAATGTAAAATTAGGTGGTGAGTGTTTCCACCATACATGATAATATTGCATCATAATATTTTTAACCCTTCAGTGGAAAAATAATGGTCAAGGTCGTTATTTGAATTAAACAACCAATGAAAAGTTGATAATTAATCATCACGCGATTGATCATGCATGTATGGATTTCAAATTCAAAACTATGCATGCGAAGTGTTAGTGCTTGTTTTTGAACTCAGCTGTTACGATATCAAAACTGTTTCCTGTGTATATTTCAGTGGCAGACACTGTGTGGCATGTACTTCATGTACAGTGCAGTCTCTATCTATATAATTATAATCTAATTGTTAATTGACTTTTTAATGATGTGAATTGGAGTAATTGTAGTAAATTGGAACTTTGTGATTGTTTAAGATATGTGAGTCATGACATAAAAAATTAGAAAAACATAAAGTGTGTGTTGTCTTTAATTTAATGATTATTTGATTAATGAGTAATGGACTTGATATTTGAAGCTGCTTCTTGTTTTTGTTAAATTTGCAATAAATAAAAAAAAAATGTATTAATTAATTATTTCTTTCAGAGGGGATAATCAGGTTCAGTTTGAGCGGATGTCTGATGATCTTGTATTACCGGCAAATATAAAAACAAGAGCCTGGAATGTATGGCTTGATATATCCAACAAATCGTCAAAGGTGAACACTAGCACAGGGCTGGTAGAATGGTTTTCATTGTCAGTTTATATTGCTGTGGTTGACTCGTGGTACGATATCTATTTTACAATATCTTCTATGTGTAAAACTTTATTAGTATACATATAGATGCATTTCTTATTTACAAAAACTATTAATACTTATAACTGTTAAATTTTATAAATGCTATGTACTTCAAATATATATGAATAAAAGTCTATATTATAAGCATTTGCTGTGTAATTATGATTATGATATGCTGTGATTATCATTATGTTATATTTAGCTGTACTATATTTTCATATTCATAGAATTAAAAAAAACTAACATTAATGGATGACACTGTACTCTGTAGTCCACAGGATGACATTTTGTTGTAATTTATATTTCAATTATTACTGATTTCTGGTGTCAATTTAGACTAGAAATTAGAAGTCATTTTAAAATTCAACAAACTTTACTTTTAAACTAATTCATTTGTCATAATCAAACAGCTAGTCCATGAGTTGTACTATATTTCAGCATGCCTTATGGTCCATCAGATCCTCACCTACATATGCAATCTCCGCCTTATGTCACATTAACAGAATTACTCAAGATAACAAACTGTAGGTAGGTAACCTATCTGTTAATTGTTTATTTGTGGTTTAACGACCCATTTGACAGCCATGATTATTTCAGAGCCACTCCCAGAGAGAGAAGAAACAGGAGAGCTGGTCATTTGTATCTGTCTACTTATTTCAAATCTTTTTTCCTGGTTCTTTATCATGTCAGATGTTAAGCACCCATTTTCCTGTTATTGTTAAAATACAGTACTGGGCTCGAAATACAGTACTGGGCTCGGTTGTTGGGATGGGGGCTCTGAAAAAGCATTGTAAGTCAGAGCTGAGGTTCGAACCCACAACCTTTAGATAAGTAGTCCAGCATGTTACCACTCGACTGCTGATCCACTCCCAACCTGTCTGTAGAGTCTGGTACCAACCTGTCTGTAGAGTCTGGTACCAACCTGTCTGTAGAGTCTGGTACCAACCTGTCTGTAGAGTCTGGTACCAAGTATTGATATTTCTCTAAAAATGAGTGGTATCATTAGACAGACCATAGCAGCGATTTATTTCTTTCTTAATTTAGTACCTGTAAAAGGTACCTTCCCAATTTGAAAAAATGATCCATTTTCCCAATTTCAAAGGGAAAAAATCCCAATCTGGTGCAGAATTCATTTTTTCATAAAAATGCAGTTATTTTTATTAAATTTATTGCAACATTCAGTGCTGAGAGGAGCAGTTAATAATATTTTCTTTGCTTTTTAAAATTTCCAATTTATTAAAAGATTCCCAACCTGGGTCAAAACACAGCAAATTTTCCGAATTTGTCTGGTACCCATACCTTTCCCAATCAGGCAAAAATAATTGCTGCAAATTATCTGAATTTAACTTCAAATTTTATATAGTTTGTGAAATAATGCTGCAATGCTTTATGTTTTTTTTTAAACATTTCAGTGTAGTGAAGTTAATTGAGAAATCAGTGATGATACCAGAACATGTATGTATTAGTGAAGCAGTTAAACATCATATGACTAATGTAGAGAAGAGATACAATATTCTATCTCCACTTTCTATGAAATTTAACAGGTATGTGTGCATTGATTTGTCATTTCAGGTATAAAACAAAATAAAACATACCGATATATTGTTAAAAATGATCAATGGAGAATTTGCTTAATTAGGCACAAAATTGCCACTGTACAATGAAGTAATTGCTGTTGTTCATTTCAAATATGCTGTACATCATAGAATTTTTACATTTACTTACAATCAGTTGAAAAAGTTTAATATCCACACTGAGTTATAGATCAGAGTTACTTTGTCTTAATAAGTTAATTAATTCAATTGAAACAATTAGTTCTGCTGCAAATAAATATTTACACCCCCTCCCCAGCACACCACACTCTCAAACCAGGTTCTACTGCAGTTATTTGACTGAAGAGAGAATTTGTTTCAGGTAAGAAACACACATACACACACATGGCTAACCCTGGTGATATAAAGTCTGCGTTAGTTGATCAAAATTGTACTAAAAATGAAAAAAAAATAGATTACTCTAATTAATAAATAAATTGCTCTGAAATGATTTGAGGAAAAATTGACTTTCATTTTTAAAAAATCAATCAATATGATTCCTTTTCATCCAGTATACTGGAATGTAAAATGTGTGATACTGTAAATATATTGAGTTGGTTTAATCAATTATTTATACTTACTTTGTAGGGAATGGGGAACAGTGTTTAGGGAAGATGAGAAGATAAGGTAATATCTTGTTTGTATAAATATTGTATGAAACCTAAACTCACTGTTTTACATTGTTTGGTATAATTATATATGTGGTAAATTTTAGGAATGATGTTAGGTATACAGGGATGTGATTTTTGAGCTGACTTCCATGGATTGAAATTCCCGATGGTCCGAAAAATACACACATTAAAAGTTTGTATATAACGGTTCCTCTGATTGTCTCCTGGTAGTCAAATAGAAACAACACTTTCAAGATCATTACATCTGGGCATTACATAATATTGGTGTCTTTCAACTACTACAACAAGAAATTCAACTACTAGATGGCCCCGAAACCACTGAATGATATATTTCAGCTCTTCAGCTTTAACCTTGGTCACATCTCCGGTATATAATAGATGATATGATTTTGTATAATTTAACAGGTATTACATTCTCTTGATATTTTCTCGTACTATTTTTACTTTTATTTTTTACAGTGCACTTCCATTTAGTGAAACAGAAGGATCTCAGTATAAAAAAGAACTCTGTTGGTTGTTATTTCTCCATGCTAAAGGTGAGTCTTTGTCTGATAGTTAGATCTGTGGCTTGTAAACAATTGTGTCAATATTTTTAGGGGTAGGGTTTTCAATAAGTTTTTCTGTAAGAGGCAAAACCTTGATTATAGGAAGCTTTCCATGCTCATTTCCTATGACTTTAAGCTATATTTTGGGATTCTTGGCCGCTAATTTTCATTCTAGCTGGCTCTTATTGGAAACACTGACTAGGGGTATGTTGAAATGAAAATATCACTAACAGTCTTTGAATTATTTTTTTGTGACAGGTTGCCTGACTATGTACTTTATGAAGGAAACTCTAAAACTAGGTTGCCCCCCAAACGACTAAAACAAGGGAAAAAATCCTTTCGGGCAGGGGGCAACCCACTAACTCGAAGACTGCACTTAAGTTGAAAATAAAATAATTCTCATGTGATTTGTATTTGTCAGAAGTGAAAATGTGTTAACTGTTAAAAATCTATGGTTGAATTTTGTTAGTATGTATATTGTGATATATTACCTGTTTATGACTTACACGTGTGTACTGACTGGTCAGCTGTCCAAATTGAACTGTAAGACCTGGGAACCTGTTCAGTTTTGTATGTATTGAATAATGAGTGATCTACTTCACAGAGGGATGGGGGGGGGGACATATCCACACATTCCATAAATATGGGGTCCATTGTTTAACATGTAAATCTGTTGAGAATATTTGATGGGGGTATACAGGGTTTGCATAAAGTTTTCCTGTAAGAGGCCAAACCTTGATTGAATTTATGATATATTTGGGGTTTCTAGGCAGCCAGTTTTTGTTTCTAAGGTGTCAATTTGACCTCTGTTCGCCTCTTATTGGAATACTGAATATAGGGGCATGGCAAGTCCATTCTCCTCTAATGTTTGCTGAACAAATGTTCATGCTTGACAGTAGAATTACCTGTATGGTAACAGTACCGGTACCCATCTCTGTCCAATAATTCCTCTTTTTGAAAGCCATGTTGTCTTATTGCACTGTGTGACAAAAGATATCCTAATTACATCTCTACAGTCAGTACCATTATATATGTTTGTTTTTGTTATAGATGGTTTGATGTCAGATAACTGGGAACTGGCTCATGTTTATCATTTACTACTTTGCTGTCTGGAATACATCTTGAGAAACACACCCTCTTTTCAGTTACTATCTCCTTATGGTAAGATTAATGTTCATGTTGTATTTTATTTCAATTTTCTGACAATTTGTGATGATTTTATTTAAAAATTGCCTACATTTAAGCTGGTAGGTACATTTTTATTAAGATTAGAAGATATTTTGCTTAAGGGCTCATGTATCTTAAGTATTGAAGGAAATGTTTTCTCTTCTTGACAAAATAAGCTGTATTTTTAATGGTAATCTCAGTTTATGAATAAACCATTGTTATTATAATTTTAGATACACTACGATTAAAACTAGCTGAAAACTTAGATCAGAATGGATACAATGTTGCCTTGTTGAAGAAACTAGCAGAGAATTTTCAGGCTGATTTTGATGAGGTAAGACATTGCTTAATGAAAAACTGTTCTATTTATGGTATTTAGACATTCTAATGAAAAACTATGTCATATATTTATCATCTTTTCAAGGTTAATTTTAATTGCTTGATTGCCTTATTTGTTCAAGAAATAGGTTTTATGAGGTTTGTTAACTTGTCCTTAACAATTCTTGAAAAGTTCTATAAAAGAAGTTCATTTTTTAAGAGCCCATCCAGTTAGCTCAGTAGTTAGAGCATTGGTCTGCTGATGAAGAGGTTGTGAGTTTGAACCTCGGGCAAGGTTCTCACTGTCTGTGACAAATTTGACTGAAGATATTACATCTTATGTTAAATTGTCCTTCACCTCTGAATCATGTGGGATATATTCATGGTAGCTTGCAGATAGGGTTTGGTTAGTACTTGTTAAGGTCTAAATGAAATCCAGGAAGGCTGGTTAGGATATAACTGCCCGCCACAATATGACTGAAATAATGTTGAAATTGGTGTTAAATCTGCAGAAATAAATAAATAATTTGTTAAGAGAAGTAAGCATAAAATAAGTCCCTTGAAAAAGCTGACTTTGTTTTGTCACTGACGTACTCATTCATGTTTCATGAAGTCTGTAAATCTTTGATTCTAGTTGACCACAATGCAGAAAGAAACTGATCCATTTTTTGAAAGTTTGAAGACCAAAGATGGCGATATTGATGTGAGTGTATACTTTAGACAGTTTTATTCTCCTTTTCTTATTGTTGATTTTGTTAAATGCTGGTGAATTTGTCATAAAAAATATTTTTGATTGATATGTTATTAACTGGTATGATATCTTAGTGTAACTTATGTAATGCTATTTTGAATGAAGTAATTTTGATGTCTTTTTCCTAGTTTTTCTGTTATTTCCAAAGAATTGACCAAATTGACATTTTTTGTGTTCTGTGCATTTAACTAAAACAACTGATCCATGTTATGATCCCTTTCTTCTATTTCAGCTCATTAATTTAAGAAACAGTTACCATGACGATTATAAACGTACAGGAGGACTTGATGAGTTACTCTTCTTACAACAAGATTCACATTTAATGCCTGACCAAAACAAGTACTTGTCATCTTCACATTTTCTTATTGATTTGAAATTAGATATTTAATATTGCTCCAATATCAAACTAAACCGATTGAATCAGATGTCTTCATACATATTTTGTACTAATTGGGTTTTACTTATCAACTCTTTACATGGATGATTAGTTGTACATAGAGTTTTGCATTTTACGACTGTATCTAAATGAATCATAATAAGTTGACCAATATTAAAATATACATATATACTTTCATTGTGTAGCATAACATTTGTAACATATGAAAATATATGGCTGTACAGAAAAAATGAAAATTAATGAAGTTGTTGAGTCTTTTGTCTGACTGTCATTTACCCAAAATTAAAGTATCACTAATAATTAACAGAGGTATGTTGCTGTAAAATTTAGAGCCTTTCACATAGTTTTGTTATAATTGATACCAACTGTGACTTCATGTATAACTTTGTCAGGTCACCTCGCTCAGGAAGTACTGCAAACTCAGAGACACCACTAACACCAGTACGAGCAGCCCTTAATACACAACAGCAATTGAAGCGTATTTTATCAACACCAGTATGTGAACCTAGTCCAGAATTAACACAATATTTCCAAGTAAGTAAAAATACAAATCATTCAATACATGGTAATTGTAATTTAAGAAATATGTCGGTCAAAAGCTATACATAGCTCATGTTAATTTGTTATAACCATACCTGACAATAGATAAATATTGATTTGACTTGTGATTACCTATAGTTCCATTGTGTGACACCATGTCTGCTCTGTGCACAATAGGAGAATCTGGCACCATAGATATGTTTTCATCACAATCCTGAAGCTAATATTTTTGTTGTAAATTGTCATAGTGACTGTAACCATCAGCTGATTGTAACAGAAGTCACAGTGTCATGTCCCTGCTATTAGAAAAATGGACTGAGTGTGTATGAATACTGTTTAAATATAATACTTTGTTTTTATTGCAAACTGTTCATGGTTTTATTGCAGATATTTTGTAAATCTAAGTTTCTCTAATGCATTTGATCTGTCTAGTTAAACTCACTGGTGCTGTTTAACAATATATGTATATTTAAATATACTGTTAAACCTGTGAACTAAGACCACCCTTGGGAAAGACAAAACATGACTTTTAATGATAAGATTGCCTTTATTCAGAGGTCATTTTGTTCTAATTAATCGTTGATAGTTTTTCAATGAATGGCCTTTATTTAGAGTTGGCCGCAAACACAGACTTGACTATATAATTATGATTCATAACAAAATATGGAAAATTGATGTTGAGTCACTGTTTTCTCATACTCAATATTTAAAATTTTCAGAATTGTTCCAACAACCCAGAGTCCTCTATAAACGAAAGATTAGAATCACTGAAGACAAGATTTTGTACATGTTACACCCAGAGGACAGGAAGGTCTGACAATACTACAGCGGAACAAAGATTTAAACAAGCAACAATATTATACTATAGAGTAATGACTGCTTTATTAGACATGGTATGCTACTTCTTGCTTAATTATCCTTACAGTATTTTTTAATGCTATTCTTTTGCATGATTAAATATTTCAGAGATATTACTTTATGGAATGGAAGTATTGTTAAGTTGCATTTTGAGTAAAATGTTGCTAAAATACTTTTTTGGGTGTCCTATTGTAGACATGCATTTTTTGCATGCAGGTGTTAATTTCCATCTAAATAAAAAGTTAATTTATGTAAGTCTTCAATGGACTTAGTTACCTATACACCATATATAATAATTAAAGTTGAACGCTCGCAGTTCCATTATGTTTCTTTCAAAATAATTGACTCAAGTTGTTTGTTCTATCACATGAATATTGGACTACAAATAGAACTTAAACTCTGGGCGAGGCGCACACCGTCCGTGACAAATTTTACTGAAGATAATACATCCTATGTTAAATTGTCCACCACCTCTGAATTATGTGGCAAGCCAGAAGCTTATGGATAGAATGTGGTTTGCACTAGTAAAGGCCTAAATGAAGTCCAGGATGACTGCCCGCCACAATATTACTGAAATAATGTTGAAAATGGCGTTAAACCTGATGAAACAAATAAATATAACCTAGCTCTGTGTGTCTGACAATAAGGCTATGTATGGTATATGATATGACAAGTTGTTTAATTTAATGAACTGATATTTTTATTTTTCAGGAAAAAGAAAGGTTGTCTCTATCAGATTTTAGCAATTTGTTAAACAATGATAAATTTCACAGATCTCTTCTTGCTTGTTCTACAGAAATTGTGTTAGTGATATTCAATATTCTATGTAAGTATGATAAAGTGTATTAACTGTGAATTGTAGAGGTTGTTGTTTGAAATACAGGATATATAGGTTAACAGTCAAGTCCAACTGAGTTGAAGAACTTAGCACATAAAAAATATTTTAAGTAAAAGTCTATGCTTTTTATGAGGAAATACATTGTGTTTTTGTTTATATTGGTATATAAGTCTTGTATGATATATTTAATTTCTCTAGAGTAGATAGTCACTAAGTCTACAGTATACTGATCAGCTGACCTATCGTTCCACACGTAACATATAATCTTTAATTGAGGCGTGTGAATTAGGAGACTAAGGACAATTAATCTTGAGTTAATTTTCCCCCATATGTAAATGTGCCTTGGCTGGGTTTCTTCCTGATTTATTTACACCAACTAGAACCTATCAGATCTGCTACCAGTTACTAATTGGCTAAGATTTTAACCAAGTATATGCCATTTCTAATTCTCACTAGGTGTTTAAAAAACAATATACTCTGAATGTCATGTTTGGAGTTAGTAATTACTAGATTTCAAATCAAGTTTCAACTTAATTGATACTGACATGGTAGGTGTTGATGATATTTCAGGGAGACCTCCAAGTAGTGTTACTGCTGATGGAGATAACTGTTTTATGTTTCCATGGATACTGGAAGTATTTGATTTATATGCTTATGATTTCTACAAAGTGCTTGAAAGTTTTATTAAAGCTGAACCAAATCTAACCAGAGAAATTGTCATGGTAAGTAGAAGGTTTACTAATCATGGCTTTTCTTTATGCCTATCATGGGGAACGTACCCTAGCCTTTAATATGGGGGATGAAATAGTGGGGTGAAGCCTTCTTTTGGAAAAAAACAATGAAATTTCAAGAGGAGAATTGGAAATTTGGGGGAAAATTGCATGATTTCAAAGAAATTTTCACAGGGGAAACCGACCTTTACAGGCTTCAGCTATATGTGATAAAGAGAGCCTCAGCTAGTTACTGATTAAATTGTCATTTCAAAGATAGATATGTATATATATAAATTAATTGCTTTGATGAAGCACAAACTAATAAAACACTGTTTTTATTGGTTACATCTGAGATTAGGCCTACATTTATTTCTTTGGATTCAATGTTAGACTTAGGCTGAATGCAAAGAGTAAGACATTTGATGTAACCATACAGATAGTGAGATACCTTAATCAGTGGCCAAACTGTTTATACATAAATTTCATTTTGCTGAAAAATAGTTATTTTTTATAATCCTGAGATTAATATTCAATCATATAATTTAATTTGACCAAGGTTAAGCATACATTATTTCACTGGAGTATATTCTATCATTTGATCTTTCAGCATTTGACTTCTATAGAAAACAGAATACTTGATACCATAGCTTGGAAGTCAGTGAGTATTGTATTAAAATTACATTGTGTCACCTCTTGTATTTAGGACTTACCTAAGTTTTTATTGAGAAAATTAGATTTTGTATATACTTGTCAACAATGACAAATGTTTTTGTATTATTCATATTAATAGATTAAACTGGAATGTGTGAAATCTTCTTCATTGTATTAAATAAGATTCTTTAACCACTATAACTTAGTGTTGTGTGATATTGCTCCTTGTGCATGGTCTGCAATTTGTATTTGAGGATAATCGCAACATATTTAAAATATTGTAAATTTATATTGTAACTTATTAAGTGATGAAAATGTCTCATTTTCCAGGATTCACCCGTACATGTTGCTATAGAAGCATCAGACAGTATAACCACCAGTGTGAATTCACCATCAAAAGCTGCAACTAATGGCAACGGATCTCCATCATCAGCTGCTGAACTGTAAGTGTTAAATTTTTTGTTTAGACTAATATCATGGTATATGTTGTAGATTCATCCTTACTCCATGACCGATTGTTCAACTATTCCATAGTTTTTACTGATAGCTAAATAATCTTAAACTTCCAGATTTTGTTCATTAGGCCAGAGAAAAATAATTGTGTTTATGGTTACTCAATTGACCCTGTTATTTTGGGCCGACCATCAAGTTTCTATAAACAAAATCCAAAGCATTTAGGGATAAATGGTACGTAATATTCTCACAAATATATGTTTATAAAAAATCAGAAGGGAACCGTTTTTCCACCTACCTGCCCTTATTTTTGTGGGGCAGGTAAAGCTAAACATGACGTGTCATTTTGTCTTGCCTAATATTTATACATAAGGATCCAGGGCTTTTTTTCCTTCTATAGCAGGGGCAGTTAGCAGGCGTCTTCACCTGATGAAATTCTTTAAAATCATGCAGTTTTCCCCTAAAATTCAATTTACAACAAGTTTTTTCTTCCCTTTTGCAAAGATTATGTGTTATTTTTTCCCAAATTTAAGGAAAAGGCACATTCCCCTACCTCTGAACAAAGCCCTGGTATCGCACTAAGCTTAATTAATTAAAATTAGATCTCTTAACAGTTGAAATCACCATTGTATAAACTTGAATATTATTGTGATATTACTTTTCATTGGACTTCTAGATTGTGATCTTAGTTTTTATTATACAGGTCTTAACTTACAGATTGTTGTAAGCACATGTATTACTTTGTTGTTTTATCTGATATTTTAGCAGACTAGACTGTCTCTCTGGTTTGACCTTATATGATAAAACTCTGGGATATAAGTATGTAATCTGTGTTCTGTTAGATATGTTACAGTATTTATCTTGTGTTACCTTTATGTTGCACTTCTCTCTGCAAATGTTGATTGGATTTTATGTGTTGTTTATTGTTGTTGTTGTATTTATTATTTTTGGAAGGGGGGTATGGTTATATTTTCCTTGACGGAAGGTAGGAAATAATTTTTAAATGATTGTTGAAAATCTTGAAAATTTGTTTGTTGAATTTCATACAGAAGTCTGCAATATCGGCACTGTGTATTCCAAATAATGTCTGGCCCTGTTGTAAAAATTACAAATAATTATTTGATTCTTAAGTTAAGTTCTTTTGTTACTAAGACAGTAAGCTTAAATAAGTGAAGTGAAAATGAACATAATTAAATTGTATATGTATGTATTTTTTATGTGTAATTATTCTTTAAAAGTATTAATTTTTTAATGTTTTTTTATGATTTTTATTATTTTCAGTTACTTGTCACCAGTGAAAGGACAAAGAACGCGTGGAACATCCCCCGGAAAGGTTGTGTTTGCTTCACCAAGAAAGGCCAACACCTCTGGTACCGTCATCTACTCCAGAGAAGGCAATACTGATGCACAAACTAACGGAAATCCTCGTAGATCTCAATCACTCACATTATTCTTTAATAAAGGTTTGGAATATATTTATTTTATTACGAGACCCATTTAATCAATTTAATAGAAGCTCGATATTGCTATACCTGATGTTTCTCTTTTGATCTGCTACATGTTAAACAGTGTTCAAAATATTATTTTAAAGCACTAGCTCATAATATGTAAGTGAGCTATTGAAAATAAATAATTCACCTTAAAGACATTGAACCAGGAATGCGAGGCATGTGACTTATGGACCAGAAAGTCCCCTAATTCCACAGTAGGGGGTAATAAAACAGACAGGGTCATTGATAGACTAGCACCTGTTTACATATTCTGTTACTCCATGCTTATAAAAACAAAAGCAATTTAGTCATAAACTTATCATCACTGTAAATCAATAAAATTCATTACTCCACTTTTTGACTAGGTGTCAAGTCTACAGACCGTGACCAGACTGGTTTTATCTGATTAGGGGCAATAAAACAATTAAGAGATTAGACCACATGTGGATTTTGGGGGTGGGTCACTTATATAGTAGCTGTTCAATGTCTTTAAAGACATTGAACCAGGAATGCGAGGCATGTGACTAAGACCCAGCAGTCCTGTATATTCCACAGTAGGGAGTCCAATAAAACTGACAGGGTCATTGATAGACTAGCTTCTAATTATATAATCAGTTACTATATATGGCTAATATATAGCTACTGTATAGATACTTAAATTGATTCAATGTTTAATCAATAATATAAATGGTCTTTTTTAAACAAGAAATATGTTTTATGTTAAATGCAAAATATTAAGAATAATATCATTAAAGAAATTAATTACTCAAATAAATGCTCTTTGCTGCAAACCGATGATTTTGATAAATAAATAAAACAGTCCATTTTGTGAAATTAATACAAACATTTTACCTGTTAAATTAAATATTTTTAACCAATAGATTTTCTCAAGCAGTATAGGTATAAACATAGTTTCTTTGAAAATTATTATTAAGAATCTTGTAAAAAATAATTCCATGTAGAAATAGAATGATATAATTTAGAAATAGAAGAAGCGTTCAGTTGCATTTTTAATGTATAAAGAAGAAAACAAAGACAGGAATAAAATAGTAGTAACAATATATTATAACTGTTATATTCTAGTATATATCTAAGTCTGTTCTTATACAATCTGGTAATATTAAAGGATAACATTCATTAATTACATAAAATGATTATAAAAACAACAGGAAGTTATCCATAAACTAATTAATTATCACTAAAGATAAAAAAAAAAAATTATGACCCTCTTATGTGCATGACTAGGTGTCAAGTCTACAGACATTTAGCTGACCGTGAAAAGACAGGATTAATCCCATTAGGGGCAATAAAACAATTAAGAGATTAGACCTCATGTGGATTTTGGGGGGGGGTCACTTATATAGTAGCTGTTCAATGTCTTTAAGCATGAATACACAATGGGGGTTAATGGGTTATTGCGAGGACTCATGTTAGATTTCATAAATATTATCAATGGTTACCGGTATGATAAAATATAACATATGTCTTGATTATATGTATAGATCATAGATGAAATACATCTAAGACCCATGTTTTCCTTTGCTCACATGTTATTAACCAATCTGAGGTAGGGGCTTGCTTTATTTGGTTTGGCTGCATCTGGTTTTGTGATTTTGAAGCTTAGTATTATACTTGTTTATCAATTATTCACGTTAAATACAAATATATATCAGCCCATTTAGTACATGCTTACTAATTCTAGTTTATATTTACAGTTTGTAGACTGGGTTATCGTAGGATGATTATGTTATGTGACTTACTTCTAGTTCCTAAAGATACTGTAAGTATGACCAAACAAGGCGTGATAGAATGAAATATTCATGTTTACCGATGATGCCTGGCTGAGTCTGTTTCTCGGCACTGATTGTAAAATTTCTTCTGGGAAAATCCAGAAAAGAGTAAGAAAAAATATTCAGGGTTGAGTCATGCCTGGTATTCCCACAAAAATTATGTTAAGAAGAAAAAATTAAAAAAGTTTTTTCTACCAAAGTATTAGTAACCTAATTGTTTTAGTTAAGTGACCATAAACATGGCTATTTCTGTCCTTGCATAAAATCTTTAATAGCTTAGACATTTGAATTGTCAAGATATAGTGAACATCTGAGACACGCATTTATATGTGTGTATAAAACAGGTGTCTTGTAAAAGTGGACAACTTGTTGATTATGTCCCATAACGTAACATACTTATTTAAGATCTTCTAGATCAGTGGAATATACTTTGGAGAATGAAGATCACATTTATTAGGTGGGCTCATTATTGTCGAGCCTGCCTGCGGTGAGCTCGACTTAGTCGCCACAATGGCGGTTGCGTGTCTGTACGTTAGTTAGTTAGTTAGTTAGTGAGTGAGTGAGTGAGTGAGTGAGTGAGTGAGTGAGTGAGTGAGTGAGTGAGTGAGTGAGTGAGTGAGTGAGTGAGTGAGTCCGTCCGGATCCTTGTCTGGGCTGTATCTCCCTTATGCATAGAAACTTTTTAAGATAACTTGGCATATTTGTTAAACACCATGAGACGGGGTGCAGTGCGCAAGATCCAGGCATCTAGCTCAAAGGTCAAGGTCACACTTAGAGGTGAAACGTCAAAAACGAGCATTATACACATTGTCCGGGCTGTGTCTCCCTTATGCATTGAATTATTTAAAAGTGACTTGCCATAATACAATGTGACCATGTGTCTTGGGCAACACCCAGATTTTTATAGGTCAAAGGTCAAGATTACATATTCGATCAAATATATTTTCCTTGTCTGGGCTGTAACTTCTGTTTGCATTCAAGGATTTTTAAATAAATTGGTATAAAAGTTTACTTCAATGAAATGATGTGTCATGAATATCACTCATACTTGTAGTTCAAAGGTCAAGATCACAAGCTGGCTAAACAGGGGCTCGACATGTTGCCCTTGGGCTTCTAGTGTTTCATTTGTGAAGGACCTGTCTGGTTATGTTTCATTTGTGAAGGACCTGTCTGGTTATGTTTCATATGTGAGGGACCTGTCTGGTTATGTTTCATTTGTGAAGGACCTGTCTGGTTATGTTTCATATGTGAGGGACTTGTCTGGTTATGTTTCATGTGTGAGGTACCTGTCTGGTTATGTTTCATATGTGAGGGACTTGTCTGGTTACGTTTCATATGTGAGGGACCTGTCTGGTTATGTTTCATATGTGAGGGACCTGTCTGGTTATGTTTCATATGTGAGGGACTTGTCTGGTTACGTTTCATATGTGAAGGACCTGTCTGGTTATGTTTCATATGTGAGGGACTTGTCTGGTTACGTTTCATATGTGAAGGACCTGTCTGGTTATGTTTCATATGTGAAGGACCTGTCTGGTTATGTTTCATATGTGAAGGACCTGTCTGGTTATGTTTCATATGTGAAGGACCTGTCTGGTTATGTTTCATATGTGAAGGACTTGTCTGGTTATGTTTCATATGTGAAGGACCTGTCTGGTTATGTTTCATATGTGAGGGACTTGTCTGGTTACGTTTCATATGTGAAGGACCTGTCTGGTTATGTTACATATGTGAAGGACCTGTCTGGTTACGTTTCATATGTGAGGGACTTGTCTGGTTACGTTTCATATGTGAGGGACCTGTCTGGTTATGTTTCATATGTGAGGGACTTGTCTGGTTACGTTTCATATGTGAAGGACCTGTCTGGTTATGTTTCATATGTGAGGGACTTGTCTGGTTATGTTTCATGTGTGAGGTACCTGTCTGGTTATGTTTCATATGTGAGGGACCTGTCTGGTTATGTTTCATATGTGAGGGACTTGTCTGGTTACGTTTCATATGTGAGGGACTTGTCTGGTTATGTTTCATGTGTGAAGGACCTGTCTGGTTATGTTTCATGTGTGAGGTACCTGTCTGGTTATGTTTCATATGTGAGGTACCTGTCTGGTTATGTTTCATATGTGAGGGACTTGTCTGGTTACGTTTCATTTGTGAGGGACTTGTCTGGTTACGTTTCATATGTGAGGGACTTGTCTGGTTATGTTTCATATGTGAGGGACTTGTCTGGTTATGTTTCATATGTGAGGGACTTGTCTGGTTACGTTTCATTTGTGAAGGACCTGTCTGGTTATGTTTCATGTGTGAGGTACCTGTCTGGTTATGTTTCATATGTGAGGGACTTGTCTGGTTACGTTTCATATGTGAGGGACTTGTCTGGTTATGTTTCATATGTGAGGGACTTGTCTGGTTACGTTTCATTTGTGAAGGACCTGTCTGGTTATGTTTCATGTGTGAGGTACCTGTCTGGTTATGTTTCATATGTGAGGGACTTGTCTGGTTACGTTTCATTTGTGAGGGACTTGTCTGGTTATGTTTCATATGTGAGGGACTTGTCTGGTTATGTTTCATATGTGAGGGACTTGTCTGGTTACGTTTCATTTGTGAAGGACCTGTCTGGTTATGTTTCATGTGTGAGGTACCTGTCTGGTTATGTTTCATATGTGAGGGACTTGTCTGGTTACGTTTCATTTGTGAGGGACTTGTCTGGTTATGTTTCATATGTGAGGGACTTGTCTGGTTATGTTTCATGTGTGAAGGACCTGTCTGGTTATGTTTCATGTGTGAGGTACCTGTCTGGTTATGTTTCATATGTGAAGGACTTGTCTGGTTATGTTTCATATGTGAGGGACCTGTCTGGTTATGTTTCATATGTGAAGGACTTGTCTGGTTACGTTTCATATGTGAAGGACCTGTCTGGTTATGTTTCATATGTGAAGGACTTGTCTGGTTACGTTTCATATGTGAAGGACCTGTCTGGTTACGTTTCATATGTGAGGGACCTGTCTGGTTATGTTTCATATGTGAAGGACTTGTCTGGTTACGTTTCATATGTGAAGGACCTGTCTGGTTACGTTTCATATGTGAGGGACTTGTCTGGTTACGTTTCATATGTGAGGGACTTGTCTGGTTATGTTTCATATGTGAAGGACCTGTCTGGTTATGTTTCATGTGTGAGGGACCTGTCTGGTTATGTTTCATATGTGAAGGACTTGTCTGGTTACGTTTCATATGTGAGGGACTTGTCTGGTTATGTTTCATATGTGAGGGACCTGTCTGGTTACGTTTCATATGTGAGGGACCTGTCTGGTTATGTTTCATATGTGAGGGACCTGTCTGGTTATGTTTCATGTGTGAAGGACCTGTCTGGTTACGTTTCATATGTGAGGGACCTGTCTGGTTATGTTTCATGTGTGAAGGACCTGTCTGGTTATGTTTCATATGTGAGGGACCTGTCTGGTTATGTTTCATATGTGAAGGACTTGTCTGGTTACGTTTCATATGTGAAGGACTTGTCTGGTTATGTTTCATGTGTGAGGGACCTGTCTGGTTATGTTTCATATGTGAGGGACCTGTCTGGTTATGTTTCATATGTGAGGTACCTGTCTGGTTATGTTTCATATGTGAAGGACTTGTCTGGTTATGTTTCATATGTGAGGGACCTGTCTGGTTATGTTTCATATGTGAGGGACCTGTCTGGTTATGTTTCATGTGTGAAGGACTTGTCTGGTTATGTTTCCTATGTGAGGGACCTGTCTGGTTATGTTTCATATGTGAAGGACTTGTCTGGTTACGTTTCATATGTGAAGGACTTGTCTGGTTATGTTTCATATGTGAGGGACCTGTCTGGTTATGTTACATATGTGAGGGACCTGTCTGGTTATGTTTCATATGTGAGGGACCTGTCTGGTTATGTTTCATGTGTGAGGGACCTGTCTGGTTAGCTTACAGAAGATTGATGGTTTTACTTAGTTATGTCAGGGTTTTCTTCCACGTTAAAGCTGGAAAAGTAGTCTAATGATCCTGGATGTTGGTACGATGTTCAACCCAGTGTAGCAGATTACAGTGTTAAACTTCAGTATTGTTTGTATCGCTAGATAAATTAGTATGGTCATTTCGATGCTTTATCTTGTAGAAATTTCACATATTCTCATACAATTATTAGATCATGTCTTGTTCTATTCCAGCAACAGAAAATCTGGACATGTTTTGAATACTGCATTACAAGCAGACCTGAATTGATCAAGAATCGTCATTTAGATCAGGTAAATGATTCCTATTTCATTTAATTGTCAATGTAGTCAAAATTGTGTAAAATGCTTTGGCTGGTTGGGATTTTCTTTAGCGATTGAAGTCACATGATTAATTATATAGATAATGCGCCAAAAATTATTTCTGTTTATCCTCATTCTTTGACTTTAATGATGAGAAACAATCTCTTTACATGGTCATTCTCCTTGCCTTTTATGCCCTGAAAACCTTGTTTCATGTGCTGTCTAATATCATTGACTGTTATATTTTGTTTCTCAGATAATGATGTGTTCTTTGTACGGTATTTGTAAAGTACTGGAGAGTGAGATCAAGTTTAAAGATATTGTACGCTGTTACAGTACTCTACAACATGCTGATCCTGAGGTATGATATCTTATGTTATAAATTGGTAGGGGGGTGGTGATCATGGTCTTGTTGTAACATGCCGGACTGCTCAAAACAAAAATTCAGTTTCCCCATCACAACTACCGAGCCAAATCCTGTGTTAAGAAAATAACAGGAAGAAAAAGCTAGACTTGTATCAGTGCTTTACATTCGCACAATAAAGAACCAGGAAAAGTTTTCGAAAAGAGTCGAGACATAATTGCCCGGTTCTCCTGAATCTTATTTCCCTTTCTGGTGTGGTTCTGAAATGACCGAAGCTGTTGAATAGGCTGTTAAACAACAAACAGCGTTTTTTTTCACCTCATTGGGAACGGGTCCGGTACCGATCAAATTGGGAATTTTCGCGTCGTGAAAAGTGCCAAATTGGGAATTTCATGTCGCGAAACAAGGCAAATTGGGAATTTTATATAAGGTGAATAAATTACAGTTTTAGCAAGTCACATAAATGATTCTGCTTTCTTTTAGTAAGTTTTATAATCTAAGTTACTTTTATGATCTTGTTTCATAGGTTTATGCACATAAAAATGTGAAAAATAACATTGGATCACATTTATTGATAAGCAAAAAAGTCAAAGCCATCATAGTAATGTATTTATACAGCATGTTCACATGAAAGAACACTTCTGGGCCTACCTTTAGAGAAAAGGTGGGGCCTTAGAAAAGAGAAAAATAGCATACATATCTACTCCCTACATTTGGTTATCAATAGGTTATAACCTTGTTGATTGCAAACAAAGAGCTCGCCTACTTTATTGATCTTATTTATCAAAACTTTATTTCAAGACCATAAAATTCTACTGTAGGGGGTTTAGGAGAATAAACATTCTTTTTAGTCAAGGGACATGATGTCAAATTTGGTCCAATGTCAGTCCCCCAAAAAACTTGAGTATCTGACACTCTTGTTTCGCTTGTGTGTGCCTGTGAAAAGTTCACAACATGTTACATTCATCATTTTCTCATGAATATTATTAAGAATCAGGATCAAAAGCCTTAAATTAGGATTGCATAGAGTAAGGTCTACCAGGTTGTCATGCACTGCTGATCTTGTTCTACTCTAACACTACACGTAACGAAACGAGAACGTAACTTCTCATTTTCGACTCGAAAATCGGTTAACACTCTCAGCTGGGCGCAATAGAGACATAAAGTCAAAATCGGTTCGATGTCTGAAAGTAGAGCCACTTTCTGTTTAAGTTTTTTACAATATTACA
This sequence comes from Lutraria lutraria, assembly GCA_964023205.1. Classification (NCBI taxonomy): domain Eukaryota; kingdom Metazoa; phylum Mollusca; class Bivalvia; order Venerida; family Mactridae; genus Lutraria; species Lutraria lutraria. The sequence goes on along the minus strand of OZ026842.1, from coordinate 26,614,372 downwards.
TGTATACTGTTGTGATTTATACTTTCGGTTTGACTCATTTTCGGGAAATCGACTGGTTTCGTTTTCTTTCCATGCGCCACATGTTTTATCGTAATTATACGGCAAACCAGTCTACCTATTTTTTTTCGTACTCAGAATTATTCGATCTAACATTGTACACGTGAAAATGCCGTTATCGGCAGTAAAATTTGTGTTAGAGATTGTGATTATTAGGTGGTTTCGGACGATATTGATTGATATTTTAAAATAAATTGGGAAAAGGGCAATATTGATCAAATTGGTACAGGTCCGTGCTCGAATTGGGACGGGTCCGGTAGAGATTGGGAACGGGTCCGTTTACCGGCCCCGTCCAAAGAAGGAAAAAAAACGCTGCAACAAATAAACTAAAATATAAACTGGTAGAACTTCCAGCTATCTTGTTTATTGCTAAATTATCAATAATCTAAAAAAAAATTATCCTCAAAAAGGAAATGGAATTTTTATGAAATTGTTCAAGTAAAGTTGGTCGATTGAAATAAAATGTGAGAAGATTGTAATGAGACTGGTGTCAGATAGCCTTTATGTACATATTAGAAATTCTCCATTTAGCAAACCAATGTGTTTCCATTGAATTTTATTCTACAGAGTGCTGATCAGTAAATCTGAATTAGTACAATTTTTCATAAACTTAGTATTTACTGGTCCATGAAGTGTTGCCCTGTGTAAAACATTGATAAATTTGTGATGTACACAGCGTTAATTTAAATTGAAATTATCCATGTTGTGATTGTAAGGAGATAATTTAACAGTATGTTTAATTGTATGTGTATTTTTTTCTATGTTATAGACATACAGACATGTATTTATAGAAGGAGACATGTATGATTCTATCATCTGTTTCTACAATAGAGTTTTCATGCAAAATATGAAAAACTTTATACTACAGTTTGCCAGAGTCATGGTGAGTGTCTAATTGTCAATATACTGAATTTTTAGGGGGTTTAGAAATAGATTTAAAACTAATTTCATAGGGAGTGTAAATGAGTCATCATGCTCTTTGTGCAACTAGCTTTACTAGTTTCATATTTCTTAGTTATTCAATAGAAGATTTTCTCAAATTACTGTATAATGGTTACATACAAAAAAAAATGTAATTAATTACATTTTAATATGCACTACGATTTCAGCATTGAGTAAGATTTTAGCTTTTGGTGACATGTTCAAGGTTTTTGTCAATTTTTTTTTCAGCAACCAAATTTATCACCTGTGCCAAAGCCAGTCACACCGCTAACTGCCTCACCTGTGTACAGGTATGGTGTTTTAATTAAATATAATTCATGAAGTATATACTGGTATTTAGTTTCCAATCTTTTAACTTATTATTTGTGGTATTGTTGACAAAAGTTTTTACATTGTGGTAATTTTATTTGAGTGCAACACAGTACTTAATGATCATGTTACATCCATATCCCATACCGGGTTAGGTTATCGTATGACAATTATTGTGATGAAATTATCAGTCTGTATCCTTGGAGGTCAAACTGAGAAAAATGTTTACCTGTGATAACAATTATGCTGTGTCATTTGATAGAAGTGACATAATTTGTGCACTAAAACAATCTTAAAGAAACTACCTTTTGCGGTTTAAATGTTGGACATAAATGTCAATTTTCCTCCATATGTGCAGAAGTTGCTGGCTCCATATGGAAGCATAAGTTAGTACTGGTTAGAATACATTCCAGGAACACTGGTAAGGTGAGCCTGCCACTGTATATAACTGAAATATTGTTGAAAAATGGTGATTAACCCTTTGAAATGAAAAATGCTTGAAATGCTGAATTTTCATATGAATTCTTCTGTTTTCTTGCAGACTTCCTGGTCGTCAGAATTTCTTTGTTTCTCCACTCAATGAATCTCCATTTAAAGCCCCTCACTCACCAGGAAGTATGACACCGACATCTAGACAGCTTTACTGCTTCGGAGACCTGCTAGGGGTAGGTTCTTCAATTTCGATACTTTGTCTACCTTGTACATGAGTGAAATTTTCTAGAACGTGCTGGAGTTTCTTTTTTTCTGCCAGTCAGGACAGTACTGTTTTTAGTGTTTCCAGTACTGGCTTAAATTGGTTGTACAGTTGAGATTTCCGATTCTTACAAAATTTTCACTTTCACAAATGTGACTATCATCTTTCTGTTTATTGCTAAGAAACCATACTTTCTCAAATTAAGGGTGCTTCATATACTAGCTTAAGGCTGAAATTGAGTAAGTAAAACATTGTTAACAGTAACTTCATATATTGAACAGTATTTTTCCTAGCTTCATTAGTAGCGTAAAGGTATTTCTTTTGTGGCTACTTGTATTGTTGCTGTTGGATTTTCTTATTCTTACGCATATCATGCAGGTAATGTGTCCTCTCTTTAAGTGTTGTTTAACAGCACTCTGTGTTATTTTGTTGGAATGCTGATTGTAAGTACAGTTAAATCTGTGTTTGTGGCCTCCTTTGAATAAGGGCCATCCGTGTGCATGCCTATAAGGCCATTCTTTTAAAACCAACATTGATTAGCTATACCTAAATGACCTCTGAACTAAGGCCACCTGTCAATTAAGGCCACATTTTGTCTTTCCCAGAGTTTGACCATATATGTATGTACATAATATTATGTGAGATTTTTTTATATATTTAGTCCTCTGAGAAGTTAAAGACTATAAATGAGTCGCTGTCAGCATTTAAATCCAGGAACAGTTTACCTTATGTCACAACACCAAAGAGAGCTTCACTGAAGAGGCTTGACTTCGATCAGGCTGAGGAACAAAAGTAAGATTTAAAAGTTCAGTTTTAAGAATATCAACATTAAAATAGATACCAGACTTATTAAGAAAAGTTATTTCTGGTGAAAAACTCTATTAAGATTAGTACTCAAACAGTATCACAGTTAAATACCTATTAGGGCAATTAACCAGTGTTTCTGGATTTTGTACCAGATATAACCTTGTTCTTCAAAAGTAACTGTGATTTTCGACTTGTATATCTTTTAAATTAGTGATGGAAAATGAATGGCTTTAGGGGCAGCGTCTATCCTCAAATCATTCAGAGGACATGTCCATGCTCAGACTTTGAGGTTATAAAACTTGAGTTCAGTTTCACATCTTGCCTTTAGATATTTCAAAGTCAATTATGATCAGCAGGGTTCTCAATAACAGCAGGCTGCAAGCCCATTTAACCGCTTAGAAATGTGTTTCGGCCAGTTCGGAATCTCAAAGTATATAAATATTGCTAGAAAATGCCCGGATCCCCCCCCCCCCTAGCAGGCCTATTAGTCCAGCTTTTAGGCCTGATGGCCACAAACTTATTGAGAACCCTTGATCAGGCAATAATGATATTCTTGATATATTAGTTAGACATGATAATTGATCTGAATTTGTTTTAAAACATTAATCATCTCTATTTCTTCAACTATAATGCTTTGAGATTGAAATTAAGATTTGAGCTCAGAGACTGGTCCCTCGGGACTCATATACACAAGTACCATAGACCTAATGCTTCCCCTACTTAGCTTAGCTAGTATGCTGATGATTTCTCTGTTAGTACATTCTAGTTAATGGATATTTCTGGGGTTAATTATTACATAAAATGGTACTATAATTTTTACAGCAACCTGTCACAAGCTGATGATACTGTGCCTGTTATAGTTAAGAAGAAAAGAGTTAATCCACCATCTCCTGTCACTACACGATCAAGTTCTCGAGCTAATGGGTGAGTTTGTATTACATTAATATATCAGAAAGTCTTACAGTATGTAAATAAAATTAACTAACCAACACACATTATATCATTAGTCACACCTAATTCTTTACACTAGTACACTGTTTGCAATGTCTCGACTCTGAGTATTAATTGATATTGTGTTCCATAGTTGGTAGAGCATGTTTATCTTGGTTGTCATGGCTCACCTGTTATTTGGGACTTAACTGCAAATTCTTAGTACCAAGAACTTATAGATTTATAATAGTTAGATTAAAGACATATTGTAGACCAGTAACATGTTTATTGTGTTTTTTTTCAGGGACTTGAAGTAAGGACAGATATGTATAGTGCCTCTGGAATACCTGACTGCAGATTACATCAACAGAATATTACAAAAACACTTGTGACAATTCCAGCGCTGTGGTTTACAGAACTTTAAATATGTCTCATTGTTTTAGGCCAGTAATATGTCAAGATTATAATGCTCTAAAAAACTTCATCACTGACTCAAATTTCCAAAGATGGATCAATTTATTCATTTATATCTGTTTATGTTTGTATTTCATGCTTTTAGTGGAAATGTGTGTATGTTGATACATTTAATTATGATATGATTTTAGCTACTATCATTGTTAACTTTGATTAGTGTTTCATTATTATAAACTGAATGAAAGATAAAAGACTTGCATCATATCCTACCATTATTTGTATTATCATAAGTATGTGTACAGTAAACATGTATTAGGGGCCACCGTCAAATAAAGTCTACCTGTCAATAAAGGTCACATTATGTATCCCAAGGGTGGCCTTTGTTCCCAGGTTTGACTTTATTTGTGTTACCAGTTGTGTATCTTATCTTAGTAGTTCATCATGAATATATGATATTATAAACCACAGATAAATAAATAAAGCATCATATGTGTGTATTACAGCTGACATGTCTGTTAAAAATGTTCATTCTGACATCTACTTTGAAATTACAAGATCATTATTGGTGTGGTAAATGCTGACTTTACTTGGGAAACTTTGTTAACGTTTTTAAACTTGTTAATTTTATGATTCAATGCATGAATTAGTATCTTAAAAAAATAAGTGAAATGTAATCTACATTAGCAATTTGTTTTAATTTGTTTAATTTTAAAAGAATTAGTGAAATAAATGTTTCAAATACTTATATGAAATGAATTATGAGACATTTGCCTTATTGACCCTGTTTTTTGGCACATGTTTAGAGAATCCAAATTATAAATCATACATTCAAAGTATCTTCAATGTATCTACTTTCCCCACTTTTTAGTTAAACAATTTTTTCTCTAGTCTGAAGATGTTAAATGAGTGATAGTTTTATTTGCCTTCACTTTTTACTCTAATAGCACTACTCGGTATATTGTTAAACTCTTGACCTCATGGTTGTACCGCAGCCTTTGTTATCTTTGATCATTTCTAAACTGTTTTGCACTGATGTAGGCCAAATTGTGAGTGCATCAAAAAATTTAAAATTAATTATACATATTCAAAACACTTGTTCTATATACAGGAACACTTATTTTCTCTATACAAAAGCACATGTTCAACTATGTTTACACACACTGCTCTGTCAGTGTATTAAAACACATTATTTTTGTGTATACATTTACATTCAGAAACACAAATTTTGTGTATAGAAAAGCACTTTTTTGTACAAAAACTCCCATTTCTTGTGCACTGAAGCACATCTTTTTGTGCACATAATCACATGTTATTTTGATGTGCATCAAAAGTACAACTTCCGGTGTACAAAAGCACATGTTAACAAAGAGTTACACTTTTGTGTACCTGTACTAATTTTGATTTTAAATACATATTGTATTAGTTAAGTTTTACATACTAATATTGATGCAATATTGAAACCCATTTTGCCCTGACATACTGATGTTTTATATGAAGTTCTCAATACCTACTCCCCAAAACGGCCCTACCCAGCTATTTTTAGGGTCTCTAGGGTTAAAATTCTTTTTTCAATACATTGTATATAAAAAGCATTTTGACGATTATTTTGGAGTCAATGTAAAAAATAAATTGTAAAAAAATTCTTCTGCCTACCCTCTGAAAGTTCTCTGGTCGGGTTACCATATACAGACATTTGGATGACCTGAAGTATTCAATTACTATATCATAGAGACATTGGTACGATTTTGGACACATTTGATTTATTTGTACAATGGTGAATGAATTTTGATTATCTCTATTCTGGATGGAAAGGCTTCTTAAATGTATTGTTTAATTACTAATTTAAGCTATAATGATTGGTAAATGGATTAATTTTATCCACTTAATTTGTAATAATGAATTGAGAAAATTTTAATGTTCTCTTTTGGCCTTCATTGGTTTATACTGTGAATAATACTTCCTGATGTTAGCAAGTTTGCTGCATAGGGAAATCTATAAATGTTCTGTTCTGTTCGAGTGTAGTGTTGCATGGTTACCTAGTAAAAATATGTACCATACTCGGCTATAAAATTGTGGTATTAACTGGTTAAATATTGCATGTATCAGATGTATTTTAGAATGTGTGTCATATTTTAGTCTATGTGACAACCTATAACTCTTTTATTATATCTTAAACCATTCTTTGTATTGTGTTAATTTAAACCATTTACATTCATATCTTTAAAATCCTGCTGACAACTTGTTACTTCATATTTTATATGTTTTATCTTGGTCTTTTATTGTTAAGATTACAGGCATATTAAAATTGTTGTATTTTATTATTTGTGTTTATGTACAGTTGTAATTATAAATAAAAGTTTATTGCAAGTAAATTGCTGTCTATTGTAGTAGCACCCTAGTGCCCAAAGGTGATCAGCTTTTAGGATCAGTCAATTTTCAACACTTGGGAATTCTAGACTCTAGAGGTTACCGTTTTGATTGGATCTTCATCAAACATTTTCAGAATGTTAAAATGATATCTTTGCCAAGTTTGAACATGGGTCATCTGCAGTCAAAAAGTAGGTCACCAGGTCAAATTACAGGCAAACCTTATTAAGCACTCTAGAGGTCTCCATTTTGATTGGATCTTCATCAAACTTTTTCATAATGTTTTTCTAAATGACATATTGGACAAGTTCAAACATTGGTTATCTGGAGTCAAAATAAGGTCACTTGGTAAAATCACAGGAAAGTTGCTCAGAATGTCTTAATGATTTCTAGCTCAATGTCAGACTCTCCTATTTAATATGAAAGAAGTTAAAATGATTTAAAAGAATACAACGGTTTTACTCAGGTGAGCTAAAAAAAGAGGCCATCATGATCCTCTTGTTTGTTTACCCAAGTAGCACCATGACAGAGTTACTACAGATAAAGAGGTTTTGAGCCAGATTAACATAAAGCTGTACTTTTCCATAATTAGGTGTGGTGCTTATATGTAACCCAGATTACAGGCTACCGGCATTTGATAACGGCAAAATAGTTTCAAAAAAAGAGTACTCTATAAAATAGTATGGTGAAAAAATATATATATTTTTTGTTTAACTTTATTTTGCTGTCATCACACGCTGGTAGCCTGTGGCCCAGATAGTAGATGTCAGAAGTTCTGAATGTATATTAATTTATGTTTTATAAATAATTCTCTCCGAATGTAAAAAATATATTACAGTCATTACCTGTGTTAGGTGCCACCTTTAAATAAAGGTCACCCTGTGAATAAAGGCCATTCTTTGAAAAACTGTCATTGAATAATGTGAACAAAATGACCTCAGAATAAAGGTCACATTTGTCTCCTAAGGGTGGCCTTTATTCGCAAGTTTGACTGTATTGCAAATATAATAAGAGAAAATTAATCATTTTGAACATTAACTAAATAAGTTTTATTTGGCTACTCAGTTGGTAGTGATTCAACAAGTGCTGAAATAGTCGCTGGTATGACAGTAGGTCATAATTTCACAAATACTGAAGAAACATAGGCACTCGATTTCGTGATTTGTATACGTTTACAGACGTTATTTTTCAATTTCACCCATCAAACAACGCAAACCTTTCGAAAGAAAAATCTTCATTTGTTCCCTTATTGAGTGTATAAAATACTCCAAGGTAGTGAACTCGCCATCTTTTCGATTGACGGTAGTGACGAAAATAAGCGTGGGTCCCGGCTTTCCTTCTAATCTGCACGTGCTTTCCGGGAACCTTGCTTCCGTTGTAGTGTTCCCCTACCTTAAACGTTTTGACAGCTTTTACAAGGAAAGCCGGGACCCACGCTTATTTTCGTCACTACCGTCTATCGAAAAGACAGGTGTGACTGTATATCGCTTTTCTTGCCAGATTTTAGAAGGTAAACAGGTATTCTTTTAACTATCAAAAGCAACAGTTTCATGGTCGATTTGTTGGACTTTGAACACATGATTATGTCAAAATTGGTGTAAACAATGTAAATCATATCAATGTTTCGATAAATTGTACCCCCCTGTCCCTTCTGTGTTGATTTTAATGATATAAAACATAAACTGTTCAGTGTCAAAATCTTCATAAAATTAACATTTTATCCACAGTTGAGAGTGCTAGGAAATAGATTTCACGCAATAAGTGTCAGTGAAATTTAACACTGATGGTGAATCCGTTAAATGTGTATCAATAAATACTACCAGATTCCATTTAATGGTAATATATAGCCCATTTATCCCTTTTTTTATATCATCAAGAAAATTTAAAAATAATGAAATACTGACGGGGAATAGATCTTGTCGCTTCTAGAAAAATAAGTGCACAGTGGTTTAATACCTGGAATAAATCAAGTGATGTAAAAACGAAATTTAAATGTGCAAGATTTCCATAGAATGTCTATGAAAATGTCTGATTAAATTAGTCTAAGTTGAACAGGTACTGTTGTCTAGCAATATTACTGTCTAATATACTATCTCCAAGACACTATGTAGTTATAAATTATTTTGAAACTAACGTAACTTTATAATTGAAAGTTCAGACTTAATTTAAGTATCTGATAACTTGTAATTTACTGTAGATAAACACAATATACAATGGACAGGTGTACCAGTTAACTTTTACTTCAGAATTCTAGAAGAACAAACTACGATTCATTTCTATATAAATGAGAATACTGGATGTATTCATTATATTCTTAGTTTTATTGAAATGGGGACCTTATCTGATGAATTGACAGAATTATGTTCGTTTTCATTTAATTTATATTACTGTTGTTAATTCATGGTATAAACACAGCATTTTGCTACAATAGAACATTGTTAAAAGATAATACAAGAAGAACTACATCCGTTTTAAAATTCCAATTTTGTCAAATACATGTATATAACAGAAAGCCACCATTGATACTGGTAAAATCTGTACAAATTTCTCGCATTTAAGGTACAAAATATAAGGCTAGTATTAATTGTCAGAATTAATAAAGAAGTGGTCCATCTCATTCTGTAGACGTTATTGTTTTAGTTCGGTTTGAGGATGCTTATTGGGGGTAATCATTTTTATTTGTATACATAGTGACTACAAAGTTACCTCCCCTGATAATATATGGACATGGGTAGGTAATGGCATGTACTAGAAAACAAC